>BLBF01000004.1:9451246-9496783 GCA_015471245.1 Laticauda colubrina | reverse complement strand
GCCATGCCCACAGAACCGGTAGTAAAAAAAATTGAATCCCACCACTGGTTATATGCCAAGTAATCAGGAGACGTTTGACTAACTAGATAGAAGTAGTCAGGAGTAAATAAGCTTTAGTAAATTGTTGGCCATTTTTTTCTGGCTACTCTTTCCCCAAATGCACCCTCCTAGAGCATATTTTTTGAGCAAGGGGGGGGGTGGAGGAATCTATAGAGATTTAATATGGAAAATTGGTTTGTGGAAACTGTAAAAGTCATCTTCTCTTGCTATTCTTCCTTCACACTCAGCACCCAGGGAATCTCTGTTTATGTATCTCAAAGAAATGCCATGATGGGACATATTGTTCTGAGATTTTTTTCTGAATGAAGAAGTTTTCATCATCATGGTGTTTATTCATGAAAGTAGGGTTCATTAGCCCAACATGATTTACTTCTTATCCAATATGTTTAGGACTGCAGTGTGGGAAGATCTTATTTTTCATCAAGTCTATAGAATTGATTTTTTTCCCTGCTGTCTGAAACTTTTGGGAGAAACTAGTTTATATTGTCAGCTTTTATTGCAGATGAGATGTGGTTGAAACCTTATGTAGATCTCCAACCATATGAGGATCCCCGAAGGGGTGTCTTAGAATTCACAAAGGAACTGGACCCATCTATTGTCTCCATTGACACAGTTATTGGTGAAGGTAAGTTTCATTAGGTCTGATTGTCTCTGCCTCTCCTGATACCATTTCTCCATTTCCTTTATCCTTTGCCTTGCCCTTGGATGTTCCATAGGAGAATTTGGGGAGGTCTATTGTGGTGCACTGCACTTCCCAGGAAAAGAGCGTATTATTGTGGCCATCAAGACCTTGAAGTCAACTTACTCAGATTCAACCTGGTGGAATTTCCTCCGTGAGGCAACTATCATGGGCCAATTCAACCATCCCAACATTGTCCGGCTCGAGGGAGTTGTCACAAAACGTAAGAATTCAGAGTTGTAATGGCAGTGGGACAAACACACACAGTGATGGTTGTGAGATAAAGTAGATTTGTATAACTGGGATTCCCCAGAGGGAGTGAATTGATTGGATCTGAAGTTGATTGGATCTGAATCACAAAAGATCTTTGATATGTAAAATGCTCCTGAAAGGTTGTGTTCTGATCTGGGGTAGCTGTTGCTAGTTTGAATAGGCGATAGTGAGCTAGACAGGTGAAAGGGGAAAGGACTGATTATGTGGATAGTAGCTTTACCTCCTCTAAAAGTATATTTCTCAGACTATAAAATCTATGAAATTTCTCAGAAATAAAATCTATGTTCGTGGCCAAAGAAATAAGAAGGAAGGTGAAGTTATGGGGATAATAAGAAAATAACTTTAGTATTTTTTCTTCTTTTTCCCCCCATAGGGAATCCAATGATGATTATTACAGAATACATGGAAAATGGCGCTCTGGACACCTTTTTAAGGGTAAGAAACTGGAGAATTGTTTAATCAAATAATTTGGTGATTACTTGAACTGCTGATTGTGTGTCTGAGCTGTAACATTTCACATTGATAGTAAGGTTGAATTGCTAAATGACATGAATCAATCTCTCAGTTTAGTATGAAATATCTTCCCACATAAATGAGAGAAAACAGTAGATTAATATATTTTTCGGGCAAGTTTTGTGTGTGTTTTGCTAATCAGTGATGTTAAACGTTGTTTAGAAAATAGGACATAAGTTCCTTGGACTAGTCTTAGTCTACCCAGCATACTTGTCATGATAAGAAATCAGAGCTAGGGTTAGGTCCAAAATGAATAGAAGTTTATTTCATGTTACCTCTGGTCATCTTCTACACATACTATGACATCTTCACAATTTGGCAGCAGGAACCTCAGCCAGCTTTTAACTTGGTATTCTCATTCTTAGACATGGGTCTTTCAAAGGTCTTTCAATCACCACAGTTGCTGTACACATGATCCAGTGGTCATTTAGCTCAGTGTTTCTCAATTTTAGAAAGGTAAAATATGTGGATTTCTGGGCTTTGAAGTCCACACATCTTATAGGCCTGTCATTGAAAAATAATGGTTGAACCGATGCCAGTTTTGTTAAATCTTTCCCATCCATTTAAAGCTTTAGAACTCTAGTTTACTTAAGTTATGTTCATTCTCCCAGGCTGCATATGCATAGAGTGGTACTCAGTGGTTCTGGAAACCTCCAACCTCTGTTTACTCTTTAGGAATATAAGTACTACCTAGCAAAATCCATAGTGTTTTTTGATTGAGTGAATCCTATGTTGTAGAGCATCCTGATGCTCTGATGGACTATTTGAATATATCCCTAAAGTGAAGCTTTTCAGCTGTGAATGGAGACTTTGTTCCTCTTTCCTAAGACAAATGTAACCCCCTTTCCTTGCTGTGAAGCAAACAGATGAACATAATACAAGCATTCATCAGTGTCCTTGTGTGCACTGCAGGAGAATATCGACAAGTTCAGCTCGGTGCAGTTAGTGACAATGTTGCAGGGCATTGCCTCAGGTATGACCTATCTCTCAGACCGCAACTATGTACATCGTGATCTTGCTGCACGCAACATCTTGGTATCACACACCCTTCAGTGCAAAGTCTCAGATTTTGGTCTTTCTCGAATCCTGGAAAATGATGTAGAAGGAACATATGAAACAAAGGTAATGCACAACAGAGGGTACTCCTCAATGAGGGGAGGAAATACCAGCATGTATTTATGCCTCATAATATTTTTTAAAAAATATTGACTTTTTGAGTATCAATTTCCTTTTCTCATTGAACAGGGTGGAAAGATCCCTATTCGATGGACAGCTCCAGAGGCCATTGCCAATCGAATCTTCACCTCTTCCAGCGATGTCTGGAGTTTTGGTATTGTCACGTGGGAGGTGTTTTCATATGGAGACAAGCCCTATGGGGATATGTCCAATCAGGAGGTAAGAGGGAAAGGAGAAACAGGATTGTCAGTCAAGCCATCCTTTGAACAAGCAAATACCCTGGAGGGAAAAAATGATTTGGTTAAGTCTCCATTTTTTTATTCAGTCATAAATAGACTGTTGTGTTGAATGAATTGTTGTTAACGAATCATGAAATTTATGCCAATATACTGGATATACTCCTGGGTCAGAAATGTTTGTCCTGCCAATGGGAGAACTCCCTAACCTGAATTTCACATGAAAAGTCTCCATTGGCAGAAAGAGGAAGAAGATACTTTAGTTTCTTCACTATCAAGTGCCTCAGAGGTTCCTTACTTCATAGAGATCTGGGGCGGAGAGAGAGGGTGGCAGATTTTGTTTATTGTAATAGACAAGCAATCAACTAAGAATTTACTTTTCTGTATTTCAAGAGGAAAAAATTACTAGGAGAAATTATGTTGCTGAATTCAGCCCAATTCTTTGAAAAACAAAACAGTACACTGCTTTTTGTTTGAAATGACTCATTCACATCATAATCACATAATCTTCAGAGGGGCCATGCCCTAATGGTGCTTTGCACTTGTTAAAATTTTAATGCTTTTAAAAATCCATTGATCTATCATGAAGTTATTTAATCTGGCATTCATAGTTCAAATAATTGTCTAAATGAATCTCTGAAAATTCATGGTTCTAATTCCAAATGATTCCAGTGCATAGATCTAGGATCAAGAAAAGCTTTATAATTCTGCTACATTATCCAAGGAATTTTGCACAGACAAACTGATTGATTGCCTGTTTTTCTGGATAGGTGATGAAAAGCATAGAAGATGGTTACCGACTCCCCCCACCAGTGGACTGTCCCTCTATCCTTTATGATCTGATGAAGGTGTGTTGGTCATATGATCGGACACGGAGGCCACGTTTCCGGGAGATCCATGCTCAGCTAGACCACTTTCTTTCCAGTCCAAATTTGCTTCGAACTGTGGCTGATTTTGACCCTCGGTAAGAAATAAGCATTCTTTTAGAATCGTTTGGGAGATTCTGTCTAAACATAATTCTTCAGCAACAAAATCTGAATTTTACCACCATGGTTAATTATACTTTATGCATGAGATCTGTTTGGTGCACCTGCATATTTATATCCTACATGTATTCATTTAGGGTGATCTTTCTATATGATGTGTGAAATCACCTTCCCTGTCCCTATTATGGAGAAAAGCACTGAGTATTCAAAGCTAATTTCCATGTGAGACAAATAATGAAAAGCGAAATTCTCCACACAAAGGAGCTTCTCAGCCATTAGAATGGGTTCCAACTTCATCAAAGTAGGGTCCTGCCCTTCTCCCAGTTTAAATTTTGTAATTGGTCTGAAAATACTTATCCATCTACAGGGTGACACTTCGACTTCCAAGCTGCAGTGGGTCTGATGGGATTCCTTATCGGTCTATCCCCGAGTGGCTAGAATCCATCCGCATGAAACGCTATATCCTCAACTTCCATACTGCTGGCCTGAACACAATGGAATCTGTCCTGGATCTATCTGCTGAGTAAGCTTTACATATGTGGGCTGTGGGTTTTGACCTAAGGTAGAAGAAGGCTGGTAGGCATGAATTACAATTAAATGCCAGAGTATGCATAGAATTTTCTTCTAGAGCAGTGGTCCCCAAACTTTGTGATTTGGCAGCATGGATGGGAGGAAGGGAGAAGGGAACTGGGCCTTATGAGTAGTGTAGGCTGGCATACACATAGCCCTTGTGCAAGTAGTGGTTCAGCACACACACATGAGCTGGCCTGTTACTCACACAAGTTGAGCTGTGTATGCACACTCCAGCCAGCCGCTCACCCTGCCCAATTCCGAATAGGCCCGGTAGTGGTTGGGGACCCCTGTACTCAAGTACAAAGAACTTTATAGCTTTTGAGGTCACTTATAGTTCACTAAATTCATAATACAACAAAGATAATGTAACATCCTCATGCTTCCACACCCTTGCATCGTCTTCCCTCTGTTTGAAAAACTTGGTGAAAAATACATCAGCTAAAGCCCCTTAAATATTTGATCCTTTTTTTGGCAGAGATCCTTAGGAAATACTATTATAGATGTTGTCAGTATTGCCATCACTGTTAGGATTGCTATCAGTGTTCCTCCACCCAACTAGCATGGCCAGTAATTTTCCTGATACAAAGAAAGATACCAATTCCATGTATTAACATCCAAGTATGCATCAAGAAGAGAATCAGTAAAACAGCTAAAATCCAAGTAGTTGCTTGGATCCATATAGCAACAAACACACAGCCATAGCAATGCTGTTCCTTTGAGGAACTGGAAATGAGTAAAAAGCTACAGAGCCACCTCTATTTTGGCCTCATTTTGCAAATGAGCAAGTTAGGGTAAAGAAGAGTATTACTTTGAATTTTCAAAGAGTGAGAATTGGCTTGGCAAGGACATAAGAATCTGTTTGCCAATTTCCACCAGCACTATGATGTTTCTGGCCAAAATAGCTTTCTAGGCTTTTTTGTAGTGTTTCAAACATTTGCAAGAACTCTTTAATCAACAATAGAAATAGGGTACAGAATGTCAAATGAAAGCTTTTATAACACTAAAAGAAATCCTCTGCTACCCAAAAGAGTGAATATGAAAAAGTTGCAAGACAAAAAAAATATCAATAAACATGTCCCTTTTGTTATAATACAGTATACATCAGTAACGCTTCCTGAAAGTATCAGACATATGCGAGTAATCAACATTACCAACATAGCAAAATTCACATGAGCTGGAAAGAAAAGAATTTGGCAGATAGTACTGTTAAGAAATTGTTGCACAAGGATTATTTTTGCAAATATCCAATTTGTAGGATATAGACCTTACAGATACAAGACATTTATGTACATGCCTTATAAAATATTGCCTATATAGATTTAAATTAGAACCATGCTGTAATACAATGACACACACCGGTCTATTCTTTGTAAGACAAGAAATAAAATTAGCTGTTTAAAGCTTTGCACCCCCATTTCCCTTTTCAAAAGCATTAACCAGCATTTTGGATTTGTTATAAAATCTTCAGTCACTGCAAAATATGGTCTCTGTCTTCCCCTCTTTGTGTCTGTCACCTCCCATTACTAGACCCAGCAATTGAGATTAACTTAATTAAGTTCAGTTTTTCATGTCATTTTCTTGAGCAATGGATCTTGAGCAATCATTTTCTATGTATTTTACAAAACTAGAAAAGTGGGGGAGGGTTACCTTTCATGGATACCACCACTCTGGGAAATGGTCCGTTTCTCTAACTTGTCCCTCTTCCCTAGCAACTGCAGTGGCTAATCTTTTTCCTTATCTGTGTGATTTAAGGGACTTGAAGCAGATGGGCGTGGGTCTTCCTGGCCACCAGAAGCGAATTCTGTGCAGCATCCAGGGATTCAAAGAGTGAAACATGCCACCATGCAGTGCCAAGCAAGAGTTGCTGCCATCTCCTTTTGCCAAAGATCTTTTTAAAAAGTGACCCTGTGGCAGACCTCCTGCAAATCAGAAGCCAGAAGCAAACAGCTGCACCTTGGAACATAATGCACAGGCTGGGGCTGAGTAGCCTAGAACAGGAAAGGACTTCCTGCACAGGAAACCAGAGTGTTGCTGTTCACTTCTCACTCCTCTGCTCTCGCAGAGGCTTCTAACTTGACATGCTTTGTAGTTACTGAGGACGTAACATGCCATTGTAAGGAAACACTGAAGTTAAAACCATACCTACCTGGAAAGGACCTTTTCTGTTGCAAAATCTAAGCCTCCAGATATTTGTGGCCAGATATCTATTACAGTATTGTTTGCAGAGAGCATGAACACCTGTTCTTGTCACTTAATGGGTTAGTTTTCATCGTTCTATCCAAGTTCATATTCCTTTGTATATAAGGCCTCTCTCTCTCTCTCTCTCTCTCTCTGTCTCTCTCCAATCTACTCCTTAAGAGCAGAAAAGGCTTGTTTAAAGCAAATGAGCACGTGCTCTTGGGAGGGTTTTTTTTTCCTCAAGTTGAGGACCTGCTTATATATTTAAAATATCAGGAAGGGATGGCATAAAGGAGAAAACCCAAACCTGGATTGATCATATGTTGTAGATATGATTTTGTAAATAAACTCATAACACAGATCAGATATTAAATTTTTCCCCATAACCATTTCTATTTTTAAAAGTTGGCTATTAAAAACATCACAGAAGGGAAAAGTAGATTTGTGCACACATTAGAAAGAAGGAAATACTTAAAACCTTAACAAATGTTTTGTAAATGTTTATGCAGTGTATAGTGGCATTAGAGAGATCTGGAAGAACAGGAATACCTAATGAATATTGGGAGTCACATAAAGGGATTACTTGGAACCATAAATACAAGACAGGAAGATTCTATGTAGCTTACGTGCACATGGAAATCCTAAACAACAGCACAGCTAACAGGTGGAGAACATTTGAAGGATAAGATACATCTTTTGGCAGGAAATTAAAATCAACCAAGATATGAAGCAGAAGTAAAATGGTGAGATCTTGCTGCATTTACTTAAGGAGCCTTCTGTGACTGCCTTGATATTTAGCGAAGTATTAACCTATTGCTTCCTTCAGTTTTCATTGTAATCACTGCTGCTCTTTAGTGTAAAATCAAATTCAGTATGAGCTGAAAATTGTGAACCCTTTACTGTACCTTTGATTTGACCTCTTAGCTCAGGGGTTCCAACCTTTTGAGGTCAAATGACACTTTTTGCGTATGTACTATGAATGTTCAGTGAAAAAGGCTGATATTGGGAAGATGTGTTCATGCATCCTTTCGTGGGAATAGCTGGTCTCAAACCTTTGCCCTTATAAGAAGCAAAACTAATGAGATGGTGCTCATATCACCCTTTACAACTCTCCAAGGTAGCAATTATCCACCCAAGTTTACCATTGTGTTTTTCTGGTGAGATGCAAATTTTATAAAGCAAGCTCCGTAGCATAGGCACTTGACATTTTAATTTTCCAAGTAAGTTTCTGTAGAACCCAAGATGGTTTTGATTTGCTTTGTAACATACCATCATTTTTATTGTGTTAAGTTCAAAACCATGGAGATATCCACACTTGCACTTGTGAGTAGCACAGTGAATATTCTGATATTTGCTTCTATACCAGGGTGCAGCAAGGCCTTTTCCACCTATTTTATCAAAAGAAAGCCCAAGCATGCAGCATTGAAACAATGGCCCTAGACAAGTTTCTTCACCGAAGTCCTAGTGAAAGAAGAGCTGTTGGAGAAAAACCATATGATATGAATGCCATTTACACGCAGGACACCAGTAACTCTACAAGGCGTTTTGGTAACATCAAGTGCTTTAATGCAGCCTTCTTCTTTGAGAAGGATTTCTCAATATTTTTTTTATTAAAAATATTGTAAATCTAAATGGGTTGTGCCAGTTAAAATATGTCAGATGCCAGATCAAAATGCAAGGAATGAGTTTTAAGAACATTGGAGGCTGGGGAGAAAATAAACAGAAGCAAATGGACATGAAAATACTTCTGTTGATGCAAAGCTGTAATTTCCCTTTTCAGAAGATCACATTCTGTACTTACTGTAAAAGTGGCTCTTTTAAGCCCATGTCACACTGAACCAACGGATGCAAAGAGGATGTAAAACGGACAAAAAAGCTTGCCATCCGTTGGTTAACGCGATGTATCCGTTCTGTACTCAATGCCTCCGTTTTGCTTCCTCTCTATCCGCCCAGCATCCGTTTATGGACGTTTCATCCGCTCCAAAAGTTTTGGGCTGCCAAAAACTTTTGCACGGAAAATGTATCCAGTTCGTCCGTTCTGCATCCGCTACGCATCCGTTATGCATCCGTTACGCATCTGCGATATCCGTGACACATCTGCAATGAATCCACGCAACGCGCATCCGCCCCGATGCAGGGAGAAAGCAGAACGGATGCAGAACGGATGTAGAACGGATGCCTAGAGGATGCAGCACGGAAACAAAGCATTTAAAATGGAAAAAACGTTCGCAGAGGGGACCTATCTCGGATATTAAGGATGTCTACAGGATGCCTAGAGGATGCCTAGAGGATGCCTAGCGGAAAACCTATACTGCCTATAAAAAGGGGGAGCAACTCGCCTGCATCGCACTTTCAGAACAGCAGCCCAGCGGTGCAGACCTCTGCAACCTTCATCTGCCTCTTCCTCTTCCACAGCATCCAGTCATGTCCACCGTGGATTGTAACAAAGTCCTTTCGGCAGCCACCATCATTCTGCAACAGTGCGAAGCCATCTGCAGGCTCTGTGAACACTACTGCGAGAAGAAAAGGAGCCACCCAAAAAGAGTCTGGGTCCAAAGATGGTTTGCCAGTAGAGCGGAGGACGGACTGTACAACAAGCTGATGATGGAACTCAGGAGCGAAGACACTCGGGCGTTCCAGAACTTCATGAGGATGCCGCCAGCCATGTTTGACGAAGTTGTGCAGCGCCTGACACCCAGGTTGACCAAGGCAAACACCAGCTTCCGGCCCAGCCTGGAACCTGGGCTCAAGGTGGCACTCACTCTGCGCCACCTGGCCTCAGGGACCTCCTACAGGAGCATGCAGAACGGCTGGAGGGTGCCATCCAACACCATCAGCATTGTGGTCAGAGAAGTGGTGCAGGCCATCATTGAAGAATACAAGGAGGAGCTCCTCCAGTACCTCTCCACTGAAGAAGGATGGAAGAAAGTTGCAGAGCAGTGGTATCAGAAGTGGAACTTACCACACACTGTTGGAGCCATAGATGGCAAGCATGTGGCCTGCAAAGCTCCAGCCAAGTCGGGGTCCACTTATTTCAACTCCAAGGGCTTCTTCAGCATCATTCTCTTTGCCATGGTCGATGCTGACTACAAGTTCATGTACATCGATGCTTCAGGCAACAGCTCATCTTCGGATGCCCAGGTATACAACGCCAGTCACCTCAAGGAGGGGCTGGAACACAACTTCATCGTGGGCTTCCCAGATCCAGAGCCCCTGCCCAACGACACACAAGATGTGCCCTACTTCATCGTGGGGGATGACGACTTCTCCCTCACAACCTACCTCATGAAGCCCTACACCTCCAGACTCCTCACCCGTGAAGAGAGGATCTTCAACTACAGGCTGTCCAGGGCAAGGCGGGTGGTGAACGCCTTTGGCATCCTGGCCAACAGGTTCCAGGTACTTCTTACCACCATGCAGCATTGCCCAGAGACCGTGAGGAGGATCATGGAAGCTTGCTGCATCCTGCACAATCTCATGCGCACCCGCTACCCAGTCTTGCAGAACAGGCTCGTGGACCTCCAACAAGCCAATGGGGTCATGGAGCCTGGGGAATGGAGGCAAGGGCGAAACCTGATCGACACTGAGGATGTGCAAGGCCCCAACAGAGCCTCAAATGAAGCGAAGAAGCAGTGCAACCTCCTGAGACAATGGTGCAACTCCCCAGCTGGAGCAGTGGAGTGGCAAGACAGGATGGTAGATGCTTAATGGATGCTTCCTTCAGCCTGTCTCATCACACGGATGAGATTGGGCCATGTATGTTTGGTTGGCCTACAATGAACAGGGCATTTAATAAAGAGTTGTGTTTATGTTGACATGTGTGGATAATTATTACATTATTATTGATAATAAAGGGCCGTAGGTGTGGCACCTGGGAGGGTGGACCATACAGTCCCATTATGCTTGCACTGGAGGTTTATCTATCCCACAGCTATTACCCATCCCAAAGGTATCCCTGCCCATCCCACAGGTATCCCTGTCCATCCCACAGCTATCTTAACCCATCCCACAAGCATGCAAAGGCTTAAACCATTTCTAAAAGTTTCCAGCAAGACTTTATGAAAAAAAAAGAAATGAAGCAAGTGTGTGAATCAAAAATAGACTTTACTAACAACAAGCTATAAGACAAAAATGAGTCTCTGGCACTCCTCTTGGTCGCTCAGTCTCAGGGGTGAAGGGTCCAGGTGCTGTGGAAGTGGCTGGTGCTGGAGTGCTTGTCATCAGCTCCTCCTCCAGAAGCAGAAGCAGCAGCAGCAGAAGCGCCAGCCCCAGAAGAGTGAGCCCGTGCTGCAGAAGCCCCAGCAGAACCAGAGTGAGGGCCGGGGGCAGGTTGGTAGCCCTGGCCCTCTTGCCAGGGCTGGCAGCAGATGGCTGAGGCTTGCTGTGCTTCCGCATGGTTGTTGGGTTGCTGGCTGGCAGGAACCAAGGCTGGCAGGGAGGCTGGCAGGGAGGCTGGCACCAAGGCAGGCAGAAAGGCTGGCAGGGAGGCTGGCACCAAGGCTGGCAGGAAGGCTGGCAGGCAGGCAGGCACCAAGGCTGGCAGGCAGACATGAACCAAGGCTGGCAGGCAGACATGAAGCAAGGCTGGCAGGAAGGCTGGCAGGCAGACATGAACCAAGGCTGGCAGGAAGGCAGGCAGCAAGGCTGGCAGGCAGACCAGCTGGCAAGGCTTGCAGGGAGGCTGGCAGCAAGGCTGGCAGGGAGGCTGGCAGCAAGGCTGGTAGCAAGGCTGGCAGGCAGACATGCAGGCAGGACAGGCAAGGCAGTCGATGTGTCTGGCAGCAGGTCTTTCCTCTGAATGGCGTCCTGCTTCCGAGCTGCTTCGTTATATCTGCGGGGCTGACGCAATGCATCCCCCCCGCATGCGCAGTTAACGCCAGGCATCCGTTAGGCTTCCGCTGTGCATCCGTTTCATCCGTTCGGCGTCTGCTCTGCATCCGCTTTCCGTTCGGCGTCCACTTCGCTGAGGCCCCCCGGAAGCCCTGCGGATGTGCCACCCACTCCCATCCGCTCCCATCCGCTGGGCTTCCGTTCCGCATCCACTTTGCATCCACCCTGCGTCCTCCCCGTGTCCGTGTTATCTGCTCCGGTTATGCAAATTTTTGCCCCTTTTGAGAGCAGATAACAACGGATGGAACATTTTGCTCGTCCGCTGTTTTTTTGCATCCGTTGGCCAGTGTGACATGGGCTTTACATAGGAAAAAAGACTTCCACTTTTTCCAACAGAGGTCTTAGGAAGATTATGTAAGCATGAGATGTGGGCAAGAACATTTGCCAAAATAAATGTCCTTGCCTACATTTGTATAAAACAAATTTGTACAGAATCCAGCTTTAAGCTAAGGCACACCAATTATGCTTACTGGTACATTTGGCAGCTTTTCATTTGGTTGCAAACTACTACAGAACTGTCTATTTGTCCACCTTTGTTGAAAAACTATTAGGATACACTGACCAACAATTTCATTTTTTTCAACAAAATTGGTTGTGTGAATGATGCACCAGAGCAATATTCAATAAGCTAAGCCAGAGGCTCCTAATTATTTTTCACACAGGCTGCTGTACAATTAAAAGATTTTTGAGTCTATAAGCCAAGGCAAAATAGCAACACACCTGTTAGTCCCATGGTACACGTAAACCTCCCCCTTAAATGGTTTTCTGCAGAAATCTAAAATAATATTTTATATTTTGGGAAATTGCTAAGATTTAGGCCATTAAAAAACAAGCAAATTTCAAAGTAATTATAACATCATGGCTAGCCATTTAATTAACATGTTTATATGAAACTGATATACAAAGAAATGAAAACAATCTGGCCCATACTATGTGTTAGATCACGGGAATAGAGACTCGAGACTCGAGACAGTGTGACTTACAGCTCTTTATTTAGTTCCTAAAGTTTGTTCTAACCACGGAGCCGCGGCAGCCTCTTTTATAGCGGCTGCTCGTGGCTCACAGCCAATGATGGCTCTTTAAATCTCCCATCGATCCGGCGGGCCAATCACAAGGCGGCAATGGGAACCAATCAAGGTAGCGTATCTGAACCAATCACCAAACAGTATTTGCGGGCCAATCAGAAGAGGGTATTTCAAGTATGTTAATATAGAACACCCCTCCCTTCTTGGTTTAGCCCGACCTACGTTACGTAGTCCCGTAAGTAGGTGGACTTTTTATGGTGTCTACTTGACCTGCACAGTTCAGTTGCATTGTTGTCTTCGGCTGGTTCGGATGGGATCGCTGTCTCTCCTGTCCTTCTCAGTGGAACCTCCTGGAAGGGTGAGTCAGCCCTGCCAATCCCATCCGGTCTACCCGGGCTGGTTGAGTCAGCTCTGCCGCTCCCGCCTGATCTATCTGGGCTGGTTGAGTCGGCTCAGCTGCCTCTTCCAGGAGTGGCCTCGTGTTGGTTTTCCGTTGCCAGTTCCCTTCTACCGAAGTCTCCTGCCGTTGAGTAGTTTTGGTTTTTTGATGGGCCTGCGGGTGGTGTTTGTTGTTGGTTTGTTTTTTGTTGTGTTATTCGGTTTTCTCCTCCCCTTTGATTTATGTTTGATTGATTCCCCCCCCCCTCTGGTTTTGTTATAGTCTTTTTGGTGTGGTCTTTGTGTGTGTGGTTGTTCTGTGTTTCCGGTGTTGTCGGTGTTTCTTTCTATTGTTCTAGACTTTAGTTGGTCTATGTGTCTCTTCCAGGTCCTCCTGTCCTCCGTTTCTAATCGGTATGACCAGGGTCCCATTATTTGGGTTATTCTAGCTTATATCCAAAGTGGGTCTCCTGTAAGGTTTTTTGCATATACCAGATCCCCTGTTGTAAATGTGCGGTATTTACTGGAGGAATCTGGTGGCTTTTCGGAGTTGTATGTTAGGTGTAATCTGTCCAGGTGTGAGCGTAGTTTCCTGCCCATCAGGAGTTCTGCTGGGCTCTTGTTAATCGACGTGTTCGGTGTTATATGTTGGATGGTTAGCATTTTATTGATTTTGTCTTGAATTTCACCCGTGTCTATTTTATCTAATGCCTCTTTGGAATACCAAACCATGCGCTCTGCCCGTCCATTTGTAGCCAGGTGAGCGGGCGCTGATAGGCCATGTCATATGCCCAGTTCGGCGAGGAATTTGTCGAACAGCGCTGTGAACTGCGGCCCGTTGTCCGAGACTAACAAATCCAGTATCCTATGCATTGCGAAAAGTTTTCTTAGCTGTCTGATGGCGGCTTCTGTCCTCGTGGACTGCATGACTGTGACCTCCAGCCAATTGGAGTAAGCGTCGACAATTATTAGAAATGTATATCCTTTTGTGGGTCCAGCAAAATCTATATGGATTCTCAACCAGGGCCCCTAGGTGTCTCCCACTCGAGGGTAGGTGCAGGAGGGGGGTAGGTCTGGATTTTTGGCATTTATTGCATGCTCCCACCAATGTCTCAATGTCTTTGTCCATCCCGGGCCACCAGACGTAACTCCTGGCCAGGGATTTCATTTTGACGATACCCGGGTGTCCCTCATGTAGCATGCATAGTACTTTTTCCTGCATTTTTTTTTTGGAATGACAACTCTATCCCCCCACAGTATACATCCCTTCAATATCAATAGTTCAGTTTGTCGGCTTCAGAAGGGTTTAAACATCTTGCTGTCATCGGTTTCCAGCCACCCTTTCCATACCCAGTTTAAAATCTGCGCCAGTTGTCTGTCTCTTGAGGTCTCTTTTGCAATATCTGATGCAGTTATGGGTAGGTTTGGTAAGGTCTCTATTTGTAGTGTGGCCATGGTCCGTGCCTGGTCGTCTTCCAGATCAGGTAGGGGGGAAAGGCTCAGGGCGTCAGCATGTGTTATGCTCTTCCCTGGCCGGTGGATTAATTGGTCATTATATGCAGCAAGGAATTCGGACCACCTTGTCATCCATGGTGACAATATGTTTGGGGTGGCCTTGTTCCCTGCAAGTATCCCCAGGAGTGGCTTGTGGTCGGTAATGAGTGAGAAAGTCCTACCGTAGAGATATTCATGGAATCTCTTTACTCCGGTGATGCTAGTGTCTCTCTGTCCAGCTGGCTGTAGTTTCTCTCTGCCTAGGACAACGTCTTGGAGTAGAATGCAATTGGTGCTTCTCTCCCATCTGGTAGTGTGTGGCTGAGTATGGCCCCGACGCCAAATAGCAATGTGTCGCAGGTCACTGTCAGTGATAGGGTTTTGTTGTATTGAATGAGTACTGATTCGGATGTCAGCAAATCTTTTATTCTTTGGAACGCGGCTTCTTCCCGTCGGCCCCAGGTCCAGGTAGCTGTCTTATCAAGTAGTCTATGCAGTGGCTCTGCCTTCTGTTGCCTTCTATGGCAAAAAGACATTGTAAAAATTAATGAGTCCCAGAAATGCTTGTAGTTCTGTTTTGTTTTGTGGTCTGGGGGCTTCTTTTATAGCTTTTATTTTCTTTTTGGTGGGGTGAATTCCTTCTTTGTCTATTAGGTACCCCAGGAATTCAACTTTCTCGGTGGCTAGCTGGCATTTTTCTTTTTTTACTTTGAGTCCCGCCTCTTTAAATCTTTGTAGGACTTCCCTGAGGTGACTTTCCAATTGGTTTTTGTCCTTAGCGGATACCAGCACATCATCGAAATAGGGCACCATCCCTGATTCCCTGTCATAGACATTCCATCAAGCTTTGGAACACCCCTGGGGCTACGCTTACTCTGAATTGCAATCTTTTTCATTTAAATGCCCCCCTGTGAGTCACAATGGTTTGTGCCTCTGCTGTTTCGGAATCGACAGGCAATTGCTGGTATGCCTGAGCCAGGTTGAGCTTCATGAAGACTCTTCCTCCCCCCAATGAATGTTGCATCACTGGAATGGGGTATGCGCTTTGTTGTAGCGCGTGGTTGAGGGTGGCCTTCGTCTCTGCAGATTCACACGGACCCATCTGGCTTAATCAGGGTCACAATTGGGGTTTCCCACCTTGCTTGGTCTCTTTGTTCCAGTACCCCTTGTGCAATGAGCTTATCCAATTGTTCATCGATCTTTGGTTTGAGTGCAAAGGGGACTTGCCATGCCTTTAACTGAATTGGTGCTATGTTTGGGTTCAAATTAAATAAAATGGGGGACCCTCGGTACTTGCCTAGCTTCCCATCAAATACGTCTTGGAAGTCCTTCATCAGGCTCTCCTCCCAGTCTGCCTCGGTGACGCTGTTTATGTCGGTCACTTCGATCCCGAGGCGCAAACCATTCTAGCCCCAGCAGGCTTGGGTGATCCTTGTCCACTATGGTTAATGGGACAATTTCTGAGTGTTCCTTGAAGGTTATTTGAAAACGTCCAACTCCGACTATGGGGATCCTGTTTCCCTGGTAGTCCTTCAAGGTCAGTCTTTGGTTCTCTTGTTCTCTTCGCTGTATGCTGGGTATTAGTCATTTTATGGTGTCCCAGGATACCATAGACAGGTATGATCCAGAGTCCACTTCCATGTTGCACTGTTGGCCTTCAATGTTGACCTGTACATGTACCTTTCGGGCATCTGTCACGCTCAAATGCCCAATGGTAATCGTTTGGTGGGTCTCTTCCTTCCGGTAGGGTTCGCTGGGCCGCTTATTTCTGCTTTTGCGGCTCCAACGGTTCCCTGTCTGTCTGTCTCTGGTCCTGGGGGGGTGCTGTCTCATCACCTAGGGCTGTACCTCTTTTTATTTCAACAGACCCTAGCAATGTGTCCTCGTTTCTCGCAGTGCCGGCAAATAGCATCTAGGAAACAGCGCTCGGAGTGGGGGTGGTTTCGTCCGCACCTGGTGCATTGGAAACCCGACTTATGTTCTCTCCTTTCCTGTCTGTACCTTGCCAACTGGAGTCTATGTATTTCTTCCTCCTCGTCGGTCTCGGATAAGGACTCAACGTCCTCGTGGTGCACAGTAGTGGTAGTGGTCTTTTGGTTGCCCTCTGGCTTCCTCTCTCGGAGTTAGCTTATTTCTGCCAGTATTTGCTGGGTTGCCGCATTCATTTTCTGCATGGTTCCTGCTGACTTCTTTGCGGTTTCAGCTGCGGTGGCCTCGGCGATGGCCTCGGTGACCGTGATGTTTGGTCAGGTCAGTAGTCGGCTCTGTGAGATCCCTCAGTCCTAGGACCACGCGGTCTCTCATGGCTTCATCCATACTGAGAAACTCACATGCACCACCAATATCCCTCAGAGCCGCCACAAATTCCCCGACACTCTCACCTTCTCTCTGGTCTCTTTTATAAAATTCGTGTCTCCTGATAAGGTTGGAGACGCTCGGTGCATAATGGGCTCTCAGTAGTTGGTCCAACTCTGGCCACGCCATCTGTTTAATGTCCTGAAGTCTGGCCAATGCTTTGGCCATTTTGAACACTGTGAGTGTGTCAGGAACACGGTGTCAGGAACAGTGTGTCAGGAACATGGCTCTCTTCCTTTTATCGGTGATCCCTTGCAGGTTGTTGCTCTCGAGGAACATGAGGAATTGATCGATATACGATTCCCAGTCCTCTGTCGTGGGGTCGAATGGTACGGGCTGCTGGCCATCTCGTTGGTCAGCCTCGTTGCCACATACTCGACTGGTCTCCTTTGTCTCAGGAACCCACCTTCGTCGCCAGCAGATCGCGGGAAAAGAGACTTGAGACCAGTGTGACTTACAGCTCTTTATTTAGTTCCTAAAGTGTGTCCTAACCGCAGAGCCGCAGCAGCCTCTTTTATAGTGGCTGCTTGCGGCTCGCAGCCAATGACGTCTCTTTAAATCTCCTGCCGATCCAGGGGTCAATCACAAGGAGGCAATGGGAACCAATCAGGGTAGCGTTTCTGAACCAATCACCAAACAGTATTTGCGGGCCAATCAGAAGAAGGTATTTCAAATATGTTCATATAGAATACTATATTTTGGCCTGATCTGGATTAAGCATTTTACTATTCGTCAACAAAGGTTTTACAGTAAGAAAAAATGACATTTGTAAGAGGTTTTTTAATTAATTCCATTCACACTGTTCACATATTTAAGCATGTTTTTTTCCTGCACAGCTTTTCCAAGCCTGAGGCTCCAGAGAAAAAAAACCAATGTCATTCATAAATATGGAATCCCAATTGTTTTTATTTGAAACCCCTCCTATATTTTCCCATCACAAATTTCTGAGGATGCCTTGTGATTAGAAATGTGATCTGAAGAATGCTTCCAGAACAGCACCCAAAACTAAATGCTACAATTGCAGCAGCAATTCCTTGTTTCTGTTTGTGCCTCCACCAACCTTGCTATCTTCCCAAACTGTAGCATGAAATTGAAAGACCAAATTCATTGGTGGTACATTTATGACTTCATGTATCATTTTTGTGGCTGTCCAGTCTGCAGACTGAGCAGAACATACCATCCAAAGAGAAATGCATTGCCGAAGGTTCCTTCTCACAGAAAAGCTGGAAAGGTTCAAGAATGCTATACCTTGCACCCGTTTAATTGAATAAAGAAGTGAAGTTAGAGAGTGAATGCATAGGCCCTTCTGTCTGCAAAGTCAAGACTAAAAGATGAAGCCTAATTTCTTTCTTCTATATGAGATGTCTTCAGTCCTGATCCGTGGACCAGCACCATGGCATGCCAGCAACCAGGACCTGCAAACAAGTGAAGCTCCATTCGTGGTATGCAAGCAGCATGCAAAACCACGTCTCCTCTGGTCTGTGGAAAAACCTTTCTCAATGGAACCGGACCCTGATGCCCCAAAAGGTTGGGGGCCACTGTTCTATATGATCTTTAGGGCAGAAGAGAAGTAGTTTGGAAGAAAATATGATTTCTGGTATTGTAACAGAAGAACTCTGGCTGACTTTGGGCCAGTTGCTCGCTCTCAGCCCCAATCACCTCACAGGGTTGTTGTAAGGAAAATAGGAGGAAGAAGGAACATTAGGTATATTTGCCGTCTTGAGTTGTTTATAAAAATAATAAAGGTGGAATGTAAATAAATAAATAAATGATTGGAATGACAACAGGAGAAAAAAAACTGCACAACTTTATTGATGCAAAACAATGGCTGAGGAAGGATAACTCCCGATTACACCACTATGCCAGCTTCACAATAAACTCCAAAAAGCCCATTGTAAACAAATAAGTAGCCCTTTGAATAGTGTGCAGTGCAGAAGTGATTAGACCAAAGTATCACATGTTCACACATACAAAAAAGAGGAACCACCCTGATTTGGGAAAAACATGGAGAAAACTGGTCCATTAACTTAGGAACAAAAAGGTCTCCTGCTGATACAAGCATCCAGTACAGAAAACAAGCCAGCTGTGAAATGTATATTCTGTCTCTAAAATAAGATATAAAATAGTAATTTACATTCCACATTTGAACAGAGGACAGGGCAAAGCTCCACAAAGAAAAAGCAGGTTGGAAGAATCCAGCCTTTTGTTCCAGGACTACTTTATTACTCAGTAAGACCAAAGGCTTATAGCAAGATAAGATTCCAAGACAGAAAGTGAGGATTTAAGACCTTGTATTGTAAGGGATACATTTTAAAAAAAGAAGAAGTGGAGGAGCCCCTAGTGAAAAGAGAAGGATATTGCCAGACAGGCAAAATGTGTTCATGATCCTAAGAAGGAATCATAAGAAAAAGCATACAAAAGATCAGATCTGCTGCTTTGGACAGGAGGAATACACTGAAGCATCTCCTGATTCAAGATCTTCAGACCGCAGCTTTGACACGTGTGGTGTGACATTTCCCACACAGCACATGGCCATCCAGAGGGAAGCAACCATTGTCATCTGCTTCAATGGACAGGGCCTTCCCACAATCCTGGAAGGTTAACAGAGAAAGAAATGAGCAAGGTAGACTAAACACCAATGTCAAGGAGAAGCAGGGAGGAAAAAAAAAGGTAGAAAGTGCTCACCTCACACTTGTAACATTTCATGTGGAAATTCTTCTCCAGGGCCACCACACGAACAGTCTCATCCTTCCCAGGCTCTGGCATGATGGGCTCAGCACATACTGAACAGCGAGGAGCATATTTTCTGCAAGTGCATAAGAGAAAGTGCAGGAGATTCAGAATCTCAGTTTCAGCTTTTGGTCAAATCCAAGCTTTAGGGCACAGAGGATCATTGTGCCAGAGAGGAGAACATGAACCTCAGGGGACGTACCTGTGATAATCATCAACACAATGTGGCTGGTTGGCTTTATCCACAATGAAGGATGCCCCTTCCAAGGGTTTGTGGCACACCACACAAGTGAAACATTGAGGATGGTAGGAATTACCAGTGGCCCGCAACATCCTGTCTGTGATTGTTTGCTTGCACACACAGCATTTCTCTAGGGTGCCCTGAAGAACAAAACATGGATCAGAAAGGAAGCACATCTGCTTCAGTTGAGAGCAATTCTTCTTTCTCTGATAGGACAAAGCCATCAACATTAGCCAATTTAATTCAACCAGATTAACAGTCAAGAAGAGAAACTATGAAGAAAATAAGCCCAACCCAATGTAACCTTAGTTTGAGATTATTTTAGTAACTTTAATCTCCCATATCCCAGGACGATGCACTGGTTTTCTCATTCATCTGATTTGAAAACTCCAGAAATAATGCTTTAACCCTTGAAATTTAGTTATTCACAGTTAACTTGAGCATGCACATATCTTTGCATGTACTTCGACTACGTACAAGATACAATTCAGATTAAACATTTCCACAAACTAGGCCATTCTCTATGGTTGAGCTTCTCATGTGACCCATCCTGTGATATCTAAAACTAAGAGCTATATGGGAACACAGAGGGAAAAATGTGACTGTTTCTCAGATTAGCACTCAAGTTAACTCACACAGAATATACCTTTTGGGCCCAAATATTCCAACACCTTGGCTTTGGAACTTTGTGATCCATGATTCATGCAGACTGCTTTTCGTAATCTGATGTCCTTCAGTTAACTACAACTTCTAGCTATGGGTGGGATTCTCATGGTTTCGACCGGTTTGGGAAACCCCTTGTTCCACTGATCATCTGGCTCCGAATCAGTTCGCATATGGGCCTACCCACCCACCTAGTTTTACAGCACAGCTGATTTGTGTGGCAGAGCGGTTTGCTGCTCATCAGCTTTTTTCTTCACAGGGGCTGCAGTAGAAGGTAAGTATTAGGGCTTTTTTAAACAAGGAGCATGCACGCACCGAACTGGTTGTTACACCAGTTGAATCACACTCCTGCTTCTAGCCAATATAGGCAAACTTTATATTTTTATTTATCTGGAAACTGCTTCCTCTCATAATAATAAGCAACCGACCAAGGCCTGTCAAGCTAGCATAAAAGGTTACCACACAATTTACACAGGTGGCTCTCATCAGCTGACAGTACAATTCCTCCAACTGAGTATGGACAGAAAACAGGCCATGCACTGCTAAGACAATAGGCATGATGCTCCTTCTCCCCTCTCCCAAGTTTCCAGGATTGGCTGCCTTATCCTCCCCCCCCCCCTCCATTTTGCTCACCGCATAGCATTCTTCACATAAAGGCTTTTCATCCACATTGTAGAACTGCTGACCCTGTAACTGTCTCTCACATTTGAAACAGGTAAAACATTCAACGTGGAAGAGCTGGTCCAAGGCCCGGACTGCAGGCTGAGTCCGAGATAGTGCCTTATTGCACAAACCACAGAATTCTTCAGTGGGAAGAAAGAGGGGAAAAAAGTCTGAGAAGATATTTACATGAGTACAGTATTATTCTCTCTAAACTTTAGCTGCTCTTTCATGATTGCAAAAGTAGGCTTTTGGATTTCCTGGAAATCCAGAAGTTTGAAAATTTCCCACCTTTATATTAAATTGCTAAAAGAAAGAAAAGGAGCAAATAGAAAGTAGTTCCAATTCTCTCCTAACCCCCACTAAAATTCACACAACCCCACAGACCAGAAGTGGAGGCTTCGGCGTGGGGTGGATGATCCATGTCCTTCATGAGCTTCTGGGTTAACATCTCCAGCTCCTCTACCTCCTTCATGGTCAGAGCAGAGCTGTTCCTAGGTGGATCTGATCCAGTGTTTGGAAGAAATATGGGGTTGCGCTGGACAAATAAAGATTAACTGAGATAAGTGCAAAACTCCAAATTTTAAGCACCTCGCATTCTGGAACATATATTCAAGATCAATCCATGCTTCCTTTACCATTGTTGATCAATGAAGACATTCCTGTGCCATTTGCCCTTTCTATTCAGTCTACATTTTTTTCCTTTAAGTTTTACTTTACAATTAGATGACCAGGTGTTGAAAGAAAAAATAGGGAGAGATTATTTTTATTGTATCAGTGGCATTTAATTCGTAAATCTTCAGGTGAAAATTATTTGGACTACATTTCCACTAATGCAAAACGTTCATAACTACGATGTGACCATGGAAACAATCATTCTCTTTCACCCCCTCACTACAAAAACTAGGAAATATGTACTTTAGGAAAAAGCTATATTATATACATATAAAACTAAAATAAGAAATAAATGTACATGCATATATATAATGAAGTTATTCTCGGGATTTTTTAAAAACAAGATTTATTGCCAATGGTTTTTCTGTACTACTATTAATTAATATCTATAAGGTATGCCATGCATACCATGCCACTGAGACAAGAATAAATAACCCATGTAGGTTTGGGTCTATAAAAATGCACTGATACAAAATTCTGAAATCCTACTAAGGCTCTTTTTCCAGTTCTAAAAGTTAAAGTACTTAAGCAAGTCTGATTTGAGGTTATGTATGAAATAGAGGTGGACAATCCACCATTCAAGGGTTGCCAATCTTCCCTCACTTTTTTTTCAGAACCCACGTACCCCATATGATACTAAAAATATTTGGCAGAAAACCATCAAGATTTGGGGGCTTTGTACCTTAAGATATAAAGCAAAATAAATGTGTTACACCTCCAATGAACTAAATACACCTATTTTGCTTAATCAACTATCTCCAAAATGCAATTCAGGTGATATCAGCCCCATATTCCCTATGGATTTGGAATAAGCAAAAACCACCTGCCTTTGACACAGGGAAATTATTCTGCAGGCTATCCTGTTTTGTTTTTGTATGCCACTCTTTAATTCTTTACTCATGTACATATTTGCATCCTTACCATTTCTCGTGGGGCAGATGGCTGCCCAGTAGGATATGGCTTCTCCTGGACTTGTGGTTTTTCTCGCTGTTGTGCATAAGTGAAAGTGGGAGGCTGAGGCTTTGGAGCTGAGCCTGTGCCCGAAGGGGCTGGGAAATGAGACTGCACAGGAAATGAAGCAGGCTGTTTTGGAGGAGCCGCAAGAGCTGGTTTAGGTACAAATTTTGGACCCGTGGCAGGAAGAGATGCAGTGAATTTAGGAACTGATGGAGCTGGGGGAGGAGCAGGTGATACTGATGACGACAAGTCTTTACGCTGCTTCATGGCTACCCATGGTGGAGGAACAGGAGCAGTTTCCTCTGGTTGCTTGGCCACAGAGTTTCCAGCAGGACCAGATGCAGCCTGGATAATAGGAACTGGACTGTCTTTAGTTGGAGCTACAGTTTCTAAGGAGCTTCTAGAAGCAGAACCTACATTTGCTGGAAATATAGGCCCTGAAGACAACTGAAAGGTAATGATGAGAAAAAAGTCAGTGTAACAATCACCATTTCCATGCCACTCAGACTATTCTCATCTAACCTGGCTTCAGCATCCAGAGGGGTGACAGCCACCCACTTGCCCATATATTCTCACCCAAGTCTTTTTTTTGACAAAAGTTAAGTATGGCTACTCCAGGCTGAGATTTAGTTTTAATGTCTTTTTTTTCTCATCTCAAAATCAAGTCTAGGAAACCTGATCCACAGCTTTCTTTCACCAAAACCCAAGGATTTGTTTTCGTGGGTACTTACATGTATGCTGTTCAGCTTTGTTCGGTTATTTTCCCACATCCTTGTAGCTGTGCTTTTAAAGTTGTAAATCAAGCAGAACACAGCAAACTCCAAGACCAATAAACACAGACCAAGACTCCAACCAATCAGGATGAAGAAAAAAACATTCTGGCACAGCAATAGGCCAGCCCCAAATTTAAAACTGAAACAACTGTAAGATTCTGACTCATAGACGAAGACAACACAGAAGCCTGATGATGGCAGATGAGATTCTGCCAAAATGTTGCTACAACTTTAAAAGCACAACTACAATGACGTGGGAAAATACCTGAACAAAGCTGAACAGCATACATGTAAGTACCCGCGAAAACTTAAGAAAACACACACACACACACACACACATATATATATATATCATACAGAAAGCTAGCCTATCAAAGAAAGTATGCTAGATCATGCTCTCCTTAAAATACTTTTGGAACATTGTTTAGTCATGCTGGGCCTCTGTTCGCTGACTAGCTCAGTTTAAGCTAGGTTTGGAAAGGCCATCCTGTACTGCAGCTCACCCGGGTTTTGAAAGGGTCATTCTTTTCCATGTCATCCAGCATTGAGGACAAAGAATCAATCTCCAGATCAATGCTACTCATCTTTCCACGGTCCTTCTCCTTCCACAATAGAAAAGAAAGTAGGTACATGTTGAGGGAGGTTACTAAATCCATAAATCACTATGTCAGTCCACACTAGCCAACACAACTACACTGCCACCAAACAAAAGGGGAAGATTGCCAAGTGGGGTCCTAATAATGAGCAATTCATTTTTAATTCACATTACTTCCACACAGTCAAATCTCCATTTCAGACAAACACCAGAGTTTTCAAGAGGTGCTTAAAGGATGTGACCGAAACCAGATGGAATCTCTGATGTTTGGAAGATAACCACAACTGCTACTGCTTGGGGGACAATTTTTCAGCATGCAAGTTTTCCTTCTCCCCATAAGTCCCAGAAATATGTGCACGGTTGAAGAAAACACAGCATCACTACTATAAATAAACTATGCAATGTTTATCTGCACAAAGTACAGATGTATCCAAAGACAGTTAAAAACTCATGCAGAACTGCAATTAAAATTCCATTTAATTATTGCAAAGCATAAGGAAGACTGGAGGGAGCACATGCTTTGCTCATAAACATACCTCCTTCCTTTCTCACTTCATTTTAACTAACATGTCCATTTAGATATACTGGGGACTTTCTGCTCATTTATTAAATTATGCCCCAGCAGGCACCTGAGGACAAATATCTAAAGCAGGGTTATCAAACTCACAGCCCACAGGCCAGATGCATCACACACTGGCCACGCCTGGTTTAGCGAAGGGGGGAAAAGTCCTGATACATCATGTGACACTACCGTGATTATGCAAGTTTGACACCCCGATCCAAAGCATCGTAGGAACAAGATAACTATGGAAAAATAATTCCCCAATGTGTCTTTTCCTACTTTCCATTATCTTCTATCAGGACTCACCTGAGAAACAGGCAAGCCACTCAGGAACATGGGTTCTTCCTCCAGCATAGGAGGAGGAGGGGAAGGAAAGACCTCTTCTGGAGCAGGAGGAAATGGTTCTTCAAATGGAGGAGGTGGTTCCTCAAATGGAGGAGGTGGAGGAGGGAATGCATTGTTGTTTGGGATCACCACTATCTCTTCTCCTGGAGGCGGCGGTGGTGGCAGAGGAAATTCTGTAGAGAACAAGAAGCAGGGAGGATTAGCACAGCTCATCCCTCATTATATACCATAATGACGACAAAAAAGTATTGCATTCTACCTTAGCAGCAGCAGTAGACACACTAGAGTGATACAACAAAGAGAGTCAAGCAGTTCTATCAGATTTCAACTCTCATAATTATGAAACAATCCCCTCAATGATCATGTTATTCAGGAAGTTTTGATCCAGCAGATTTAGAAAGAACATAGCTGGGGAAGACTGATCCACTTTTGGCAATTTTATATTGAACCATATCTTCATGTTACTAGAGAAACAAATTGACCAATATAATGTAGTGCAGTATTACAATACAATATAGTGCAGAATTACAGAATATATGTAACACGAAAGCAATTTATGTCTGATTTTTTTTTTAAAGTAAACAAACAGCTACCTAGTAATTGCAAGATGCAAAAATCCAGATTATCTCTAGGTGGGAATAAAGGATTTTTATTGTTTTTTTTTAATACTTTACTGCCATCGATGCCATCCAGATTTATGCAGCCCAGATCTGATCGCATATTACACACATAGAACACATACTGTATACATACATTCCTTTGAAAAATCAGATCTTGATTATAAGCATGAACAGAGAATACATGATTTTAAAACAAAATGAGTGCTTGCCAAAATAGGGTATATGCTTCCAAAACATTTTTTCAAGAATGTTCATTCATATCAATGTTTTTTATTATTATGTTCTGTTACAGTTTTAAGCAACTGTGCGATATTTCCATATGCTTGAAATCCAACCACTTAAAGCATTTTAACAAAATTATAAGTACTCATTAATTTACAACAGTTCATTTAGTGATTGTTCAAAGTTACAACCTCACTGCAAAAAGAGATTTATTGTGTGACTTATAAGTGTGATTATTTTTCACACTTACAACCTTGCAACATCCCCATCATCACCTGATCAAAATTCAGATGCTTGGCAACTGGTTTATATTTATGATTATTGCAGTGTTCCAGGATCATGTGACCATATTTTGGGAACTTTTGACAAGCAAAAGTCAACAGGGAAGCCAGATTCACTTAACAACTGTGTTGTCATGCCGTTGTTAGAGTCAGACTCTGAGGGAGAAGAGGAACAGCCGAAAGGGAGTGGAGGTGTGGCTCCAGAGGTTGTGGAGGAGGCTGGGGAAGAGCAGAGGTTGGCTGGGCAGTCAAGAGGAAGAACCAGGCCCATCCCCCTCTTCATCCTAGGACACACAGGGAAAAATGGAGAAGGAAACAACTTGGCTTATGACAGAGGAAGCGGCCATGATCCCCCTTATTGGTTGCAGCTGGGAAAAATAATATATGAGAGACGGTTACAACACAGCGTTGCCAGAAGCAAAGTATGTGCTATTTTGTGCTGAAGTTATCTTGGTTGGCGTCCTTCCAACAGACTGTGCTTTGTTATCTCTTTGAAGTTGATAATTACTTGTCCTGTTCCCTTGTGGAATCTCCTTCATTGGAGTTTGTTTTGGGTTTTTTATTTCACCTCTATCTGCTCATTAAGTTCAGACTGTATTGCTTTCTTTTGAAGATTATTTTTGAGGACGTTTTATCTCCAACTGAGAATTATTGAACAGTGGGGCCAAGTTGAAGGTATTAAAGAACATTTATTTATGTTTTGGATTTTGTTACATTTGTGTTATACTCCAGGTCATCACACATGTTACTAAGTTAACCATTACAGCGATTCACTTTACAACTGTGGCAAGAAAGGTTGTAAAATGGGGCAAAATTCACTTGACAACTGTTTTCACTTCGCAACATAAAGTTTGGGCTCAATTGTGGTGGCCAGTTGAGGATGACTTGTATTGTTTAGACTCCTCAAGCCTTTCAATTGCCCTATAGTCGCCTACAAACTGATGAATAAAATGTTGAAAATTAACTTTACAGTGCTACATATACACATCTCAACTTCTGGAAATTCTGAGCAACATTTCAGTATTGTTATAGGAACAGCTAAGGGGGAAGAATAGGGGGACGGGGGCTTGCAATAATGTATACATGGGGAAGGGGAGGACCTTTAATAATGCCTTACATCTTTACAAAAATCTCTGATATTCAACAGTCTGAAGAAGAAAATTTGGGCACTCCAGGAAGCCCCAGAAATTGACACCACGTACCATAATATCAGCAAGACAAGATCTTCTACATTCCAATGTCATCCTGAGAGACAAATCACCTTTGCCTTTGGGAACAAATATCATACTTTCTTACAATGGATTGTACTAAATTAGAGCCACAACTACCAGAGACAAGAGACAAAATGAGCTGATTAAAAGACCACCTTCACCCTTGTAAAGAGTCTGGGACACGGGGGGACACACACAATCACACAGAATATCTCAAGGGCTCTCCACATAGCCACCCAATTATTGTTACAGGAACCTTATTCTATAAATAGAAAGAGTCACAGAACAATACACACACTTCACCAATTCCCAGCAGTCCGATTTTACTGTAATAAAAAACCAGAACTGGACAGAATTCTGTACATTGCAGGACTTTCAGTTCTCTAAATTTGGAAATCCCTGGTGATAGAAGTCACTCCACTCTCAAACTGATGGTTTCAGTTTGCATGGTTTATTTCTTCACATGGAAGTGAGTGGTTACTATTTGTGAGAGAAGTAGAGGCAGCACCTGGGAAACTAAGCTTCTGTGGCACTGTGTCCTTGTTTCTAGACATGTAGTCCTTGATTTGGGACCACAATTGAGCCCAAAATTTCTGTTGTTAATTAAGTGAGGCAGTTGATAATTTTGCCCCATTTTATGACCTTTCTTGCCACAATTGTTAAGTAAATTGCTGCAGTATTAAATTAATAACACGGTTGTTAAGTGAATCTCACTTCCCTCTTGACTTTGTCAGAAAGTCGCCAAAAGGGATCACATGACCACAAGACATTGTGATTGTCAGTTGTCAAGTGTCTGAGTTTTGATCATGTGACCATGGGGATCATAGGGATACTGCAATGCTCGTGAAGTGCGGAAAAACAGTCATAAGTCACTTCTTTTTAGTGCCATAACTCTGAATTTTCACTAAATGAACTGTTGTATGTCGGGGACTATCTGTAATTTACATTTTTAGAGGAAGAAAAAACATTTCTTACATTTTCTGAAATGAAGCAATTTGTCAGCTATGGAAGCCATATTGAGACCAGATGCTCCCACACTGCCACATTTTGAGCTTGGGAAAGTAGAAGGGGGGAATTTCTTGGAGTGTATGCAGTTAGACATGATGACATTCTTTTTTTTATTCAAGGTCATGTTATTTTGCACATAAGTGAGGGGAAGTCTTAAGTTGGGGCGGATGATGATTGGGGCATGTGATGTGACAATGGGTGCAGGGGATGGAATTGTAGTTTTTACTTATTGCAAGGAAGCCTGGAGCTTTCAGATTCGGGATTCCTGAATGTACCAGTTACTATCCAAAATAAACTTTTGAGAAGATGTCTGTCTCAGAGTTATTGGTTGGAGTGGAGGCTTGCTGGAACTCTGACACAATTTGGGGAAGGACCAGGGTTCTTGCTGTCCCTTACTATGTCCCAACTTTGAAGAAAGGACACATATCTTCCTATCAAATCATACCGTTTTTATCTATTCTAGCATCCCATTCCATCAATTACTATCCACTCCTTTTCTCTGATCTTTTATCTTTCTTTCTTGATCAATGGACATATTTGATAACTGAATGCAAAGAAGAAAGAAAAAAGATAGGGAAACAAAATCACCGCTATCCACTAAGATGCCTCAAACAATGATACCTGAGTGACTGCTTCACTTTCTTGTTCTCATTCACATGTTTAGCTAGGCAAACTGATACCACCATCACCTATGGACTTCAAAGGATCACAAAAATTGATCTGCAAAAAATTTACATCACCTTGTTGCAAAGAAAATTGCAACATACACCATAAATCAGCCTTTCTAACCTGCTATTTTCTAGATATGCTGAATACCATAAATTCATATATATTTATGATTTCACATTTTTATTACTTTGGCCATATAAAGTAGAACGGAACTGCTGCTGCTGTTTAAAAATTCTAAAATACAGACAACTTTGTCTGATCAATGCTGATCAATGCTATCTCAGAAATATGGAACTCTGCCATCCTCTAAGTACTGGCCTACAATTAGTTCTGAAATGCTGTGCTTCTATTACCTAGCAGTTGAGATGGGTTCAACTTCCATACATACCTCCCAAACCAAAGTAGGTTTCCTTGACAAATGGTGGAAAAATGATTAATGTGAATGAACAAATACAAAAGATTCCCACCATAGGCAGTCAATCTTCATTAGAAAAAAGGGAATACATACTATCTTAAGATAGTGGTGTCGCAGCCTACTTCTGCTGACTGCCTGCTGTCAGCAGTTCAATTTTCACCAGTTCAAGGTTGACTCAGCCTTCCATCCTTCGAGGTCGGTAAAATGAGAACACAGATTGTTACGGGGAATATGCTGACTCTGTAAACTGCTTAGGGAGGGCTGTAAGGCACTGTGAAGTAGTATATAAATCTAAGTGCTATTGCTAAGTGCTATATAAGCTACTTTCCTCTTCTTTTTAAATAATATTTCCTATCAAAAGACCTGATACTTAAACAATAGCTTTAAAAGGGCTAAAGTTTAATGCTAGAAAAAATTAGAAGCTAGATAAATTCATATTCATTTATGTAAACAAAGAAGTTGCAGAGCTCTAAAGAATCAAGCCAGAAACTGGGAGATTATGACTTCTAGTTCTACCTTATTGGGTGACCTTAGGCCAGTCCAGTGGTGGGATTCAATTTCTTTTTACTACTGGTTCTGTGGACATGGCTTGGTGGGCGCAGTAGGGGAAGGATACTGTAAAATCTCCAGTCAGAGGTGGCATTTGCCGGTTCTCCGAACTACTCAAAATTTCCGCAACTGGTTCTCCAAAACTGGTCAGAACCTGCTGAATACCACCTCTGGGCCAGTCACATTCTCTCAACCCAACTTATCTCCCAGGGCTTTTGTTGTGGGGAAAATAGGAGGAGGAAGGAGTATTGGCTATGTTCACCATCTTGAGTCATTTATAAAATAGTAAAGGTGGGATACATTCATATATGAGTATATATGGATGCATGCAGGCATAACAATTCCCCCACTCTTGCTTCCTTCAATAGTGAAGACAGGTTTCTTATTTATTATACAACAATATTATTATCTTTCTGAAGTAAAACCAAGGAAGAGCAGACCAAATAAATTTTATGTATTGTCTCTCCTGGGAGAAGAAATAGCCAAGTCAATGCATAAGAGGAGGATATAGGCTAAAAACGACTCCAGAGGAAAAGAGTCCAAGTTTCAGATGTTGGTTACCAGCTGTCTATCTCACTCTTTGGAGGAAATGAAATTGCAGAACTGAGCTATGAAGACTTCTATGCCCAAGCAACATTTCTTCATCTTTGGAAAAAAAAAACAAAATATTCTTTATTTTTCAGACAAGTTAAATTGTTGTGAACATATAAAGCCCAAAATTGTCCCCATATCAAAGCAAACAAAAGCTTCCAACTATATTGGATCTATCCACAGTTATAATGTTCTTGCTTGGGTTATGTATGCTTTTGTCACTACTGATCAGCAAGTGATTTCAGGGCACAGTTCAGATTTCTTTACTACCTCATTTAATATTTGAAATATTTATAATCTGTCCCAATCCCAGCAAAATCTAGGTAGGCTCACAAATTAATATAATACAAGACTTTTGGAAAGCAGGCAGTATTCCATTAATCTGTGCACCCACTCAAAATCTGCTGGGATTGAGCCAGATTATAAACATCACAAACAACAAACTAAATGTTCAAATTAACAAGTGTGACAAGGCCAATGTTTACTTAGCAGTTGAGAAAAGCAAGGTTTAATTGATGGCTTTTCACAGGATTACAGCCCATACTGATTATCTTCCTAAACCTTCCCTCACTCCAAAATCAACATTACAGAAAAGATATTATCAAACTCAGGGAAAAGCTGTAACTACTTCAAGTATCAGATAATGCAATCCAGCCTTTTTTTCCCCAGAGTTTTCTGATCAAAATATTAAGAGGGACTGAAAGATTTTGCTATTTTTCAGTCATGTTTAGTAGCTGTTATTCTATAAATTCTCAGATACCAAAATCCTGAGAAGCCTGTCCTCCGAAGAGCCATAATACAATGATTCAAATAAGACAACTGGCCAAGAAAAATTTTGAATTCTAGGAACTCTTGCAATTAAGTGCAGATGCTGAATTGGCAGATTTAATCCCAATCTGTTCTCTTGGGATGAAAGATTCAAGAACAAAGGAAAGTGAATTTGCTTACTCTGAATGCAAAGTGATGAAGGAGCTATACTGCTTGAAATTCAACAGTCTGCAGAATCAAAATCCAAACCAAGTGACATATCAATATAATGAAAATAAACAAAGCAAATTTAATAACAATTACAATGCCAATAGATAAGAAAAAAGAGAAAGAGAAAAAAGGGGAAGGAGTAGAAAGGAAAAAGAAAAAAAGATTATTTGGTTTCCCCCTTTTTTTAAATTCTGCCAATTTACAGCTTTTATAAAACATCGGTCACGCACAGAAGCCAAATTGTAAATGTTTGTATTTGCCATGCTGCATGATATTGTTACTTATGGGAACCATTCTTGCTTAAATTTGTTTCAGGTTCTGTTGTGAATATATACTGTTAGTTTTGCCACTGCTACATATTCTCCACATTTCAGTTCCCAATCAGGTATTGTCAGAATTGCATCTTTTTTCCAGTAGTGGGCAAAATTTATTCTAGCAGGCGTAGGTATTTATTTCATTAAATTTATTTCATTAAATTCTTGCTGATTTTTTTCTAGAATTATACCTAGTAGGAAAAAACATGATTTTATTTCAAATTTAAATTAATTAAATTACCAAAATTGCCTGTGTATATCTTTCCAATATTTTTGAGCCCTTTTTAAAAACATATTTGAATATAATACTGATGAGCTATACAAAAATCAACAACCAAACCTGTTGCAAGGCTTGATTTTATGCCAGTTGACCAGAAACTAAAATCATGGCATTTATTTAGAACCAAGTGATTTTAGAATTGCAGACCAAAGATAGGATAAAAACACAGACTTTTCTCCATTCTCCTAATTGCCTCAGTTGCAATTACTTGCAAGTAAACAGAGAACATAGAATAATAGAGTTGGAAGGGACCTTAGAGATCTTCTAGTTCAACCCCTGCTCAAGCAGGAAAGCCTATATCCACAATGGCGAACCTGCCACACATGCTGGAAGTGGCATGCAGAGCCATCTCTCCAGGCACGCAAGCCCTTGCTCTTCCAGGTTCCGACATGCTGGCCAGCTGGTCTTCACATGCACAGGAGCGCTGAAATCAGAAGAGCAGACACCTGGTGAGCATGCATACACTGGGAATATGTTATTCTGGTTTTCGGCACGTGCATGTGCACCGGCCGGCCACCTGGTCTTCCGGTTTTTGGTGCTCATGCATGTGCAAAGACCAGCTGGCCGGTGTGCATGCCAGAAACTGGAAGTTCATCTACCCAGTGCACGGCTGCTCTCCTGGTTTCTGGGACACACACGTGTGCGCTCCCATTTCAGCACTCAGTGCCAAAAAGGTTCACCAACAGTGACCTATAACCATGATGGCGAGCCTAGGGCACACACAGAACTTTCTGTCTGGGCACATGAGCCATTGCCCCAGCTCACCTCTGTTGTGCATAAGCGCATGCCTCCCATCGGCCAGCTGGTCTTTGGGTCTCTACCGTGAATATACAGAGGGAGGGATGCATGTGGAGGGATGGGGCACATATGGGAGAGACTGCATGTGAGGGGCAGGGCGCATGCACAGGGCACACGTGCAGGGATGCACGCACTTGCGAGGGGACATATGCACATGTGTGTAGATGCACGCCCATTGCATTGTGGCTATGTATGTGTGCGCTTTGGGAACTCAGTGCCAAAAAGGTTCGCCAACAGTGCCCTCATCATTTCAGATAAATGATTGTCCAGTCTCTTTTTGAAAGCCTCCAGTGATGTTAGCACCCACAACTTCTGAATGCATGTTGTTCTATTGGTTGATTGCTCTCATTGTTAGGAAATTTCTCCTTAATTCTAGGTTGCTTCTATCCATTGCTTATTATCTTGCCTTTTGATATTTTGGAAAATAGTTTGACCCCCTCATCATTGTATAGTAGGAGCCCCTCAAATATTGTAAAGTGTAAAGTTCCCATTGCAGTTCAGGGACAGTCTTATCATTTAACCTAAAGATTATCCAAACTATCACTAAAATATGACTCAAAATACCATCTAACTCTTTTGCACTAGGAGAGGTTGTTCTGATCTAGGCATCACAAAATCATGAAGCAGACTCCTTGTCCTGACAAAACCCCTTTTTATTAGGATATGAATTCCTGTCACTCACATCCAGCAAAGTCCCGGCAAACAGTCCTTCAAGGGTGAATTACAACCACAGATCTTATCAAGCTTGGCACTGTCCACCTGTGCCTTTACTCCCAAGTCAACCCTTGTTCCTTAACTGTTCCCTTCTCCTGGCAGTTCTGTGCATGTGCACATCGGGAACAGGCTCCAGCTGTTCTTCTGCCCTACTGATCTCCGACTCCAAAGGCAGCTAATAACTGTCGGATGGTCCTGGCCCCATCTCTGCCTCCAACAGACCCTTCCACAGACTCCAGGACTGGCCCATGTTCCTCCCCAACTTCCTCACTGTCCAAGTCTGCCGCCAGCTCTGCTGGCCACTGGCGGGCCACAACAGTGGTATTCTTTCTAGCATTCATACAATTACATTGTTATTTTACTTAACCCCCCTGCCCTTAGCAGAGATCAAAACCTGATGTTTTTAGGGGCCAAATATTTCCAGTCATGAATGAACAGAATAGGTTCCGCTACATCAAACTAATGCATTTTTGCACATTTCTAGACTAGGAAAAGAGAATCAAAGTGAATTTTCTACTAATTTGGTTAAACCTAGAGGAAATTATCAAGTCTAGCTTTCTTGTTCTTGCAAATTGTAAGTCAGAATTATGCCTTAATCATGAATAAGTAGTGCTAGGTCCCAGGCTTGATTCTTTATTTGGCTTATCATTGTGTGCAAATGCTAGGTCATTCCCATTATGGAAACATTAACCGCTTCTGTATCTAGTTTCCTTTCCCTCTGTAGCCTTCCTAAATGCTCAAGTCTGTATCCATAAAGCACTATAGTTCTTCCTTCAACTTGACAATATTTGTCTCTTCCCTTCCTAATTCCCATTAAAGAAAATATGACTGAGGAGGAACCTTCCTTTGGATTTCAACTGTTCACCAATTAGAAAGATAAACCAAGTCATTAATTACTAATATGGATAGTTTGTCCTATTGACTTGTTTCACATGCAGATATACCAAGGGTACTTTATAATTAAAATGTCAGTGTGCTTCCAGAGAGGTCCTATCAACAATAACAGGGTATGAATATGAAAAACAAACATATTCATGCAATATTTATATCTGCCTTAGGCTGAAGAGGCAAAAATCATACAAAAGCTAGATTTGGGATACAAGCCCCAGGGATTCAAATCTTAACTGAAAAGCCATAGGAGCTGTGACATCTCAAGGATCAAGTATTATTCTGGCATATATTCAATTATACCAGTAAATAGCAATCAGGCATTTATTTTTGATAATGAAGAAGTCAATCAAAGAAGCCACTTTTAATGTTTGTAAACATTAAATGATGAATTAGGGGAAAAATCTGTTAAAGTTTCAGATAAGCCGACAGTTTTGAATGCGGTCAATTGTACATTATGACCAAGTCATCCCAGAGTCATTTCTATTATACTTTTTTTAAAAAATCTCCCAGGTTGTACCTATGTGCATTTGTGTGTGTATTAAAGTGTGGGGGTGTAGGGGTATTTGAAGACTGTTCAGAGCCTCAAATGTGCCTCTCCACAGCAGGGCTGAGGAAGAAGCAAGGGTTAGACAATAATATCCTTGACGTGGAGCTGAAGGAAAGAAAGAAAACAAAGAAAACGACTTAACAATACAGGTAGTCTTTGACTTGCAACTATTCATTTAGTGACCATTCAAGGTTACAATTGAAAAAATGTGGTTATTTTTTTTTTTACAGTGATGACATGATCAAAATTCAGACTCTTGGCAACTGGCATGTATTTATAATAGTTGCAAAGTTCTGGATGATCACATTTTGCAAACTTTTAAGAAGCAAAGTCAATGGAGAAGCCAAATTCATTTAACAACCAAGTTACTAACTCAACAAGTACAGTCATTCACTTACGAATTGTGGCAAGAAAGGTTGTAAAACTCTCTTAGCAGCGTTCTTGCTTAGCAGTGGAAACTTTGGGCTCAATTGTGGTCATAAACTGAGGACTAGAAAAAGGGGTTAAAACAACTATGGCAACAAAGGAAGATATGCAAACACAAAAGTACAAGTAAATTAAAAGGTCCTATTTAAATAAAACTGGCTCGGGACGTTTGCTGTCCAAATATGAACTTGGGTTTCAAATATAAATTTAAAAATTCAGATGAGATTCCCACCACCATCACTACTGTACTCTGAAGGCTGCAGAAAACGTACCCAAAGGCCTTTGAGGAGGCCGGGGGAAGCAAATTCAAAATACAGATGTATTTAACCTCCCAGAGCCTTAACACATCTGTTTTAAGGCTTAACATTTTCCCTAAATTGGGAGAGCCCTGATGATTTGGGGAATGGTATAGACTGCTGACCTATGCAAGAATTAATCTCTCTCTACATGTACAGTTCATACCAAATAGTTGCAATCTAGAATTAGGAAGGCAGATGGAAGGACATCCACATACACTCTCCCCCCCTTATAACTCAAGCATCTCTTGGCAGCATTCCAGAACCAGAATATTCAACTAATTTTTTGAAACTTGCGGTAGAACTCTTACTATCAATAAGTGCCTCAACATTACATCACCCCTGACTATATTCATTTATTACCACTGTGAGCAAGGAAGAGAGACAGTCAAATTAAGAATCCAAGGTTAGCCCAAGGCTACTTGTTAAGTTTCTGGTGAAGACAGTTGCCTTCAACCCCAGCAGGCTAATTATCTGATGCTCCTCCGATAAGTCTAGCATTGTAGCATTGAGGGATATAATATTTCAGATGATTCAGAGGCAAATCATAGAGAGTCATCCCTCAACTCTCCTGTTTGAGATTGCTTTCTCATCCCTCACTCAGCAAAGATCTGGCAGCCACACCCTCACGGAGATTGTTCCACTTTTTTAAAAAAATAGAGATCCACACCTTCTAACCTGGAAACTATGACATTGATGTGACTGTGAACCATTTCCTCCTCCACCACCATAAAACCCCTGACACTGCCACCTTTCCATCTTGTTCTTTGACTGAGTGTTCTTTGCTTTTCCCAATAGAAGACAGCAAGGATCGCTTACCTTCTGCTGGGGGCAGAGTCACTGCTATGGGGATCTCCCCCACTTTTCCTATCTGGGCACATGCTCCAGCAGCCGGAGGCAACCTCTGCTCAGAAGCATTTTCCGGAATCGGTCCAGCGGCCTTGAAGGGATTCACTTTGGGCTTGGGAGCGACGACAGGCGCAAATTTTTTCTGGGGGCTGTAGAAACTTGGAGTGGAGATGTTGATGCTGACAGTAGAGGTCATGCGGGTTCCTGGGGCACCGGATGAGGCCATCTTGCTGAGTGTGACACAGGACCTAGACAAGGAGGGCAAGAAAGAAAAGGCCTCCTATCAGTCGCGAGCAAGGCAGGTGTGGCATGGAGTCTGGTGCCCGAAGGATGAATGAAAGTATTTAAAATGGAAAGGGGATGTGTGTTAAAAATGAAGGGCAGAGGCAAGCAGGATATAAGGAACAAATAAACAAGGTCCAAAATGTAGATAAGCCTCAGCGTCCGATTAGGGTGAGAAAAAAGCCAGGCCTGGACTTCCTCCCTGCATATATTTTGGGAACATGGGGAAAGATGGATAAAGGCCACAGAACCAACCACAGGCCTGAAAGGGTAGGTTCCCCTCTTAATAGGCATGCATGGGAGTCAATGCAGCTGCGTACAAGAGAGAATAGAGCTCTGTGTACATTACGGCACAGAGTTTAAGAGGATGACGCTCTGCGTTTCTACCCATTTTAATGCAGATAACAGAATTGTCCACCTCCTCCTGCCTTCCTTCCTGGCCTTTCACGCTCTTCTCTCTGCTTGCTTCACCTCAAGGCACTGGCTATCGCCCGGTCAACACAAAGGCAATTTGGCAACAGATAGGAGAAGAACAAAAGGAAACCTGTCTGTCTCCATGGCGTTGGCATCTGTGAGGCAGCCCCTGGAGCCCCCGATATCCACAGGCAGCCCCGTTGCCCCCTCCTCTTCCGTCCTGCAGCTGGTCTGTCCTGCCTGGTCCTTCCCGTCACAAGCGTTCTCGGGCAACATCCTTGCCTCTCAGCTCTCGGTGCTGCCACTCCCCCACCCACCCACACAGGAAGCAGCTCCTAGACCCAACCAGCCGTGCTGACACGTTCCTGGAGTCGCAAGTCTTCCCTCCCCAGACTGAGCAGTACAGAGATTGCCCTGAAACATGCACACCCTGCTGCTGGGCTTTTCTGCTGCTGAAGCCAAGTTACACACAGCAGCCAATTATCAGCTGCAACCTTGACACGGGTAGCTTTTGGGATTTTTTTTAGTTTTCTTTTTTTTAAAAAAAAAAAAAAGGTTGCTTTGCAATGCTGTTCCCAGGCAGAAAGCACCATCTTTTACCAGACCAATTTAAATGAATAAAACACTAATCCTCTTTTAAAACATCAAATGCTTGCCTGTGCAGTTTAAAGCACAGCAACGGTTCTGGGAAGGCTGTTTCTTTAAAGGCCCGCAGTTAAAACAAAAAATATTTTTTTATCAGTATATTATACTGTGAGTATACATATCAGTGTCCAGATGATATCATCAAGGTGCCTGGAGGCTGTGAGGTCTGGAGGAGGGAGAATAGCCTTCACCTGATCTCTGACAAAACTATGGGATTGTGGGACATCCGTCTTGTTCAGTAATGTTTCATTGTTAACTCTGGTTGGGTAACACTCCTATACAATCTGGTGTTCCTGCTCAAAGAGAAGAGGCAGTTATGGCCAGGAAAACTTTTGCAACCATGTGTGCCAATTCTATTCATTCCTAGATTGGAGGCACTGCTCAGGAATACTCACACACTGATCACCTCTCAGATAGGCTATCGCAATGCACTCTACATGGGTCTGCCCTTAAAAAGCACTTCGAAGTTTCGGCTGGGTCCAGAATGCTACAACACGTGTAGTGAATCCACCATGTGCAGTAGTGAGCTATACTGATGCCCAGTAGGCTTTGGGATGCAATTCAAAGTGCTAAAAGCCATACATTGCAAGGGGTCAAGTTACTCACAGGACTGTCTAGCCACAATAATTTCTGCCCATCCCACTACATCCAGTAGAGGGGACATGCTCAGTGAAGCAATGGCACCTGGTAGCAGGAGGTATGCTTTCTTGCATGGTACCTGCCTTATGGATCAACTTTTCCCCTGGGTTTGGGATGGGCTGTGAAGATTTTGCTTTCCAGATGTCAATGGAGCCCAACATGTGTGGAGGGGGAATACATTTTGGTAAGGTGTTCTTACTGTGGCCCAGACTTTTTTTTATTGATACAATCATATATTATGTTTTACCACAAGTACTATTTGTTCACCACCCGGAAGTTCCCTGGTACTTGAAAAGCTATATAAATTTGTTAAATAATGACACACAGACATAGACAGACCATATCTTACTACCAGGGGCTTTATTAACACATATTTGTTTATTTGTTAAGAATTGCAAATTCCTCATTTTACTGGTACATTTATACCCAGCCAGTCAAAAGGATGAAAAATGCAGCCACTATTAGAAGTGCACCCTCAAGAACCACATCAATATCAGATCATTTTAAGATACAAGAAGGTATCTTTAACATTCTGCTCCAGAAAAACAAACCCAAATTCAATCAGTTTTCGTGCTGAGCCATATGACTTTCCTTATTCATTATGTTCAATTGGGTTTGAGGCTGATCCATTATATTATTATAATCATTATATAATATAATGATTATTAGACTTTAAAACTCAGAATAGTTACCATTCCACTGACCTTCTTAGGATTTGAGACATGGGAACTTGCTTGTTCTGGCCTTTGTATATGTGTAGCTCATATTAGTTCCTGTCTAACAGTAAGAAATGTATTAGAAGCAGTTCCTCTTCAAGTCCTAAGGATTTTTCCTTACCTGTAAACATTCCTCTCTTTATCCTACTTCATGCCAAGTCCACATCATTTTTTTTGCCTGAATTACATTGAACAAAAGGTTCTGCTTTACCAACTTTTCAGACTTTATTTGACCAATCTTCCAAGAGATGGCAGAACCGGATTACATAAAAATGGAAAGGCTCAACATTGATACAAAGACTATGCGAGTCAGCTGTCCCAGAAAGACACTTGCATAGTATGAGCAGCTGTTCCAAACCCTTCGCTCTCCCCCACAGCAAGCCGCTTTCTAATTGCAGCTGCCCTGCCCATCTTATCCCCTTTCTTGCCTCCACCAGCACTAAGTCAAACACTACATTTTGCAAACTGGTCTCTCAAGAGACACTCCATTTCCAAGGTCAACTGATAAAAGGAGTTCAATTGTGCTTAAGAAACCAAACAAGAGCCAGCATAAGAGCGAGTTATAATGTTCATATGGGCAAGTAACAGGCAAGGGAGAATATTTCTCATGTGAGCAAGTCACAACCAGTTATTATATCTCTAGGCTCCAGAACAGCTATTTGGGAGGGTGGCAACACAATTGCCTTAATGGCTTCTGGTCAACCAAATTAAAGCTTTGGGTTTAAAAGAGTGAGAGGAAGCCGAGTACTTTTTAGTAGTACAAACTGCCTTCAAATCAGTGCAAATTGCACACGCAGATCATTTTAAATTGCTTAGAATTTCTACAAAAGTACTATATCACGCCAAAGATTGAAAATTAAGTTCTCCTTCCTACAAATTCTGCCTTTTTCAAAGTAAACAAAAAATAAATCCTCAAGTGTTTCCACCGCCCTGAAGAATTCCTTCCATGGAGAATTACAGTAAAGTAATTCTATCAAAATGCTTCGAAGACAGACAAAAATTCCACTCCATAAGAGTTGGTTCAACATACAAGCTATACAAAAAGCTACACTCTATTTAATTTTCATCTGCATTTCCTTTGATTTTGTGGTCTGATAGATTCCATTACATCTGAATGTCCATTAAAAGGCGAATGGGATGTTATGCATGTGAAAAATAGTATTATGCATAACATGATCAATACTTTTTATCTGTAGCAACCCAAATACACTAAACAAAGGTCCAATTAATCATGGGGTACACCATATCTGCAATTACATTGTTCCCCACAGGTAGGCTGGAAATACAGAATACTACTTCTTTAAACAAGAAATAACATTCTAAATACTGATATATAAAAATTATGGAGCAACACAACTTCAATGGCCCTTAGTGAAGATATAACAATAGCATATTTCCCTTTCCTTAATTGGCTTTGTAACCATATTACATGAATTCTTCTTTTCAATAACTTCCAACATTCTCTTCCTTCTTTCCTCACCACTCCCACCAAATGTTCATTGCTAATTGCTCATTGCTAATCCTATGCCTTTTGTTTCGTTTGTTGGCAAAGAAGCAAGATTGCAGGAAAGATTCAGGCAGAAAAAAAAAGTGGGAAGGGCCAACACAGTCCTGCAGCCAGTCTGTATAATTGTTAAATGCATACAACTGTTAAAATAGTTGCTAATGAAATATTAAACATATCGATATACCCTCAGTTCAAAGGATTCCTCTCATTTTAGAGCAAAAACACAACAGAAAAAGTCATCACTATACCGGGAAGTTCTCCTTTAAATATTAAATGCCTTTTGTGCCCAGCTTATGAGAAGCATTAGAAACACTCAGCCTCATCAGTTCCAAAATGTATATTGATATGACACAGCAAAGTGATCTTAATGTTTCAACAATACCAGTTTTCCTCATTCAGAGATGCTGGACTTCATTTTAGCCTCAATCATCACCAGCAGTAATAAGAGACTATGGAGTTACAGCCAGAAAAACTCCAAAGGACACCATGCTAGGAGCGATTGGACCACCCATCCTGCTTCAGTGCTGTTTCAAGTATCTAGTGGTCAACCACTGAATATGTACTCATAATAAGCATCTCCACCCAATGTAAAGAATGAGTTTAATATCTCTCCCAAAGTCTGTATTATAAAATAAGATTTCTAGTGGGTCTGCTACAGAAAAACATTCTACTTTTGACTGCCATTCCACTTGAAGAGTCATAGCTTATTTGCTTGTACGATCATGTTGTCCTTCATTGCACAACCACTCCAGAACTGCATAGTCTTACCACATAGCTTGCTATTGCAAGTATATATTACAGTTATAAATGCACTTCATTTTGATTTCTGTAGTGTTCAGATTTTTTTTTGTTGGTGTGGTTGGAAACACCAGGAATTTGTCTTGGTGCAAATGCTCTCAATGTACACAAAAGAAAAGATACATTCATCAAGAGTCAAGAATCATAAGGTACAAAACTTAATAATAGTCATAGGGCACAGTAAGTAATCAAATCATAGGAAGAAACAGTCAATATAAATACGAGGAAACAGTCAATATAAATCGTAAGGATACAAGTGACAAAGTTACAGTCGTACAATCTTCTAATACTGGTAGGATGTTTCATTGAGGATAATTTTAAATGTGTACATTGCTTTGGGCTCCGTTGGGAGGAAGAATGGTATTTAGAAAACCAAAACAGCATGGCTTTTCTTTAGATTAAGGGGCGTGCATAAGTGCCCCTTCGTGCCTCCCATCCTATTGTCCCATTTAATTGTACCTCTTTTCTGTATTCTTACTCATATTTATACTTATACCTATTCTTTTGTAAGCGATTGACAAATCAAATAAATAAATAAAGATTAGGAAACATTCAATATATGCAGTAACTAAGGGCCAAGGAAAAGGGTGAAGGCTTTGTTTTTAAAACTGAAACTTTTTTTTTTCACAACTTCCTAATTTCAATTCCTTTCTGGTAGCAGCCCCACTTACAAGGACATTAGAGCTTCCCCACGAATATGTTCAGCTCTGGAAATGCAAGCCAATTTAGGATACCTTCAGGACTCAGACATATCCAGGTTGGTGTCTGCTTCCTAGACAAGACTTTGTGACCTGTGATCTATCAACCACAATACAGCATATGTGTCATGGATTATGTCTCTACTTGGATGCATGACAAACTTCTGGTTCTCTTAGAGACAGACAGTCAAGCAGGATGTTTACCCTTGTTCTAAGTCATCCTGCCATATGTAGACTGTGGGCTTGACCTGGCAGTTCGCAAAGTATGCCAACAATTCAACTTTATTGCCCCAATTGATTTGGGAACAGCAGAGGCCAGAAGATCTAGGATAAATAGATCTAGTTAGGATTAATGACACTCTGGAGGTGGGATTGTACACTAAGCGCACCTCTGAATTCTCAATACTGATATATAAAAATGGTAATTATGTGAGCAGACAGAGTGTCACATATGGTCCTCAGTGGAAACAGGGTAGTAATAAAAAATAGCAATTGCGAACACCTTGCCTGAATTCTTCATCTGCTCCCCTTTTTTCCCCCCTTCTCCATTCCTTTTCATTGCCAATCATGTGCCTTTTTGGTTAAGAGAGAGACTGCAGAAAAGTTCTGGGCAAAAAAAAAAAAAGAAAGAAAGAAAGAAAAAAAAAAAACCCCTAAAGTTATATTAAGATTGCAGAGGATGCCAGCGTTTCCCATGTATGTAGATAAAGCCACTCAGCCCAATTTATTTATTTATTTATTTATTTATTTATTTATTTATTTATTTTTCTCATTGCGGCGGCTGTAAAACTCGAAAAAAAAAGAAGAGAGAGAGAGAGAAAAGAAACAATTCGGGAAAACAAGCAGCTACATTAACCGTCTTTCTCGGAAGGACCCACAAGTCACGCAAGAGTTGCCGTCCCGACAAGAACTCGCAGATTCTTTCCGCTATCTGAACACATCTGGAAAAGCGCTCGGGGGGCGCGGGGTTGCAGAGCCCCCCCCCCCCCGCCTTGCTTGAGCTTCAAGCGAGGCAACAATTCCCAGCGCGCGGCTCAGCTTTCACCGACTGGCGGAACTTTCCAAGACAAAGAAGGGGAGTCGGCTGCGGGGGGATCCTGCCCCTTCGCTGGGGAGGGGGTCGCAGGAAAGTCCGAAATGGGCGCCCCCTAATTTGTCCACCTTTCCCGAGAGAGGCGCCTTTCCTCAGAATCCCGTCCTTCTCTTTCGGCCCCAGCCTCGCCAAGTCTTCCTTTCACGCTTTGAGGCGCTCTCTCTCCCCCCCCCCTCCCCTCCCCTCCCCCCGCCCCAGTGGACCCTCCAGGAGAAGGACTCGCCGCTCCTGCCGGCTGCACAGACGCGCAACCTCCGCCTCGCTTGTTGCGCGCGAACGGGGAGGCCCGCCCGCCGTCCAGGGCACAAGCGGACGATTTTAGCCCCCGAATGACCAGTCGGGGCCCCGAGAAAGAGCGGCAGTTCGGACGCGCTGCGAGGCAGAGCGACGGAAGGAGCGAGAGGCGACTCTCCTCCTCAGGGAAAGGCGGCCTTACCCTCTCAAGAACCGAAAACCGCTCCGGGGTTCGGCGGGACTTAGGCGGCGCTCTTGCGTCTTCTCCGGCAGGCGAAGCGCCGCAGATGGCAGCCTCTGGCGGTGCTTGCCCGTGGCCGGGCGTTCTCTGCCTGCCTGGCCCGAGCGCAACTTTCGAAGCAAGCCTGGCTTGCCAAGAGGGGAGTTGAGCAAAGCGGGGACGGGGCGGAGGAAAAGCCGAGCCGCCGGAGCCCCAAGGCTGCCGAAAAGAGCCTCCCCCTGCCCAAGCGTTTGACCATAAAAGGAGAGAGGCTGCGCTGAGCTAACAGCTGAGCTCACTCTTCGGGGAATGTGGCAATCGGGGAGGCCGGCGACGGAATCGGGGCGGGGGATGCGCGCTGAGCGGGACCCCAAGCTTCCGCTTTTCCAGGAGGCCGGCTCGGCCCTCGTTTTACCCCTTGGGTCGGTCTTCCCTCCTCCGGCCTCCGAAGTAGAGGCAGTCCTGCGCAGGGCGAGTCCTCGGAAGCCGGCGCCGCCTGAAGTTTGCACGAGGCGTACTGGCGCAGAAGCAAGTCCCCTGAGGCTTCGCTTAACGTCAGCGCAGCGCCCGATCCTATGAACATTCACCCGCCCGGAGGGAGGGCAGGGGGGGGGGCGAGCTTTAAGAGGTTTTTCTTCTGAAGAAAGGAATGAAATTTGTCCGAATGAAAAGGACAAAGTCGTTCATCGGTTACGGGGGCTGCCGCTTTTGTTTCGCTCTTTCTCGAGTCCCAGTCCTGATGCGCCACTTTTTGTCTCGTTGGGACGACCCCCCCCCCCCCCCCCCAATATTGTGTTTTTCTTCAATTTTGTGTCCCCCCCCCCCCTCCCTCTTCTCAACTTTATTGAGAAGTCAACTTGGTCTTGAGTTTGCCTCCTGGACCCTCGCACCCCCACCCCTTCTTCTCCCTCTAGAAGTGATTTCATTTCCTTTGGAGCCCCCAAAGCTGCAAGTAGCTGCTTTTGATGAGTCAGGGTCTGCTTGGCTTCTCCACCCACTCTCTCTCTCTCTCTCTCTCTCTCCCTGAACCAGATGCAAGAGTTTCTGACTCAGAAGTTCCCTTTTAAAAATGGTGAAGACTTTTGTTCTTTCTACACAAAAAGCCCCCACATTTTGCATTATGAAATGGTGGCATTCTTATCTTCCTGGCATCAAGGAGAAGATTGGGGGGGGGGGAGGGGGATGGAAGCTTTAAGTTAAGGGTAACTAACGCAGTTCAAAAGATCAAATAAGATGGTCATAAGGGCCGCAATCAGAACAATTTTGCACAATTTCTCCATTCTAAGTTGCAGTCACAACTTGCTTTCCCCATCCCCAGTTTGCATCTTACACAGTTTTTGCTCTGCAAGTACTTAATGGAACCATTGTTCCTTTATTAATTCTGTTGTAGGAAGGGAACTACTCTGAGACAATGTTGCCTTAAAAGTTAAACCAAATAGAAACCAAATAGATAACAAACTACAATCAACACTGTGTAATTTTATTTGGTGCCAGCTGAGGATTTGTTTGTGCATTATATACCTTTGCTCTACAATGGCATGCTTCAGCAGTATGCACCTTTCTTTCTTTCTTTCTTTCTTTCTTTCTTTCTTTCTTTCTTTCTTTCTTTCTTTCT
>BLBF01000004.1:9433241-9451236 GCA_015471245.1 Laticauda colubrina | reverse complement strand
TCTTTCTTTCTTTCTTTCTTTCTTTCTTTCTTTCTTTCTTTCTTTCTCTTTTCTTGTTGATTTTTTAAAATCTTGACTTCTAACAATCAAAATAGGCACAAAGAAAAGGAAAGTAGTCCCATACATCTGCTTTCTAGCAGAAGGCACAAAGCAAGGCACCTAAGGAGCACGGCCACAATATAGCTTAGCTTATATATACAGAGGCATGCTAAGGTAGGCTTGTTAACAAACCACAGAATCTTAACGCATAGCTATGTAGTAGTAAATCATAAATCAGAGTGAATGGATTCACGAAACAATACCAATTCTAAAACATTGCATTATGACTTAGCATTATATTTGCTCTTTCAGGATAAGAGAAATTTGTCAATAACAAATACAATCCCCAATTCCTGCTATTGGGAGAAAGGCAATACAGGCATAGAATTTATATGTAAGGAAAGGAACAGGGGAGAAAATGTCGCAAAGGATGTATTGTTTACCAAAGTGAGGTCAGTATTAGTGCCCAGACTGTAATTTAATGTCTGAACTCCTAAGCCAAAGTATATGAAAAGTTTCTCCAGCAGTGGTGGGATTCAAATTTTTTTACTACAGGTTCTGTGGGCATGGCTTGATGGGCATGGCAGGGGAAGGATACTGTAAAATCCCCATTCCCTCCCCACCCCACTAACCTGCTTTCCAGCTCCATTCTCCTGTGCAGGGCAACAAAAGTGACCCAGCCAATCAGCTGGGACTCAGGAGACAGAGAATAGATGGAGGCGGGGCCAGTCAGAGGTGGGATTTGCGGGTTCTCCAAACTACTCAAAATTTCCGCTACTGGTTCTCCAGAACTGGTCGGAACCTGCTGGATACCACCTCTGTTCTCCAGACACAAAAATGCTGCCAGTGTACTTGCACTCAATGCTGCTGTATGGTTGCTTCATGCATATTGACTGTTTTTTATATTACCTCACTCATGATTTTAGCAGCTTCTGGTGTCATCTAACCATAGTTGCAGCAATACAATAGGAACGTGTATTGCTTCAACGATATATGATGTGGCTAAAAGATGCTGGAACTCATAGTGAGGAAATGACCTTTCTGTGCAAAGTGCTTCGTCTGCAGAAAGTCCTTTGAGTCTCCATAACATGAACCCAGGGAGATACAACCATAACGTATTGCGTTATGCCATAACATATTGTCATTTGAGTTGATGACCTCCTTCAGTGCTGTAGATATTCGTGATGCATGCAGTAACTGTGTATTGTACATTAATGTATTAGCAGCAAATTTCCTAATGAATGCAGTTTTACATCTGAAATTAGCAAGAAAATAATGATAGGCAACACTTTGTTAATAATCTGTAAGTAATTATTTCTCCCAGCGGGACCGCTCCCTTTTTGAACTCTTGCCTTGTGCCCTGATCTTTTCCTAAGCACCAGGAAAGGGGTGTGCCTAGGAATTGAAGTGTGTCATTCTCCTTGCTAGCAGAAAACAATGGATAAAGAAAGCACTCTAAAATCTCAACAGAGGACTGTAATAGTTTGTAGCCCCCTGCTGGACAGTGTTGAATGTGTGTGTTTCAAGGTTGACCCACAAGAAGTCCGAAGTCAGTCGCCTTTATTTAGTTACTACTTATTAGCACTTTTTACCTGATTTAAAAGACAATACTTATCTTAAGGAATCCATTTAACTGCTCTTTTAGAAAAAAATGCTCTTAAGAGGTCCATTTAGTTATTCTAACATACAGTTAATACTCCTTGGCTAAATTGCTCTTTCCCCACCCCCCTTTTTTTCTTACCAAATTCGATTTCCCATGACCACTGGCAGCTCCTATTTCAAGAGATAAGGAGTTTTCTGCTCATCCTTTACAGGGGAGTGGGGAGCCAGAAACTGAAGACTATATTTTCTAAAGACCACAAGACTCTATGTTGCAAAAAGATTGGCTTAGCCAATGGTTAAAACAAACGATACCCATGTCACATCAAGTGATTTGAAGCCACCTCATACTTTGGATGCAATGAACTGAAAAACCTGTAAATCTGCTTCTGTGCATTTTAGTTAGCTAGTAGCCACATGGGAAATGGATCTACAAGCACCTTCCAATCTTTGGGAAAGAGACAAGAGTCAGTTGTAGTTATATTCTCTCCATAGATGATTCAAATCTTGCACCTCTAGATAGGGGGTGGGAGAAAAATCCTTGCCATGGGCAAGAATGTTTGTGATTCAGAGAGTAATACTGAGTTAGAGGAACTGAGTTTGACTCAGTATGAGGCAACTTCCTGTTTTATCTAACCTTCCTGCAATTTTAAACAAATGTCTTCCTCCACCGTCATTTTTTTCAACATAATTTTGAAATTATTCTTTTTTTTTTAATCATGTTATGGCAAATGCATCAATGACACTGATTAAGCTTTATTTCACCTTTATCAACTATGCTACTGTATATATTCATGACTTCCATTCCTTTTCTACAGAGGCATTACTGAGTCTGTCATTTGTTCTTCTATAATTATCTGGTTTGGTACAACAGGACAGGTTCAGACTTCAACGGAGAGTTAGGACTGCCAAAAAAACCACCGCAACCAGCCTGTCTTCCATTGAGGACCTGGATATTGCACACGCCAAAAGGAGGGCTGGGAAAACATCTACAGACCTCTCACATCCTGGACATAAACTGTTTCAATTTCAAAATTTTCAATTTTGGGACTGCACTACAGGACACTGCATGCCAAAACAATCCCTACTGCTATCGAACTGCTGAACACCTAATTCCCATAATACTGTTATGCCTAACCATATTTAGCCATGTAGTATGACTGTATTACTATTATCCTTTTCAACTTTTCTACCTTCTCTTATTGGTATCATTATGATTTTTATTAATATGTTCTTTTGCATGTACACTGAGAGCTTATGCATCGGAGACAAATTCTTTGTGTGTCTAATTACAGTTGGCCAAATATTTTACTCTATTTTCTGGTATTTACTAAAATCAACAAGACCCACAGAAAATTGGCTCCATTTCATCCAGGTAGGTGTCTTTCTCTGGTTCATCTTCTTTGCCATCTGCTGTTGCAAAGATGATCAGAAAGACACCTTTCTTATAGCATCCAAATTTAGTTGGAGGGCAGCACAAATTATGATGAATGTTAAATACATGAGCATGCTTCACCTCACCATCACCAAGTGTACCACCACAGAAAGACAAAAACCACCATTTGTGAATGGTGGGAATGTATTAGGTAACACTAAGGAAGAGTCCAGAATTGATCATCAAAGCATCTGGGGATGCCTATATAATTTTTGCCTAAAGTATCTGCATAATTTATAACCTTAATAATTTGGGCTACCTGGCTATAATTTAGAATGCCTTCCATAGTCATCAGTCTAACTATTGTGGGGTTGAAGTAATAGTAATGAGAAAAGGCATTATACTACCTTTTGAAAATACTGTTTTATTATATCATTATAAAACACACGGTTCAGTGATATTTATAAAGTGTTAACTAGGAATTATTAATACAGCTAGTCCTCAACTTACAACAGTTTAGTGACTGTTCTAAGTTACAATAGCACTGAAAAAAGTGAGTTATGACTGTTTTCATACGACCGTTGCAGTACCCCCAATCACATGATTAAAATTCAGCCATTTGGCATGTGACTCATATTTATGATGGTTGCAGTGTCTTGGGGTCATGTGAACACTTTCTGCATCCTTCTGACAAGCAAAGTCAATGGGGAAGCCAGATTCACTTAACAGCCAAGTTACTAACTGACCACCTGCAGTGATTCACTTAACAACTGTGGCAAAATGGTCATTAAATGAGGCAAAGCTCAGGTAACAAATTCCTCACTTAGCAACAGAAATTTTGGGCTCATTGTGGTCATAAGTCAATGACTTCCTGTATGGTATTGTACTATCTTTATATGGTGCCTGGATGCTGTAGAAAACTTATTAGTGAGAAATGGCCTCTGAAGGCACCTGAAATTTAGCTATTTTTAAAATTATTTCCCTTGGAGTTCTATGTAACTTCTGCCCAAGTATTGATAGAATACTTGTTATTCTCAAACATGCAGAATAACCATAGTGGGTGGCATAATCTCATTAGACAAATGAGTTCAATAACATGTTTTGTGAAATTTTCCTTGTTGCTTTGATGCAGTTTATGTGCTTTGCCTGGGAGTAGTGCTTCAACAACATTGGAATTGGCAGTCCTAACAACAATAAGGCATTATTTAGTGTGGTAATTCTTCCTTAAATTAGCTTTCTTAGACTCATTCTGCTTCTGATTTATAATGCTACACCAGGACAGCTTGTGCTACAATTAAAGGGCAAAATTATGGAGTTTGATTTATCCAGGGACACCCCACTGTGATACCTAATTTCTGGAAATTGTCTAAATCAAGCAAAACTACAAGATAGTTGAATAAAATAAAATAGCTATAAAGTCATATAAGCAATTTATTATGTTAGCCACACTGAAGTACTCCCCAAAACTATTTTTACCAAGTACCCTAAGTGTTTTTATCTTTGTAGAACAAGATTTTCAGCTCTTGCTGGATATGTTCCTAGAGGTTTCATTGCATGATGTAATGGCTTTGGATTTCATGCATTCCTGGAGAATCTGTAGTTTCACTGGCTTTGGAAAACAAAGACAGGAAGAAAATTAACTCAACCAAAAATATCAGTGATTTCTTTTTAGCTGGAACTATAATGTTTTCCCCCAGGTATTTGCTGTGCAGATGTATCTTCAATTCTTGCAAGTTTCAAGGTAGTGTAGAATAATTTTGAAGCTTCAGTGAATCAGCAAGGTGGTACTTAATTTACCAGTGATTGTGGGCACAACCATGACAATGGGCACCCTCTGACCTTTCTTTTATTAAAGTCTTCATTTGCTAAATGAGAGAAGATTGCAGGACAAACCTTTCACAAAATTAGTGAATTAGGTAGAAAAGAGTTCTGGGGATGCCCATAAGCCTTCTAAAATAATGCCCAAACTTATGGTTGAAGAAAAACAGAGACTCATTTTTCACAATGACAGATATGTCTAACAGGTCCACAGAAATACTTCAGATCATCATTTAGTCAGAAGCTGATCAAATTCTCTCATCCACCAAATCAGCCATTAGTGTAGTAGTTGTCACCTATCTTTAGTAGCAGCATACACAACATGCAGGACCAAAACCCTGCTGCACACTAGCACCTACAATAGCAAAGCCACAGTGGTAGCCTGGTAGACCTTGAATGAGGTGGCCTTGGGAAGATTAATGAAAATATTAAAACTTGAGGAATTGAAATGAGGTTAAAATGTAGTTATCAAGTTTTTAATGGGGTGTTGGAATATCTGCTTTACCTTACAATATTCCAATCTGATCATTCTCCATTTTGGATCATTCAGAAAAATGAATTTGAGCTCAACTGATTCTCTTACAACAAAAATTTGTTCGCTGGCACTAAATTAAGCACAAGTCAAGACTTGACTAACAAGGACCAATTAGGCCAATGAATATTTTTATTATCAATTAAAATATTTATTAGCCTAATTGCAGCCAGATTGTTCACACAAAGTTATGGAACCAACAGCAAACAAATAGATTCTTTTGATTCTGAAATGTGTATTTTTGTCTCAGAATGAATAAATCTTCAGTTCAAATTTTCTGTGTTAATCGATCTATTCATTGGAATGAGGAAGTTTTATTCTGAAACCACCTGAGAACAAATGTCTTTTGCTACAGCTCTGATTTGTAGTTAGAGTCAGTGAATACCCAGTTTTCCTCAAAGGGGAAATCTCATCTGAGATCTCTAAATTATAACAGCTGGTTTTGTTAAAGTTCCTTATTACCCCAGTTTTGCTAAAAATTCCACTTTCTTGATTCTTCATAAGTTGTGCTACAAATGTACAGCCTGAGTTACAAGGAATAACAGCCCCTTTCAAAATCTTATGGGGAAGGTGTGGATTCTTGCTCCTACATAATATTAATATGTAATAATATTCAGTAACCCCTATGAACCATTTATCATAGGTGAAACCAGTAAGATATAAAGGCAATCTGAACTAACCATTAAGCCAACTGAAGGTCAACTTGCAAATAAGTGCAAATTTGATGCAAGGATTGTATTATGGGAAACTACCAAATCTGATGGTCTCCAATTGCTTTATATTTTTTTTTCTTTTCATAATTGATTTATTTACAGCCCTTTTTATTCCACCAATTCCCAATGCCATTCAGTGATTTATAATAAAAATGTGAAATAATGTTATGAACATTATTTTGAACATGAATGTTCAAAATAAAGTCACATCTTCACCAAATCAAAAACCTGCACAAATGCACACATGAAGGACTTTTAAAAAAAACTAACAAAGGATTTGTTCCCTCTACCGAGCAAGGAGTACATTCCAGAAACCTGCAGGTGTCAATAGAGAATGCAGATAACTTGCAGTAACCTCTAACAAATCTTCTCAAATGACCCTGATGAATGGAGAGGATCATTGAGAAACAGACATTATCTCAGATAACCTGGATGTAAGAGACACCAAGTTTTAAAGAAAACTGGACAACTTTCACCATGGGGCAATGTTTCAAATATTATTCTTTACTTAAACAAAGAAATAGAATGATCAAAAAAAGCAGTAGGAGCAGAGTTCTTCTGACTTCCCCAGTGAGTTTCCCTGTAGAAATCTATCTGATGGGTACTAGATCTCTCTTCTCCCCTCCCCCTCCCTTCCCTTCCCAGCAGGCAGGTAAGTAGCTACTGCTGGATGAGGGAGGAAGTGAGGGATTGCAAGACTGCCTAGGAAACTGTCAAAGAACATTGAAGATGGCAACCATGTGACTGCAGTAGCAGCAGCCATCCAGCAGGCACAGCTGTAATCAGTAGTAGTAGTCATAACTTCCCCAAATTTCCTTCCTTTGAGAGCCAAGGGTCTGGGATTTTGGAGAAATTCTATAAATCCATTTGATACACCTTGGTTCAAAATGTATTGCCCTATGATACACTATTTCGTACTCTTAAAAATCATAATAATGAAAGTTGTAGTAATATATACATTACCCCACATTAGTATATCTCCTGATTTGGAGAGAATTTGACAACTGCCCCTTGTTGATTTTCAATGATGTAATTTGAGTTGTTCTAGAATAATTGTAGATTATTCTACAATTATTCTAGAATCCAAAACTAATAAGTAGTACTATTGGCCATTGCCTCATGCCAGGACATCAAGGAGAGCTTAATCAAACAGCATACCACTACCTCCTTCTTCAGCAAGCTGGAATCATACTTTTTATTGAACAAGAGTGCTCTCTAGCATACATAACTTCCAAATATCAATCACATTCCAGGAAAAAACACCTTGAGAAACATCCTTTCAGATGGGGACCCAAGAAAGCTTACAGGGAGAGCTGCATAATAAAAAAATAACTGCGGCATCCTGCAGCACTATGGACTTCTAAATCAGAATTTCCCACCCATGGCAGCTTATAATATGTGTAGAATTAAACTCCTAGATTACTCTAGCCAGTTCATGTAATCACCAAAAGAAAATGGAAATAAATTCTAAAGATTCCTGAGAATAGGGTTAAAAAGTTTGGAAACTTAAGAGGGCAAATTTTAGCCCAACAACCTATCATCCAACCCTGGCAGTTAATGCTCAAATGTACAAGCTCAACATTGAGCAGCGGATTCGAATCAAGACAGCACTTAAAATGCTTAGTTTCTTAATATGCCATTTCTATCTGTACTAACATTCAGCTTGTCTTCATTTTCTTGCCTTCCAGCACTTCAACTGGTGTGTGCAATAACTAATCAGCATCATCCCTCATCTAACAATAGAGAAGTATCCAGTGTTTGCTACAAAAAATATGCTTGAGTTGAACTTGGCTTGTAAGAGCCCAGTATCTACTTATCCAATTTTATGCATTGAATGTATTTGATGCTGCAGCTGGTTGCAGGAATTGGGCTGAATGGTTGAGACTTTGGAGCATGAGCTACATATAATAAAATGTTAATGACCAACACATTTATCATGGACTGTGCTTTTCGAGAGAAGAGTCACACTTGCAAGCTTGTGTAATAATACATTCATCTCTCTTTAGGATGCTACATTGTTCTCAAACTGACAGACTAACATGGCTGGATATTTCTGGAGAACCATCTTCACTGTATTCAAGCAAGGGCAAAATGATTCACAGGAGTAATTCCTTTCCTCTTTTTCAATGCGGGTTGTGACTTTAACCAAGTTAAACATGTTAATCGTGTTTCTTTTGTCCATGTCTTCCTTATTCAAATAAAGTACAAAAAACAGGAGTGAGTCTGATTTCAGTATCAAGAAAGCCATTTAGCTCAGAGCGCTTCATTCTCCATTCCTCATTTGTTTTACTGTGTATCACTCAAATCTTTTCTTCCCACAATAATCCAATTCTGGAACAAGAGAAGTTAGCCAAGAAGAAAAGGCACCATTTAACAAAGTGTATAAGGTAATATTAGGAAAGAGGGAAATTCAGCCCCCTTTTAGCAGATACATAAAATCATTATTCAAGCAAAGTAGAGAGTTATACAAGTGTTATTGCCTCAAATACATCTTCAATCATATGTTTATCTGCTTTGCAAATTTAACTACAGTAATTTTAAACAGGAAGATGATCGTTCTATTTTAAGCAGATCTATAATAATTATTTGAGATTTTAAAGACACATTCTGAAATGTGAACATTTATTTTAAGCATTGAGAGGTTTCATATGTATTGTTACTTAACAGTTTATTTCAGACACATTTTGCATGTAAGGATACATGTTGTGTGCTGCATGCTCGTATACACAGTCATGCAGAATTTTTTTTCATGTGTTCCCATGTTTGAAAAATGCTGCATATAGCAACTGCTGAACTTCTTCATGGAGGGTTTAAGAATAAAAAAACCACTTTCTATTATTTTTAATCCAGTACTTTTGTAATAAGCAGCCTAACCTCTCCATACCACTGCATCTTACTACCACATTTCAAGTATCTTTCATGAACAACAAACTAGATTTTTGTAATATTCCCAACAAAGAAACATACTCTGCAAAATACAAAAGATAGATCTTGCATTAGTAACTCTGGAAATAGAAACAAGAGTTTTCTCTTTCTCAAGCCTGCATTTCCTATTATCTGTTGTACCTCTGTTCTAATAGTCACCCCTCCAGCTGCTGTATTTAGACCAAAGAGAATCAAAAAGGAAATAGGTTGGACCCAGTCAGTCCTAACTCAAGTTAAGTGGTGGTTTCTCCCTTTTAGGAGTTAAAATGAAGATGATGCTCTGCTCCATGCTGGTCTTGGCAGGCAAGCAGCTTCACAATAATTATATCTGACACAGCCATAGCATTTTATCCCAGCCTTGACATCGCCTTTAATTAAAGTTAATTGTAATAATATTGTGTGATGTATCTTATAAAGATGTTTCTGACCTAAAATGTCAGGCTACTTTCCTCCATTGGTTCAAAATCAGATGAAAATATTTCTGTCTGAACAGATGTTTGGATTTTGTGGTCTTGTTTTTGCTATTATCTTAGAGAACGTCTCTTGCTGGTTACATCTACCCGACCCATTAAAGCGGAGAGGAATGTTGCGGGTCCCATCCCTGAAGAAGATACACCTGGTGGGACCCAGAAGAAGGGCCTTCTCCATGGTGGCTCCCTCTCTCTGGAACATCATTCCCCCAGAGATTAGAATGGCCTCCACTCTAGCACTTAAGACCTGGTTCTGCCAGAGGGTCTGGAGACCCCAGAGCTTGATGGACCCCATTAAATGAATCGTGTGATCTGTTGTCGTAGGGGCGGGGTGGGTGGGAGTTGGGGGGTGATTTTTTATTTTTTTCCAGATTTTGTTCTATTGTATGTTACTAATCTTTTTGATTCTTTTTGTTAGTTTTTATTGCTATTTTTTATTTATTTATTTATTGTTTTAAATATAGTTTTACATTATGTAAGCTGCCTTGAGTCGCCTCTAGCGAATAGGTGGCAATATAAATTAAATTAATAAATAAATTATGAGCTATTGTCAGTGTGATTACGTGTTAATCCTGTTGCTGTTTTCAGTTTGTTGGAAGTTTAATAACGGAAAACTGTTATTCAGTTTTTATAGCCTTCCCTCCCTTTGGGGGGGAGGGGAATAGCATAGTTCTTTCTTTTTGGTATAATATATAGGGAGTCCTCATGTTACAACAGTTCATTTATGACTGAAATTGCAATGGCACTGAAAAAGTGATATGACCGTTTTTCACACTTATCACCATCCACATGGTCACGTGATGAAAATTCAGACACTTGGCAACTGACTGATATTTATGACAGCTGTAGTGTCCTGGGGTTATGTGGTCACCTTTTGCAACCTGTCAGTAGTAGGACATCTCACTGGGTAATTCTAGTCAAGGAAGCTTTTGTCACCACCTACCTGTTTGGCAAAAATTAGGTGCCTTACGTCTTTTGCACTTTTATTTATGATCATACAAGATTTAATAAATTACACTCTACTTCAACCAATGTATGAAATAAGCTCCTGAGAGAGGAACATTTTATGTACACAAAGTTGTTGGAAATATGGAGGGGAAGGAGGCTGATGTGGTAAAGAGACTGGTAAGTGAGCAAGAGATAGAATTATTCACAGGGCAGCGTCTATATCACTTTCGTGCAATCAAAACCAAACTTTCTGGGGCATCTTAAAAAAACCCATTGTATCTTTCTCTGACATTTGTTTTTGCTGCAACAGATGCTTCTCTTTCAACCATGTCTAAATATGAAAGCTCTCCTTCTGGTCATGTCACGAAGGGAGAACAGAACAGAAACTATATTTTGGTCACTGACCAATAAAAATACATTCTATAAAATACACCAAGCAAAATTATCTCATACCACCAATAATTGTTAGCAACCATTTGTGGGTGAAGCTTTTAGACATTTTTTTTAGACATTTAGACATTTTGCGACTTTTGGAGAAATAAATTTATCTTGGTTGTTTGAGAATGCAAGTAAAAATCACCGGAATGCCCTGGAAAAATTGAATTTTAAGAAGAGGGTAATCACTGAGTGACAAATATCTCTGTAGAACTGACATTACAAAAGAAAATGGGCTGTGATTTCTATAGCACCTGAGCCATTGTGTTTAATATGGGATTTTTCTAAATTTCCCTTCCAAAACAGTTGAGGGGGAGAGCATTAAATCCAGCTAAATATAAGGCTCTCCTGAATTTGGAGATCATAATGTGATATAAATATGTATCTGGCATAGGCACAAAGATTTGGTTATTAATATTCATAACGTATATAACCATGTTGTACTGGAATCTGATCACACAGTAATATCACATTAATTATACAATCACATAATTTTTACTGATCCAGCTTCTCTACGATTCTTCCAGTGAAGCCATCTTAATCTTAGGATCAGATCAAGTTAGACCAAATTAAGGCAAAGGTTCTTAGAAATAGAAGGCCAAACAGAAACTGTTGCTTTTTCTCAATAACATGATAGTTAAATATAGGAAAACTCATGTAAACGTTAATATCAGCCCTGGAACTCGGGTGCCATAGAAACCACAGCCCATGTACTTTTGTACTGTCAGTTTTTAGGATATTTGCCACAAGCGATTACCTCCTTTTTATTCACATTTCTAGGGCATTCTGATAATTATTATTTGTATTGCCTGTGAAACAATGAAGATAAATTTATTTCTCTAAAAGCAGCAAAATATTGCCGTGTTGTGTGAAAGCTCCCCCCACAAACGGTTGCTGACAGTTAATGGTGTGACGGTTTTAACGACACTTCGTGTGTTTTCGATTTGTTTGTCTTATACAGAGTGTATTTTTATTGGGCAAAGACGGAAATAAAAGTTTTCTGCTCCGTCCGTGTGGGGAGCTCTCATAACATCCGTGTTGCCTGGAGGGCCCGGTCCTCCTCCTGGGAAGGCAGAGAAGACAGGATCGCGGGCGCGACGACGACGCAACCGGCTGCGGATATTTCTGCGAGGAGGCACCTGCAACCCGTCGGTCGCCGACCCGCTCAACTCTCTTGTTCGCCCTTTGCCGCCTCGCTTCGCCTCCTTCCCCGCTGTCCTCGCTCGCCCGAATTTGCTCGAATTTCCCTCACCTCTCTCTCTTTCTCCTTCGGCCTCCACGCCCCTCCTCCGAACCGCCGCGTCCCCGTAAGGATCTCCCTGCGGCCCGTTAAAAAAAAAAAAAAAAAAAGCGACGCAGCGCAGCGCCAGGCAAGGCGGGTTGCGGCGCGTACTCCGGGCCCCGCTGCTTGCAATTCCCCTCGGCCAACGCTGGGGGGGGGGGGGCGGGAGGGGCCCCTGGGGACCCGGCCCGGGGGGGGGGAGGAGGAGGAGGAGGAGGAGGAGCGCGAGACGGGCTTTCAGAGCGCCTCCGTCTGTTGGTCGCCTCGGGCGGAGCGGGGCTGTCCCGGCTCTCAAAAGCAGAGCGAGCAGGCCGGCGCGGAGTTTTCCAGCGAGGTTGTTCCGCTCAGGGCGCGAGTCCCGTTGGGTTCAAGGGCCCTGAAATCCGAGGTAAGGCTGCACAGAATGGCAGCTTGCGCCTTCCCCTTTCCCGGCTGCCATCCTCTGCATGCTGACCCGGGGCAAAGGAAGGGACTTCTTTTGAACCCAACGCTTCGTCCCGCCAATCCCAGGTCGGACTCCTCGCTGGTTCCTCCTCCTCCTCCTCCTCCTCCACACCTTTTCTTTCCTCGGACGGTGCCTCGGCTCAGACTGACTTCGCAAGTCGTGAATGCAAGTTCTCCGCTTGGCAGCGCCACTCCCCCCCCCCACCCTGTCGCCGTCGCAACCCGGGGCGAACGGGTAGGGGGGGGCGGAGTGGCGGGTGTCAGAGCGCCTGGCTGGTCGGCTGCTGCTGCTGCTGCTGCTCCGAGCATCGCACGTAGCCGAAGCGGCAGCGCGGGGGCTTCCTCGTTGCCTCCTTCCTCCAGCCGCGGCTCCGACTCAGCCAATGGCAGCGCCGCGCAAGGCTCCCGAGCCGTTTACCCAATCTCGGCGCTCGTTTCCCTCCTCCCCCGCCCGCCCGTCTCCCTTGTGAGCCCTGCGAGCATCCTCCTTCGCCCAGCCAGGCTGAGGGGAGACGGGCAGCGGCGGGTCCGGCGGCTCTCCCTCGGGGCGTCGCGCGCTGCCTGCCGCAGCCCTGGCACGGCGCGCTCTCCCGCCCCTGAGCGTCGAGATGAGGAGCTCCGCCCGGCTCCGGGAGGGCCGCCGTGGGGACTCGCCGTGACGGGAATTCCGCTCCACAGCGCGGCCACGCTCCCGCTTTCTGCTTCGGTGCGCAGGCGGCGGCGGCGGCGGCGGTGGCGGCGGCGGCGGCTCCTTCTCCGCTCGCCACGGCTCCCTCCTCCTGGAGGAGCCTCGCTGGGCGGAAGGATGGGCTGCATCGGCTCCAGGACAGTCGGTAAGGAGGGGCGTGGATGAGGCGAGACGGACCTTGCCGCAGTTTCTTCCTTTCGGGCTCCTCAGGCAGGCGTCGATCTGGCCGCCCTTTCGGTCCTGGAAACTGGGCAGAGGGGGCGGCCTGGTGCGGTGAAGCGCCGAAGACGTGCGGCGGTCCAGGCGGAGCGCGCGTCCTTGTCTCGATTTTCGGCAGAGTGCGGGTCGGTCTGCGCCAGGACCGCGGAGAAGGGGGGGGGGGGCACCGCCGCCACCGCCACCCAGACCCTGGGAAGGCGCTGCCCGTCCCTTCCTGGCAGCCCCCCCCGCCCCCCTGGATGTGGCTTTGTACCCTCCCTCTGCCTTCTCTGCCCCCTGGAGGGAATTTCTTCGCTGAGTGATTGGCAGCGAGAGGCTTTCCCGGAAGCCCACAAGGCGCTTTTTTTTTTTTCTTGCTTTTTTTTTTTTTGTGGGATGGTTCGCACAAAAGGTGTGTGTGGATGTGCTTCTCACCTGGCAGCTTCCACCCAGGGATGTCCTCATTGATATGGGGGGGTGTGTGTGGAAAGATGGAGAGGTGGATGTCCTGCACCTCACACTTCTGTAAACCTGGGGGGGGGGGGGGGGGAATCAAAGGCAAGGCCACAGAGGCTTGGAGGGAGTTGTTACTTTTCTCTCTTCCTCGTTACAATTAGTATCATCAGAATCTATTTCTCTGCAGTGATAGCTGCACGTCCCTCTCTCCCTCCCTCCTTTGTAGTTGCTGCCCACGCCTCAGCAGAGAACAGCCACTGGGTCCCTCCTACAAGAGAGAGCTGTGCCATAGCTCTCTCCATAGCTTCTTTCCTTTAAAACCTACTGGGACCAGTCCATCCTTACCCAGTCTGGTTTGGGGTCCCAAGTTTCTCTTTGCAGAGAATTGCAAAATTAAATGCTTTTTACAGCATCCGGTTTGACAACTATAACCTGCGCAGGAAAGATATTACACTGGGTAGATTTGGGGTGCCCTTAAATGTATGCAGCCTTAGTCAGGTTAATCTTGATCCACCAGGAATTTTACTTCAGCAATAATCAATAGGAATTATACAATTCCATTTCATGAGACTTGTTATGCAGATTTTCCCAGTAGATTGAATTCTCTATCATTAATCAGTGATGTGGTGTAATTTTGGTATTTTGTGTCATTGGCACAGATACGTTTTTAGTAAAGTACCTTCTTCCATACTATGTGAGATAATTAGCTTTCTAGCTATTATTTTATAATTATTTCTTTCCAGATCTCTAAGGCTCATGAATCATTACAAAATGGTCTGGGCATCCTATTTTAGCATTCCAACTCAAGAGACTGCAGTTGTTGTTGCATTTATTAAGGAGTAGTCTCGTTAAATATTGTCAATTCAAAGTAAATATACCGAGGATCATATTGCAAGATTCAGCAATATTTTATTAATGTTGAACTTTATGACCTGGCTGAATGTGAACTTGCATTTGCAAATTTGTCCCAACTACCAATCCGTTTTTCTCCTCTGCCATTTCATACTTTTCTCTTTTCCTGTCCATCAAGCACTGACTTTTTAGGAAGTACAACACTAATCCGAATGAGAACTGTGATTAAGTGAAATTTAATTAAGAAAATAGTTTGTGGCCACATTGCTTAATATTTGGAAAGAGAGTAGATTGTTTGATTGAAGGAAAAGTTTTTAAAAGCTTTCCATTTCTATCCTGTGGCTGCTGTTCTCAAATTTTAAGAAGGTGAGGAAATGATCATTGTTTAAAATAGTCCGTTGTAAACTGTTCACAAATTGCTATTGTCAAGTCTAGTTTTGCACTATATTGTAAACAGACTACTGACACATACTGAAGGTTCAATCCAAAAACATTGAAATTAGTGAGAGCTGTGCCTTTGAATTCAGTAAAATATGGATTGCATCCTTGCATTGGGTTTAATGATGATTCTCTTCTCCCAGTTGCACCTATCTCTGTGTCCTACATATTTCTGCATATATTCTGCCATTATATACTAATGTTGAAAATCTTCTTTGTGGAGATTCAAATTCTCAGAGATTTAGGTAGACCAGGAGAAAAACAGTGATTATACATAAAAATTACCTAATACAAGTTGTATGGAATTTCCTGGTTGATTAATGCATGAGTGTCAGTTTAGGAAATAAGATTTTGAAGTATTAAGCATATATCAGACAGCTAAATTATAAAGGATTGCATTTAGAGGTAAATGCATTTTGAATAACATTTTAAGATGCACCATCAGATCTTAAGAAAGATTATTGCACCTCTTGCCCATTAGCCTCTTATCTATGGTATTAGCATGCAATGCTGCGGTTCTTCATTAGTTGTTGATGGATCTGATGAAATGTAGTCTTGGGTGAAAACTGACTTAGCCATACATTTGTTTAAAGTATAGAGATCCTTACTGTTTTTGTTAAAATATCTATTGGCAATTTTTTTTCTCAAAATAGGAACTGTTGAGTGGGATGGACAGTAAAGTACTGTGGAATAAAAGGTGCACAACATTGTTGAATGGATTAGATGAGAGAGAAAGAGAGAGAGAGAGGGAGGGAGGGAGAGGGAGAGAGAGAGAGAGAGAGATTTTTAGTATTTACTATTTTATGGTAAAATATATTAAAGCTGGGTTGCTCAGTGTTGATTTTCATTGGAATACTTTATAAGCCCAGTAAAATAAGTAACAAAAAATAAAATTAACTTTTGTTTATTATAAAATGCATAAGGATATATGCATTTATATCTGTCTATATCTATATCTATCTATCTATCTATCTATCTATCTATCTATCTATCTATCTATCTATCTATCAGCGAAATACCATTCACACATCATCACAATATTTCCAGAACCGTAAATCCTACAAACTTGAAATTTGGCACGTATGTTCCTCTTGGCTTCTAGGTGCTCACTAAGAAAGGATTTTTCAAAATGACCATCAGAGCATTAGTATTTCCTATATTATTATTAATATGCTCTGATGCTAAGGAGTTCTACTCCCCCTCCCCACCTGAAAAGTAAAATGTTCCAAATGCAAAACACAAGCAGAGAGGAGTTTCAGTTTTAGTTTCACAGCAGCAAGCAGCTTTAGTACAGAACAATTGAGTTAAGACACACCCAAGCTCCTTGTTGTCTCCTTGCTCACACAGCAAATATTGTTTCAGTTTCCAAACAGCCCTCAACTCTCACACGCTGACAGGACGGTAGCCAGATTTTTTTCCCCCTTATTTTCCTCCCCCCAAATGAAGCCCAACCACATTGTTTCATAGTGAAGCACAGGTATCAAGCTAGTTTACAATATAGTCTTACACTTTGTATTTAAAAGTAGATTACATAGAATTTAGTGGGATTTACTTCCATGTAAGTGTGCTTAGAATAATTCTTTGCCATACCCACTACAGAGGTGCAATACCTTATGGGCGTGAGAAATGGAAGAGCTGGACTAGGGAAATGCCAAAAAAACATGGAAATCTTAAGTATACTTTGCAATCTGTACTTCTTAAGCTAACTTCAGTGAGAACAGCCACTAAAATAAAGTGCCATTTAACTAATAAGACATTTGAAAGCTCAAGTAAGATCTGCTCAGATTATCCCAAGGGTATCCCAAACTCTTCAGATCATTGACTTCTTCATAAAATTTCAGATTGTTCATCACCCCTCCCCCCAAATATTTATTACCATATTTTTCTGACTATAAGATGCTCCGGACTGTAAGACGCACATTAGCTTTAGAGGAGGAAAACAAGAAAAAAAAATCTGCATCTGCCTCCCAGCAATTTGCCTCCTTGCAGTAAACAGCAAATAGTTTGGTGAGCTTCAGCACAGCCTAATTTAGCATGAGCAGCTGATAGGCAGGTGGGATCGGCCTATCACCCATCAGCTGCGGAGATCACCACCGTCACCGGCCATTGCCATGCACCCCATTTTTGGCTTCTTTGTGTCCCATTCAACCTCCATGCCTTGTTTTTGGTCCGTTCCAAGCAGTGGGAACGAGCTAAAAATGGGACACATGGAGGCCAAAAATGGGGTGCACGGAGGCCGAAAATGGGGCACGCAGAGACCAAAAACGGCACACAGAGGTGGCGATAGACAGCAACAGAGGTGATGAACAGCGGTGATTCCCGCAGCCTGGAAAGCTGATGGGTGGTATTCCAAGAGGCTTATCAAACGGCCTATCAGCTACTTGTGCTAAATCAGGCTGTGCTGAAACTGACCAATCTGTTTGCTGTTTGCTGCAAGGAGGCAAATTACTGGGAAGCAGAAGCCAGCGGGTGGGGGCCACCAATATTCACTCTAGAAGACGCACAGACATTTCCACCAACTTTTGGAAGTCGGGGAAGTGCATCTTATAGGCCGAAAAATACAGTATATGAAAATAATCTAATAAACACTACTTTAACTTATAGTACTACAAATAATAATAAAATAATAATGTTCATTCCTTGGATAGCTCCATAGGAATCAATATTGACCATTTTGAAAAATCCTAATCTATCAAATCCTCAAGAACAGTTAGTCAATAATAGGCTGTTCTATATATATGTGTGTGTGTGTGTGTGTGTGTGTGTGTGTGTGTGTGTGTGTG
>BLBF01000004.1:9355695-9432700 GCA_015471245.1 Laticauda colubrina | reverse complement strand
AAGCCAAGCTGCACTGAAAGCCTCCAGTGCAGGAGCAGAGTGTTGCCAGCCAATCAAAGCCACAAAACAGACAGAAGAAACCAGAAACACCAATCAAACAAACTCCAAGTCCAATAAACACAGACCAAGACTCCCAACCAATCAGGATGTAGAAAAAAACATCCTGCCACAATAATAGGCTAGCCTCAAATTTAAAACCAACGGCTGTGAGAGCCTGACCCACATACAAACTCAATACAGAAGCCTGATGATAGCAGATGAGATTCTGCTGAAACGTTGCTACAACTTTAAAAGCACTACAATGACGTGGGATAATACCCGAAGGAAGCTGAGCAGCACACACACACACACACACAGATTATATATATATATATATATATATATATATATATATATATATATATATATATTTAAAGAGAAGATAATCATAAGCATTGAATATTTATACATTAAAATAATATTTGTATTAAACTTTTATTAAAAACTTTTGTTTTTATTCCAAGCAAGTTGGGTTGATGTATATAGTCTTTTCCCCTACAATTCTCTATTCATTTGATAATCTACACTTAATATCCTGCTTTTGTTTGCAGCTCCCTGTAGTTATAAATCACAAAAATCTCATAAATAAGGGAATAATAAATCTTGATGACAAAATTCCTGTATGTTCCTGACTGTTTCTCTAATTCTTACCTCTTCAATCAAAATTCTGTAATGCTGCAATCAAAAATGCGATAATTCTATAAAGTAAGCTGTCACTTGAATAGCAATAATCTTAGAATACAACTGAATTGAAGATGTATAAGTACTGCAATAAGCAGCCGGTGTATAGATCGGTACTCAGATTTATCATTTGGATAGAATCCCAGCCTCTGGAATATGATCCTTGTTTACTCTCTTTTGAACAACTGTTGTATGCCTTTCCACTTGCCGTAACTGTGGTAGGCGAACAAGTGTTAAAAAAATCACGATATAAGAACAGGTTCATAACAAAACAAGTCAAGGTTATGAAAATGCAGACTTCATGTGTTTTCATCCGGCTTATATGTCATCGTGGTTTACAGCCCAAGAGAAGAACCAGGGCCTTCTTAAACCAGGACCTTCTTAAAGGCAAAAAAAAGTTGGGACTAACCAAAGGGGGGAGGCACTATTATATGGGCAGGTGCTGTGATAGAGAAGGCATGACCCATTAGATAACATTGATGCAACCAGGGCATGCCTTATTGAATCTTGTAGTATAGACATACTGTATATAAATAGAGACAGGAGGCTCTGAAATGTCCAGGGCCTGGGCTGTAAAGGATTTTAAAGGTCAGGGCTGTCAAACTCCCAGCTCAAGGGGCCAGATGCATCATGTGCTCGCCATGCCTACACCTGGTTTAGCAAAGGGGAGGAGGAGTCCCAAAAAGTCATGTGATGCCACCATGAGTTTGACACCCCTATTATAGGTGAACAAAAACACATTTTTGAATTAAAGTTTTGCAAAGTTTATTTAGAAAAGTCTACAATATAATATATACAGGACCACTAAATTGCAAATGCATGATCTCTTGGAAATGCTGCTTTCATTGAATTCTGCCACTAAATCTATTACCAAAGTGTATTAAGAATCATGATGCTACCCAAGTGTTCTTCTTCCGGGTAAGAGAATACAACTGGGCTCATAAACATTTGGGCTACGTGTTTTGAAAAGTTCCACATTGTGAGAAGACTAGCCTAACTATTTTTTAAAATGCTCAAAATTTTGTCATCCATTTCTAATAGTATCTTGCAAAAACAGGAGGAAAAAAAACATTTTTGTAGAATTTTGTATGACAAATGTGTCAAATTGAAATAGGAACATGTATAATGAAAACTGTTTGTGTGAGACTCGAAAGTTGTTATTGTATTTTTAATTTTACTGATCACACTAAACTTCAACTTTCTGAAAATATTTGCTTTTTTTTGAGGCCAAATTACTTTCTACCTTGCTATGGAGAGATTATTGCCTCACGATATTTTCAAAATATCCCACAAGATCTCAGTTGCCCAGTATATAATCTATTAATTTATTTTACCCTATATACATACTCCCCTTCTATCTCTTGCATGTGAAATGAAATGCAACCTGTTTGAACCAAAGATGCAGGTAGAGCAACAGGATTAGTGATAAGCAATGATGGCCCTATTATTTATTTATTGTATTAAGATACCGCTGCAATGCACATGGAAGTGGCAGGGCTCAGGAATAGAAAAAGACTAAGCAGCACCATGCAGAGTGAACATTTAATAAAAATACAAATTCCCATTAGCAACCGTTCCTAATGGTACTGTTATGACAATATTCTGCTGTACTGAATAAAGTGTGTGGTGAAAAGTCCGCTCTATGGATATTACTTGTTTAATAGACACAACTGGGATTGTCAATTCATTCGTTAAGTGAATTCATTCAGTTGCTAAGTGAAACCGTGCAAATGATTTTCCTTCAGATTTGCATTGCTATACTACCAGTGAAGGTCATAAATGTGAGGATTGTTAGCAAAGTTACTTTTTCATCAGAGTAGTAACTGTGAATGTTTGCTAAACAATGCTGTTGCTAAACAAAGACAACAGTTTAGTTTACTAATCACGCTAAACTTCAACTTTCTGAAAATATTTGCTCGTTTCCAGGCCAAATTACTTTCTAACTTGCTATAGAGAGTCCAGATTATTTCTTTACAACATTTTCAAAATATCACGCAAGATCTCAGTTGTCCAATATATGATCTATCAATTTATTTTACCCAATATACTCCACTTCTATCTCTTGCATGTGAAGATCACCCACACATTTCTCCTAAAATAACAAAGAGCAACCCAATAACGCCCACACTTAATTGGCTAAGTTGTCACTGAAATCCTCTGTGTTATCTATGTAGACATTTTAAAGGCAAATTAGGGCTCGATATCTGAGGAAGAAAGTATTGTAAGAATTATATTTATGTACTTCTAAGAAGAAATATATTTATGAATTCTTCAGTCTGTTGCTGTTCATTAGCCATGATGGCAGTCCCATCTAAAAGGCAGGAGATGACATAAGCAAATGATGCTGATTTAGTAGCAATAGTAAAGAAATCCCATATTAAATGCTCACTTTAGCTATAAGCTCCAACTAGTCTCCACATCTAGAGTTTGAAAATTACTGTAGTGACATAAGTTAGAGTAGTGTTTTTCAAACTTGGGAACTTTAAGGTGCGTGTCTTCAACTTCTAGAATTCTGACTGGAGAATTCTGAGAATTGAAGTCCACACATCTTAATATGTTGCCACATATAAAAGTTGCCAGGTTGAAAAACACTGGCTTAGAAAATGGTGATCCTGCCCTGACTGAAGTTTATAGGCCCAAGCCTGTATCATTTTTCTCAAATCGGTCTTTCCTCAAATCGGTCAATCATATTGTAGAATCTGTCTGGAGCACAAAACATTATTCTTCACATACTTCATACTGTTCTCTTAGAGGACTAATTTTTATCTGTTCAGTGGAGGAAGAATAAAATCTGCGTGTTGAGGAATTTCTAAAATGCCTATTGTTCTGTATAAAATGGTTCACTCCAAATCCTCTAATATGATTGGCCAGAAAAGCCGGCATGGGATTGGTTCACTAGGAACCAATCCAAAAGAGCCGCCAAAAGGCGGCAAAGTCAAGCAACCGTCATTGGCTACAAGCCGGCAGGCAAGCCGTATATAAAGGCTGCCGCAGCTAGAGCCAAACTGTTCCATTTCAAATAATTGTTTAAAAATAAAGACTTTTACTGTTGGAACCCGGTCTACCTCGCGTTTTTCCGGACGGAACACTGGTGACGAAGGTGGGATCATCCTAAACGTGAGACTGTGCATGCGGCAAATTGAAATCCAGGCGAGAAGCGATGGCTGGAAATAATGCACTGCCCGCACCCTTCAATCCCAATGAAGAGGATTGAGAGTCCTACGTAGACCGTTTCCAAATGTACTTAGAAAGTAACGAGATGGAAGAGATCTCAGACCAGCGTAAGAGGGCTGTCTTCTTAACGCATTGCAGACCAACTGTGTTTAAGATGGCCAAGGCATTGGCGAAGCCCAGAGATGTAAAACAAATGACCTGGCCCGAACTCCAGCAGATGCTAAAGGCTCACTACGCACCAGTAGTGTCAAATCTCATCAAATGGCACGAATTCTACCGAAGGGAACAAAAAGAAGGCGAGACCATTGCTGATTTTGTGGCAGCCCTCCGACAACTGGGGGGAGCGTGCGAGTTCCTGAACTTAGATGAAGCCATGCGAGACCAAGTGGTACTGGGTTTAAAAGACTCTAATTTACAAAGTAAATTGCTAAATAAATCCAACATAACCGTGGCTGAAGCAATCGCAGAAGCCACAGCCGCAGAAGCCGCAAAAAAGTCAGCGGCCACCATGAAACAAATGAACGCGAATAACGACGAAACGAGCCTAGCCAGAGGAAAGAAGCAATTTCCCGCCACTACACACCACGAAGATTTTGATGAGACATCAGAATCCGAAGAGGATATCTGATGAGGTCCACCGCCTGTATGCCAACAAAAAAAGGCACAAAAAAAACCTGGCAGGAATGCGCTGGTTGCAGAGAAACCACCCCCAAGCCGATTGCAGATTCCTTGATGCCATCTGCCGAGCTTGCAAGAAAAGGGGACACATCGAGAAAGTCTGTAGGAATCGAAAAAATAACAGCCCTAACAGACACAGTAACTCTCCCCCACAAGCTGAATTGAAACAAGCCGAAAGAAAGTGGGAGCGCAACAAATGAACCAGTAACCGAGAAAAGACCCATCAAACTATCACTATCGGAAGCGCTCAGACGGAAAGCGGGAAAAAAGTTAAAATCATCGTAAAAATTGAAGGCAGCCCCTGTGAGATGGAAGTCAATTCAGGGTCTTTCCTGTCAATGGTGTCGTGGGACACAATCAGACAACTGGTCTCAAATATCAAACTAAAAGAACTCCAGAAACAAAAATTAACTCTGAAGGACTACCAGGGAAATCGAATCCCTGTCGTAGGTCTAGGACATTTCTGAGTCGCCTACAAGCAGCATGTCGAAGTCCTGCCTCTGACAATAGTCGACCGAGACCGACCCAGCCTCCTGGGCATCGAATGGTTCGCACCATTGGGCATCGGAATGACCGGAGTGGACTGAGTAGCCACAACCAACTGGGAAGAAAACCTGATCCACGAGTTCCAGGACGTTTTCGATGGCACCCTAGGCAGGTATCAGGGGACCCCAATTTCCTTTAGCTTAGACCCCCAGGTGGCCCCTAGAAGATTAAAGGCCAGAAGAGTTCCCTTTGCATTAAAAGCAAAAATAGAGGAACAATTGAATAAATTAATTGACCAAGGGGTTTTGGAACCTGTTGACCATGCTAAATGGGAGACGCCAATAGTAACACCGGTTAAACCTGATGGGTCAGTGTGCATCTGTGGAGACTACAAGGCTACCCTGAACCATGCGCTGCAACAAAGTGCACACCCGGTGCCAGTTGTACATTTGTTACACTCACTCGGGGGAGGAAAATTTTTTGCCAAACTAGATCTAGCACAAGCTTACCAACAGCTTCCAGTAGACCCCTTAACGGCCAAGGCACAGACAATAGTGACTCACAAAGGGGCATTCAAGTGTAACAGACTTCAATTTGGAGTAAGCATTGCCCCAGGCGTTTTCCAAAGCCTCATGGAACGCCTATTAAACGGAATAAAAGGGGTCGTACCATATTTTGACGATGTCCTGATTTCGGCTAAAGATACGACCCAACTAGAAAAAAGACTAAGAGACTAACAAAATTTAGAGAATCCGGCCTGAAAGTTAAAAAGGAAAAATGCTGCTTAATGACTGATCGCGTCGAATTTCTGGGCTACTTAATTGACGGAGAGGGTATACACCCTACTGAAAAAAAAGTCAAAGCCATTAAAGACACACCACAGCCAAAAAACAAAACGGAATTACAGGCATTTTTGGGTCTAATAAATTTCTATAACATATTCCTCCCCCACAAAGCAACGATAGCGGAACCATTTCACCATTTGCTGGATAAGAAAACTAATTGGACTTGGGGTCATAGAGAACAAAAGGCATTCCAGAAAATAAAAAATTTATCAACATCAAACACCATTCTTATCCAGTTTAGTAACACACTTCCATTGATGGTCACCTGCGACGCCTCACCTTTTGGAGTCGGTGCCATCCTGAGCCACCAGTTGCCAGATGGGAGAGAGGCACCCGTCGCTTATTACTCACTCTGTCTAAAACAGAACTTAACTATAGTCAACTAGACAGAGAAGCCCTGGCAATCGTCGCTGGAGTGAAACGTTTTTACAAATACCTTTATGAAAGAACATTTTTGATTGTAACGGACCATAAACCATTACTAGGAATTCTGGCGGGAAACAAGCCTACACTGAATATTTTATCCCTGCGGATGACTAGATGGTCAGAATTCCTAGCAGCATACTCTTACACATTGACACATCGACCCGGGAAGCAAATCTCCCATGCAGATGCATTAAGCAGAGCACTGCCGACGACGGAGGAAGACCCGGCACCAACAATGACCACCCTGCAAATAGAAACATGCCCTGAACTACCAATATCTGCAAACGATGTCACCAGAGCCACTGCAAAGGACCCAGTGACTGCCCGCATATTAAACTGGGTAGGTAAAGGCTGGCCAGAAAACCAAAAAGCTGAAAACTTTAAACCTTTCCGGACCAGACAAACCGAACTTTCAATTCAAAAAGGCTGTTTATTGTGGGGTGATCAGGTAGTAATCCCTCCTAAACTACAGACTAGAGTGTTGGGTATGCTTCAGGAAGGCCACCCTGGTATTGTAAAAATGAAAAGCCTAGCTAGAAGTTATGTCTGGTGGCTTGCTCTAGATAAGGACATCGAATAGTGGGTTGCTACTTGTACTAAATGTCAGAAAACCAGGCCTTCCCCACTACAAGCACCCATAAGGGACTGGGAGACCCCACGAGGCCCCTGGTCTCAGATCCACATTGATTTCGCGGGTCCTACTAGGGGGCATACCTTTTTAATTGTCGTAGATGCATACTCAAATTGGCTGGAAGTTGTAGTAATGTCATCTACGACAACCGAGGCGGTCATTAAACAACTTAACAAACTGTTTGCAACCCATGGATTGCCTGACGTCCTAGTGTCCGACAACGGGCCACAATTAACCGCCATTCAATTTGAACAATACCTAGCCTCCCTAGGTATACGCCATGCACTGACCGCGCCGCCCACCCGGCAGCAAATGGTAGGGCGGAGAGAATGGTCAGGTTTACTGAAGAGGGTTTAGAAAAAATGGACCTTGGGGATGTCCAGGATAAAATTAACTGTCTACTCACCCTCCAACATATCACACCCAGCATTGTAACCAACAAAAGCTCAGCGGAATTATTAATGGGGAGCAAACTTAGGTTGCAATTAGATAGATTGCATCCAAATTACACTTTGGAAGGACCCCCTGACTCCTCCAGCCATTCCCGAACATTTGAAATCAGTGACCTAGTCTATGCAAAAAATTTCACCGGGGACCCCCTATGGCTTCCAGCCACAATCACACAAATAACAGGCCCCCAGTCCTACCGCCTAACCGTAGACGATGGCAGGGAATGGAAGCGGCACATAGACCAGCTTCGTTCCCGAAATATTGAACGAAATACAAACTCACAACCACAAATAATAAAAATCGATGAAAACAAAACCAAAGAGGGGGGGAAATAAAAGAAAATAATAAAGAACTTTTTAAAACAAACCCAGAACATCTAACCAATCAAAAAGAGCAAAAAGGAAACTTACGGTTAGATGAGACTTGCGGGAAGAATCCAGACGAAGGGGCCAGCCAAGCCAGCTTGACCTTCCCGGAAAAGTCAGGAGGGAGTGGCAAAACCACCGGCCTGAGAAAATCAAGCGGTAGCAAAATGGCTGACTCACCCTTCCAGGCAGTTCTATGGAAAAGAGCCGGAAAGACAGCAACCCCATCCGAACCGGTTGAAGTCTCCAGCAAAAAAGAACCGTGCAAGTCCAGTAGAATCAGAAGAAGCCCCACCTACCTACGCGACTACGTCACCACATAGGACTAAACCAAGGGGGGAGGGGTATTCTGTATAAAATAGTTTACTCCAAATCCTCAAATGTGATTGGCTAGAAAAGCCGGCATGGGATTGGTTCACTAGGAACCAATCCAAAAGAGCCGCCAAAAGGTGGCAAAGTCAAGCAACCATCATTGGCTACAAGCCGGCAGGCAAGCCATATATAAAGCTGCCGCGGCTAGAGCCAAACTGTTACGTTTCAAATAATTGTTTAAAAATAAAGACTTTTACTGTTGGAACCCGGTCTACCTCGCGTTTTTCCGGACGGAACACCTATCAAGTCAGAGTTTAAAGACCTTTGACCAAAGTGAACGTATCTTTGTCAGAATGTTCTTGGTTTGTCATTTTATTATCAGAGTATCTAGAAGTTATCATTTAGAACCTCAGGTTGTTAAATTTGAGGATGAAAGCACATTGCAAGAACTGTCAATTCATAAGGGAGTGAGATGGTGTTTCAGCTGATCTGATGCAATATGTGATACTGTACAGTATTTCCTTAGAATAATGTTTGTCAGCCACAGCAGCTTTAAGATTTATGGACTTCAGTTCCCAGAATTCCCTGCCAACTGAATTCTGGGAGTTGAAGTCTAAACATCTTACAATACTAAGTCTGGAAAATATTGGCATAAAATCAAGTGCCATTCTATATAGTGAGTCTTCATCATAGGCACATTCATTTACAGCTATCATCTTTTATTACTGGTTTTAAAATAGGACATAATATGCATATGAAAAAGAACATAAATGCACAAGGAAAAGTAATATATCACTGACATAAAATAAAATATATAAAAAGAAGTTTAATCAAGGTTTGTTTTAGAAATGATGTGGACAGTTGATAATAAACATCAACAGCTGGACTGAGTTCAGACACTGCCATAATGCAGCATCCTTTTGTTTATGCTGTTAATTCAGCCAAGGCTGCAGACCTCTGCACACTTGGGAATCAGTCCGACTGAACTGAGTAAACATATGTAACATTAGAGTTCCTGAGCTTTTCCAAGTCATGTCATTTCAGCTCAGCTTTGTGTGTCAGTCCGGCAGCATGCATGAAATAAAATGTCCATATTTATCAATAACATTTATTTTACAGAAAGCATACTGTATATTATGGTATTAACATTAAGAGTCACAAGAAATATGTTAAAACAGCATTTTCAAGAAATCAGATTTTTCTTTTGTTAGAGTATAAACATCAGCTTTGCCTCCAGTCACACTAATGAATTTGATAAGATTTCCTTTTTTTCTAAGAGGAAAACCTGTCAATTCTCTTAACACATTCTGTAATAAACCCATCTTCTACTTCGTATTTGTGATTCATATTCAGTTCTCTTTTTTGAACAATACACACATTTACATGCACAGACATTTTGCTTGGCTTTCAACATTTCAAGAAATCGTCACTTTTCAAATTTATCTTTTGGTTTTTGATCCAAAGATCCTGCCACCCTAACAGAAGGAACTTCCACCCACAGGATGTCACACATGCTGCTGAATTTCAGCAATTAGGAGGCAGGGGTATGAACTGAAAAGACGAGGTTGACAGACTACCCTGGATTATTTTATTTTTAAGAATTGCCTCCTCCTGCATGGAATTACAAGAGGGTTTACTTGTGGTCTGAAGACCTCTGCTCTCCCCAATCTTCTCATATTCAACACAGAGAACAAAGTTTACCTAGTGGTTAGTGGCACTGAGATTTCAGAATAATGTACTGTATTGTTGTCTGTTCTTGCAAAATTCCATTTGCATAGGCATTTGAGACTGTTTTAAACACTTTTAGATTATCTGAGTATGCAGTTCTTTTTTAGCTCTTCATTTTTTATTCCCCCAGAGACTTGGGGTGAGGGGATTACTTGAAGGAAATATGTTCTATTTGATTTAATTAGTTGTTTGAAGTAAGAGTATATTTAAAACAGGTAAGACTTTATAATTATATTCATATATATTGACTGTCATTAGAAATCTATGAGAGAGGGAAGGAAGGAGGGGGGGAGAGAGAGAGAGAGAAGGGAGCATGCATAAGTGCACCAACGTGCCTACCATCCCTGCCCTATTGTTTCTTTTATTTTTCTTATATGTATCCATTTATTCATAACTATGTTCATACTTATACCTATTATCTTGTAAACAATTGACAAATCAAATCAAATAAAAATAAAAGTATCTGGTTGGGTCTTGCTCAGATGACATTCAGGAAGCTATTAAGGACCTGTTTTCCCCCCTCCCCCCCCCCCCCCAGATTTTAGGGCAGAATGAAGGCTGCAACTCTGATGCATGGATTTTTTTTGTTTTTGTGATTTTGTTTTGTTTCTTGTTTGCTTGTTTTGCTGTTTTTGGTGTCACTTGTTATTTCATGTTGTCTTTTATATATTATCGACTTAAAACCATTTCTTTAGTGACCATCTGAAGTTACAATGGCACTAAAATGCCTATGACTGTTTTTCAACTTTGACTGTTGCAGCATCTCCATGGTGATGTGATCAAAATTTAGGAAACTAGCAATTGGCATGTATGTATGACAGTTGCACTATCCCAAAGTCACATGATCACCATTGGTCACATGACCCAAGATCCGTCCTTGGGTCACATGATCACCATTTGTAAGTTTTCCAATCAGCCTCCAACAAGCAATGTAAATGAGGGAAGCCAGATTTGTTTAACAACCACAAGATTCACTTAACAAAAAAGGTTGTAAAATAAGGCAGTATTTAATAAACAACTGTCTCGCTTAGCAACAGAAATTTTAGGCTCAATTGTGACCAGAAGTCGAGGACTATATGTGATGATGATGGTGATAATAATAATAATAATACATCAAAAAAATCTGCCAGAATATTCTACCTCTTTACATGGACAATCTGAAGCTGTATGGAAAAACATCATCAGAAATAGAATCATTGCTCAGCACTGTACATATATACAGCCAAGATATTGCAATGGAATTTGGATTGGACAAATGTGCCACATTCACTATCAAACTAGGAAAAATAGTGAAAACTGGGGGAATCAAGATACACCACAAAAATAATAAAGAGTCTGGGTGAAGATGAGTACTACAAATACTTGGGTATCCTTCAAGCTGACAACATCAAGCACACTGAAGCCAAGAAAAAGATTAGAGATGAATACATCAAGAGAGTGAAGAAGATCTTGAAGTCCAAACTCAATGGAGGAAATTGCCACCAAGGCAATCAACACCTGGGCAATTCCAGTCATTAGATACACAGCTGGAATAGTGGACTGGACTCAAGCAGAACTAAAAGCAATGGATAGAAAGACCAGAAAAACTATGACAATGGATTGTGTCCTTTATTCTTGCAGTGACATTGACAGACACTACCTGCAAAGGCAAATAATTGGGCGTGGATTGTTGCAAGTACATCACATGTTTGAAGAAGAAAAAAGGGCTTGGGAAGAATATTTGAAGGTCAATGAAGACGATGCACTGAAGTTAGTATCCCATAAAGCTTATTGACTAGAGAGACCATGCTGGCCTACAAGAAAGACCAAATGCAGAACAGAATGGAGGCATGAGAAGGCAAAGCACTACATGGACAGTACATTAAAAAAATAGCAGGGAAAGTAGATAAATAACAAGACCTGGCAATGGCTAAGGGCAGGAAAGTTGAAGAAAGAGACCAAGAGACTAATTCTGGCTTTGTACATATTTGCCCTTAAGGCATGATATTATGCAGCCAGAATTGAGAAGATAGTAACGGACAGTAAGTGCTGCTTATGCAAAGCAGCTGAAGAAACAGCAGACCACCTGGTAAGTTGCTGTAAGAAGATTGCCCAGCCTGATTACAAGCAGCGGCATGACAAAGTAGCAACAATGGTACATTGGAAGATCTGCAAGAAATACCATTTTTCTGCAAGCAAGAACTGGTGGGACCATAAAATAGAGAAAGTCACAGAAAATAAAGAAGTTAAATTTCTCTGGAACTTTAGAATTCAAAGAGACAGGCACTTGCCACATAATATTCTGGACTTAACAATTGTCTACAAAGAAGGCTGAATAGTGGATATGGCAGTGCATGGAGACAGTAGAAGAGAAGAAAGAATTGGACAAGATAATAAAATACAAAACCTACAAATAGAATGACTGTGGCAAAGGCAAGTAAGGATAGTACCAATAGCAATAGGCACCTTGGGTGCAATCCCAAAACAACTGGAGCACACTTGAACACCATTGGCATTGACAATCAATCAATTGCAAAAGGCAGGAACTACTGGGAACAGCTTCCATCCTGTGAGGATATCTGTAACATCATCAAACATCCAGATCTGCCTAACCCAGGTCCTTGGAAAGGATTTGATAGATAGACAAAAATGCCAAACCCACTCTGCCTGGCTTTACAGTGATCAATGATAATAACTTATGTTTTTAAACTAGAAAGAATAGGGTTGGAAAGATAAAAATCAACCTCCTCTTTCTGAGAAAAATGCTATTACATTCAGATAAGGGTTTGCAGGGGGACACTGAAAGCTTGATATGCTATTCCACCTGAATGATAACGTTTATTTAGATTGATGGCCAAATATTTTGTAGACCACTGATATGGTAACTGTGACTCACTATCTTTTTTCCCCATGCACAGAAAAGGATAGTGAAAATGTTGCCATATTTCTACCTACAGATTTAACTTGAGGAAACTATAGCTGTAATGATATGTGAGAAGAACCTTGGGACATAGGAGGAAGAAGAGCCACAGATTAGACAAGTGTCATGTAGAAGATGCCTCAGTCCACAGAAAGGATGGCATGGGAAATGTTTCAGAAGGGATCCTCTCTAGGAGATATACTATATAGTCTTGCATGTTTCTGTAGTGCTAGTACTCACAGTTTGTGCTTCTTTTCTGGACTACCTTGAAGGGTTGGCAAAGGTTAGTGTAATAAAGAACTTCATACTGCCTATTTTAAGAGAGGGAAATGGACTTTGTGCTGTATCTCTGCCATTTTCCCACCCTCTCCCATTTGCAGGAATAAGTCCAGTATTGGGACCCTGGTCTACATCTAGCAGCTCCCCATGTTATTTTAAATATTGATCTGCAGACCTGCAAATCACACAGAGAGCCCACAGACAGCAGGCTTCACATTTCAACTCTTCCCTTCCCACTCTGTAGAAGAAGGCAAGAGGGGCACAGAGGCACAGAGGAAATAATGACTGTTCTCCAAAGTGATGCTAACTGCTCAAGGACAATGTTCCTGAGGTGGTTTTTCATATGATGTTTAATGTTTGCCAAGCAATAATAATGTGTATCAGTGTTCCTGCTCTACTTTAACTCTACTTTAACTATTTTAACTTTAAATTATTCCCTAAGAGTTTCATTTCTTAATCATTCTGAATCTTCTGGACCCAAGTATCCTTAATCATGGTCCTTTGAGACAGACAACAAAAATAATATTTTCTCTGGAATGAATTACAGATGGAGTTACAGCAAACTTGCTGCGTGTCCTGAAATTGTGTAATTAGTTCTACAGTGAAACCAATCATCAGATTCAAAAGATTCATTGTGAACTGGCAATATTTTTTTATTATTTAAATAATTTACATGACTGAATAACCTAATTTTGTCACTCTGGTAAATACTAACTATAACCATTTGTTTAGCAACTGTTCCCACCATCACATGATCAAAATTCAGGCACTTGGCAACTGGCATGTATATACGATGGTTCAGAGGTGGTATCCAGCAGGTTCTGACCAGTTCTAGAGAACCGGTAGTGGAAATTTTGAGTAGTTCGGAGAACTGGCAAATATCACCTCTGACTGGAGATTTTACAGCATCCTTCCCCTGCCATGCCCACCAAGGCACGCCCACAGAACCAGTAGTAAAAAAAAATTGAATCCCATCACTGCGATGGTTGCAGGATCCCTGAGTGATTGCCATTTGTGATCTTCCAACAAGCAAAGAATACCTACCCTATTAAAGCCTGTGGAATAAGCACATATCGTATAGGAGAGGCAATCTTACAATTACTGTAACTTGGCCCTGTTCCATCTAGAGCTTTATAGGCAATAACCAGCACCTTAAATTGTACTTAGCAGCTCTCAGAGTCATAATATTACATGGATGTACCCATAATCACCTGCATCCTTGGATTCTGGACCAATTCTAGCTTCTATGTGATGTTTAAGGGTAGCCTTATTTAGAGCAAATGCAATAGTCCATCCGGGAAGTAACTAAGTGAAGACTACTAATAGTGCCTCTTAATGCAAGGAATGGGCACAATTGTTACACAAGACAAAGTTGTGCAAAACTGTGTCTGACTCTGCCATGTCTAAATGAACAGAAAGTATGTGTTTGATAAACAGGAGATATTAGTTTGATACTATCCATTAATATTTAATAATATTTAATGATTGTTATCGGTCTAGTAGTTAAGGCACCAGACTAGAAAGCAAGAGAACATGAGTTCAAGTTCTGCCTTAAGCCATGAAGGCCAGTTGGGTGACTTTGGGCCAGTCACTATCTTTCAGCCTAACTCAAATCTCAGGGTTGCGGTTGTTGTGGGGAAGATAGGAGGAGGCTGGTATGTTGGATATACATATTTGCCGTCTTATTTGTAAAAATAATAAAGGCAGAATGTATTCTGTCTAAGGTGGGACGAGGATTCTGATCACTCTGTTTCTGAGCCTGTGCCTTAACCATTACACCAAACTGGCATTGTTTTTTGAGCTACTAGCACCTCCAAACTCTGGTGTGTGAGTGTGAGTTTCAGTATTGCAGATGCTAACCAAATAACCCTATCATTGTTTATTTTAGTTTTATGATGGGTTGTGTTGAAAAATATTCTGCATGTGAAAGAGCAAGATTAAAACCATTTTGCACCACTGTTTTCTAGCTGCACCATTTAGGAGAGGAATACATTTATTTTAACCCACTTTTCCCCCAAGAAACCTTGATAAGGATTCGGTAGTTTTTGTTTGTTTGCTTGCTTGCTTGGTTATCTTCTCCTTTCCTTTTTTTTTTTTTATTCCTCTCTTCTTTCCTGATCTCACCATTACTTAGAGTAAAGAAGCAGACAGACATTAACTGGAGAAAAACCAGTGAAGGATTCTCTCTTTCCACATTTTTGTCCCTGGGCAGCTGGGTCACTTTCAAATAAAGCATATGTTATAACCACTTATCCTTCTTTTCTAAGAAGTTTTTGCATCTCTTTATGAACCAGTTGAGTGTAGTGGTTAAAGTGCTAGCCCAGAAACTAGGAGGCTATGAGTTCTAGTCCCACTTTAGGCTTAAAGCCAGCTGAGTGACCTTGGGCCAGTCACTCCCTCACAGCACAGCCCATTTTACAGGGTTATTGTTGTGGGGAAAATAGGAGGAGGAAGGAATATTAGGGATGTTCACCATCTTAAGTTACTTATAGAGTAATAAAAGGGGGTTACAAATCTAGAAAATAAATGAATATCCCAAGACATATATGGAAAGTTGGAGACAAACACTCTGATTAGCAACATGCCAACTTCCCATTGTTTAAATCAAATAAATTAAGTTTTGTCTAGAAAGCCAGGTGGAAGAGAAACTAAAGACAAATATTTATTTTGTCAAAACAACCATGATAGGAGCATATGCAGTTCTTGCTTCATCAACTTTCTGTGAGATTCCGGGTCTATCAAAAATTCTACAAGTGACTTTAGGCTCACAGGTTTTTAATCCCCTTTCCAGTAACAAGTCTTCTCTGTGCATTAAATTTAAACTTGTTTGACTCCAATTTGTACAGTGTGAACATCTGCCTGGAAGCTTCATTTTGCCAATGAACTTTGCCATTTCAATTTTGAGTTCCTTGAAAAAATACTTGTTATAATGTTTTAAATATGGTTTGATTGATTTGGGAAAATTATTCCCTCCTTGCCTTAAATAACTTTGATCTAGAAAAGTAGAGTAGCATACACTATAAACTACTTGGAAATAAATATCATTTCTGAAATTAATAAAACATGCGCTAATAACATTTTTCATTGAATTTTGCTTCTTGCCAAATTATCATTAAACCAGAAAATCCTAATTGGGAAGATGTATTGGCTTCTTCTGACCAAAAAGGATTTTGTTTAAAATTGGGGTAATTTGGTAACCAGTTTCCTAGTTCAGAAAGAAAGGAGAACTGTAATTAATTTTAAGGTTCCTGGTTTTGCTAGAAGCTTACAAGTAGAGTTGAAGAGGCTGAATAAATGGGTAGAATATGTCTTGTTCTAACTTGAGAAAATAGCATTTAAAATTAGCCAGTGTAGTGCACGCACAGTAGGAGAAAGGATGAAGCTCTTCCAGGAAGAAAGTGTTAATAGAAATCAGCCTGACATTATTAAGAGAACAGAAGTGGACATTGATAACTCAGTAATGCATTAAAGTTGATAAAAGAAATAGAACAAAAAGACAGTGAGCTTCAAAGTCCAAGAGGAGAGGGAAACAGTAGCTGTAGGAATGCACTGTAAAAGACAAGGTGTATTAAATCCCCCACCAAAAGAAAGCACAGTGGCAAGTTATGCAGGTAGGTTACAATCCAAGATATATTGAACTGGGAATAAGCTCCACTGCAAATAATGAGATGTATTTTAGATTTGTATAGCCTTCCATTGCAAATTAACACAGACATACATTTTCATTTTTAAGACAACAGCCTACCCCACGTGATGTGAAAACTGAACAAAGAATGAACCTTGTGGTAAATGTATGTCAGGGTTTTTTTTTAAAAAAACAACAACCATGCAGAATACATGTTATTCAATACAAATAGTTTGTTTCCATGTATAATATCTGCATGTTTCTAATTCATATATATTTATTTGGGGGTCACTAATTGTAACTTCATTGTACATCTGGTTACTTCATGCAGCAATAAAATTGTGGTGGCACAGTGGTTAGAATGCAGTTTAACTCTGCCCACAGCCTGGAGTTCAATCCTGACAAGCTAAAGATTGACTCTACCTTCTATCCTTCTGAGGTAAGGTAAATGAGTACCCAAATTGTGGGGGCAATACACTGACAGTATAAACTGCCCAGAAAGTGCTATAAAGCACTGTGAGGCGGTATATAAATCTAAGTGCTGTTGCTACCATATATACCATTGGGGCGTGCATAAGCACACCAAAACGTGCCTACCGTCCCTGTCCTATTGTTTCTTTTTTTTCTTATTTGTATCCATTTCATGTATTTATAACCATGTTTATACTTATACCTGTCATCTAGTAGTTTGACAAAATAAACAAATAAATAAAAAAAATAAATATATAAATTGTGCAAACAGCATATTTCTAACCTTATACGTATGTTCCTCTACACAAAGAAACTATATAGGAATACTATAACATTAGAAATAGTTTGTTCAGGTAGGCTGAAAGGAAGTAAAAATAAATTACATCAGTGGTAACAAATGACCATCAGCTTGTAACACATTGCTCATTCTTCATGAATTCTAGAATTACCAAAACAATATGTAAGTGAAATCAAATAGCAGTATAGGTAGAAAGTTAAATATTCCCACTGCAAATTTCACATCATGCTCTGATCATAGAAGGGTAACTATGTTCACATAGAAAGTGGTTTGGCCTTACTTATATCTTCTATTCTCTGACAAAAAAAAATCTCTATATCAGGGATATTTTTTGTCATAGAAAAGGAGAATCTGCTCTTTCCCCTTCAACCTAAACCAGTATTGTCAATCTAAGCCATGGATAGCAGGTCAGTTTAGGAGGGGACCAAGTAGAAAATATGGAATCTTCGTTCTGTTATCTAACAGACGTGATTGACCAAAAGGGCTTGGAGAAAAACAGATGGACTTTCCCATCCCTCAGTCAGTCTTTTGTTTGTTTCTCTCCAATTATTTTATGCAGAAAGAAATAGAAGAGAGCCACAAAAACATACACCCATTCTACTCCCAGATGAGTAGGAACTTTTAATAGCTGGAGGTACAATTAAAAAAAAAAACAGCAATGGATATGGTGATCTTGTGTTACTATTGTTAGCAGGCAAGGTCTACTTGCATCTTCCTTGCGAGGGAGTGTATGTGTTAACTTTAATAAAGAATAATACATTTCATTTAAATTAAGGTTAATGTTTACTAACTTCAAGCAAAACTCTCAATACTCTCAATTTCTATTTTTTTTCATGCCAAGGAAAAATTATCTGAATTGGGGAGCACAGTTTTGAGAAGCTTCAGGGACTATAAATAGTTTCCTGGTATGCATTCTGACTTCTGTATTCAGAAATGACCAGAATGGCGTGAGACATAGATACCAGAAAAAATTCTGCTCCAAGTCAGGTGGCAAAGATTCTGACAAAATCCAGCCACAGATAAGTATTTTTAAGACTTGTTGATTTCAGAGAGTTAAGCATGAGTCACTGCTTGCTACTTGTCTTCTACTGAGAAGATGGATAAAATATTGGCTAAACTGACTGGAGAACAATGTGTTATTCCATGATTGCTCTCCAGCAATCCATGCATGTATGACCCAGGAGGTGGTTAGCACTTATCAAGTTTAGTAGCCACCAACCTTGCATGAACCTATCCAGTCCTTTTTTGGAATTGGTCACATTGAATATCTGCATGACAACACCTGGCAGCAAATTTCACAGATGAACTATAAGCCAGGTGAACAACTATCTCCTATCAGCCATGATCACTCTGAATTTAGATCCAGTAGAGGGGGTTCGGTTGTGAGAAGTTTCTGCATCCACAGTGTCTATACAGGCATCATTTTATATTTTTTCTCTTTTAACTACCTTCATTTCAAGCCCTAGTTGCTGTCATCTTTTCTTGCCAGGGAGGTAATGAACTTCCTAATTATTTGGGTTGCTCATACTTGTATCTTCTAGTTCAATGATAACTTTCTTGAGATCTGATAACCAAAATTCTCCGGAATAAATACAGACTCACCATAGGTTTTCTGATGGGGTGGTCTATTAACACCTGATGACTGCCTGGATTAGTTCCTGTAGTTTCAATAAAGGAGAATATTTGTAGCTCAGGTCCTTGATGCTCTCTGAGCTTGGTTGTTTTCTTTCAAACATTTTATTACTCAAACTAGGTAATATAATCAGCGCTAGTAAGGAGTGGGGTTTGTTCTCAGTTTATATTTTAGTGGCTTGCCCTGACAGTATTTGTAGTAATGGCCAAAAAACTTCCTAGATCACTCCCACCAACACTGACAGGGCAAGTGCTACCTAGTTTGGATTATGAAATGTTTGCAAGAAAACAACCAAGCTCAGAGAGCACCAAGGACATCTCCCTATAGTTTTCTTGACAATTTTGGTATTTTCTTTTCCTGGGGCTGAGGGTGGGGGGAGAGAGAGGGAAAGAGGGAGAGCGCTGGCTTTGTTTTATGATTACAGTGGGACTAGACTCAGGGTTTCCTGGTTTCTAGCCTGATGACTTAACCACTACATCCAATTGGTTTTCACTGCTGACATAATAGTACAATATTTTTATAATACTATTATAATATCAGCAACTCTGTTCCCATTTTTTTCCTCCTGATGCTTTAACCACTAGACCAAACTAGCTCTCCAATTCAGTTTCAGTTTCCTTTTCTAATAATTCCAAGGATGATGTTGACCATTGTTATAACAGCAAGTGAACATTTTTATCACACTATTTCAAGAGCCTTATTCTAGTTGGTCACTTTTCTCTATTGTTGTTCTAGTATTCATATCATTCTTGTCATCCATTATATTACACTTCACTGCATGCCTCTCCTGATTCACCTCAAGTTTGCGTGAGCCTGCTGCCAGTATACCATCAATTAAGGAATGTTTTATTCATCTCCTTCCTACTGTGAACAATAATGGTGCTTTGTATTGTTTTGTAATTTCTTGACTTTTACCAGATTCCACAAAGCTGTCACATTTCATTTCTTAAGAACTGATTCAATTTGGAGATCATCTGTATGATTTATGGTGCTGCCCACACCCCACCAGCCAGCTGTTTTTCTTATAAACTAAACTCCTCTCGGTCTTAACATGATTCTATAGAACAAAGTATATGGGGAAGGGCTAAAAATACAGTAAAAGATGAAACATTTTGCAAATATTCACCAGGCCCTGAAATGTTAATAAATTCTCTGAATAGACCTGGGTATCTGTGCTTAAAAGGCTTCTTTGTTAAAATGCAAAGGCAAGGATAGAGATGACTTCTGAGAAAGACTTCTCTCTTAGCTGACTTGAACTCAGCAGAAGCAACCCAGGCATACAACGGAGCTTAACTAATTAAACATCTTTATGATATTACACAGTAGATTGAAATCATTTCCATTGTTGGATTGACCTCTGTCAAAATAAGGGTATAAAGTTAGCCTCCTTTTATACCATACTTTGCAAATTTAAACTAAGCACCCCAAACTTTTTGTATGGATCAACTTTACTTTGTGATATGGCTATTGATTGTTGATGTATATTCAACATTCCTGCTTTGAGAAAAGCATCCTCCTCTTTATAATGTGTCCTCTTCCCTCCTTCCTGCAGATTCAGAGGAGCAAGAATTAGTGATACATCCCTTCCCCACAGTCTTCATATGACATAGCCATGATTTCAGATTTCTCCTTTTCTCCTTCCAACAATAAAGTTCAATTCCAATCAATCAGAATAGAGTTGGAAGGGACCTTGGAAGTCTTCTAGTCCAACCCCTTGCTCAAGCAGGAGCCCAATACCATTTCAGGCAGGTGTCCAATATTTTCTTTAAAATCTGCAGGGATGGAGCACCCATGATTTCTGGAGGCAAGCTGTTCCACTGGTCAATTGTCCCCACTGTTCGGAAGTTTCTCCTTAATTCCATTGCTTCTCTTCTTGATTAGTTTTCATTCTTTGTTTCTGGTGCTTGTCTTTCCCTCTGGTGCAAATAAGTTGACCCTTACTATTTGTCAATAAGTTGACAAATAAGCACAAGTAGTTTAGCTCTTCAACTCACAAGTAGTTAATAAAAACAGGAAAGAAGAGCTACTGACCAGTAAGGCAATAAAGTCTAGCATAGGCTCCCTGAAAATATAACTGATATATGTTGTTGAAATAGCCCAGAGGAGTTGACTGGACTTTGGCAAACAAATATATCCCATCAAAAGTATCCCACATAAAAGCTGTACCCAACCTAATGAAGTTTTCTAAATAAAATATACTGTACCTATTTTATCTATTGACTATGTCTCCTTAAAATCCATGCTATAGATTCCGCTCAGATGATGAAAACAGTTTAATTTGCAATACTGTGTCAACTCATAAATCATTCCTATGCCTGTTTCAAAGTTGCCATAAGAAGGAGGGGGGAAAAGGCCTGAGGAAGCAGTGTGGCAGATGAAGGCCAGAAGCACATTCTACGCTTCTCTTGTGGAGATTGTAGCCTAGGCTACTCGATCTTCTGCCCACGAAAATCCTTTGTTGTAGAGTGCGATTGATGGCACTCAGCCCATGAATATGTTTTGTTGGAGAATCTGATTTATGACACACCCAGGGGGGTGGGGGGAAACAGGGTCATAAGTGATAGTAAATTTGTGCCTCAGAGTTGGCTTCATAAGGTTAATGCCAGACATATTGCTCCTAATAAATTTTTTGGATTCTTTTGAAGCTTGGCTCAAGGTTCATGGTTTAGTTAGGGCAATCGTTGGAACCCTGACATACTGCTGGACTCAGTATGACTACTTGGAGAAGTATTTAGTTGCAGGAGTTTTCCCCATTGTAGCTTCCTGTCTATTGATTATTACCAACAGGAAACAGAACTTGTAATGTTATAATGTTGCATTACATATTAGAGTGACTTTCTGGATTTGTTTCATATTGACTACATTTCTACATGCCTATTTTATCAATATAGAGTCATTGCACATTGCTAAATATAAAGGGATATGACTCTATTTAGACAAATAGAACTATCTATTCTGTTCTCTTCTGATATGTTTCTGGAATCTTGGCTGATCCCTCCTGGATGAAAAATTGCTCATTTCCTTCCAGAGAATTATCTATCAATTTGTTTATTATTATTTCAATTTATTTATTTCAATGCAGAATATTTTATTTTAGAAAATCCAAGAGCAAGAGAGTGATATGCAAGCTGCCAAATTAAATCTAGTACCTTTTTCTGTCAGGATTAAAGAATCATAAGGCTGGAAGGGACCTTTGAAGTCTTCTAGTCCAATCCAAGGTAATGACCTTATATCATTCTGGGCGAACGCCTGTCCAATCCTTTTTTTTTAAAACCTTCACTGATGGAACACCCACAGTTCAGGAAATCAAGCTGTTCCATCGTTTAGTTGACAGTCAGTTCCTCAGAATTATTGTTTGTTGCTGCTGTTGTTAGGAAGGGAAGAGTCTATTAATGACAAAGGAGACAGAGAGAAGGAGAGAGCAGTTATTATTTTATAAACCATAAGATAAATTATGGTTCCATTAAGTTAAATCTCCTGCCTTTCTTTTTATAGAATATAATTTTATTAAGTGTCTTTTAAAAAAAATAAATAAAATGTTTCTGAACCATTTTGTCTATTACCATAGAATAATTTATTTCTTCTATAAGGATATAATGCAATATTGTAGGCATTACTGAATTAGAACTACTTGCTAATTTTGCAGACAGATATACTTACTTGCAGATAGTTCTTGATTAATAACTGGGACTGGAATTTCCATTGCTAAGCAAAATGCACTGTCACGTGACCACATAGCAACAGCAATCTTGGCAATCCCAGTTGCTATCATTGATTAAATCCCACCTGTTTGTTAGGTGAGGACCCAATCCAAGCCATTCCTGGCTTGGTCCCTCCCACCCCACGTTTCAGGAGGGCAACACACTAATTTCTTTTCAACTCCTCCCCACCTCTGCCCTTCTGGACACCCTGCACTCTGCCACCTCTGCTGCCCTGCACTCCAGTGCCTGCAGCTCCTTTCCAAATCACACACAGACTTTTTGTCAAGCTTTGGAAGGTTTGAAAGCTTCATGAGGCCACACATGATTTGTACAAGGGTATCCATGGCTCAGGAGGAAGGCTTACTACAGTCAGCAGTTGCCCATGAAGGCAACTGGAGGCTGGACACGCTTCATGAGCTGCTGGGGACAGCAGCCAGCAGGGCAGTAGAATGACGGATGGACCAAAGGACAAAGATGGGAGAGATGGGGGAGGAAGAGTGGAGGGAATTGAAGCACCCCTTTGATCATAAGTGGAAGTAGATATCCAAGTGGTATTGCAAAGGCCATAATTTCCTTTCATTCAGTACCACCATAACTTTAAATGGTTCCTGTATTTTTGAAATATTTTTAAAATCTAGTATATAGCCACTATGGCTAGTGACTACACACTAGATTTTAAAGTAGCGCATAGCCATTAGAGGTGATATGATAGCAGTGTTTCAATGTCTAAGGGGCTACCGCAAAGAAGAAAGGGGTCAACTTATTTTCCAAAGCACCTGAAGGCAGGACAAGAAGCAATCGATGGAAATTAATCAAGGAGTGAATCAGCCTAGAACTAAGGAGAGCAGTCAATCACTGGAACAGCTTGCCTCCAGAAGTTGTGGATGCTCCAACACTGGTGGTTTTTAAGAAGAGATTGGACAACCATTTGCCTGACATGGTATGGGGTCTTCTGCTTGAGCAGGGTATTGAACTAGAACAGTGGTTGCCATCCAGTGGGCCAGGGACCACTGGTGGTCCGCAAGAAAATTTTGGTGGTCCGCAGAGAAATGTCACCCCAAAAGCACCCCCCAAAGCAATTAATCCAGGCTGTGGGGGAACACAAGGCTTGCATCGCTTACATTGCGAACAACATGAGGTAGTGAGGGGAGGGGGGAAAGGGCGGAGGGGCAAACTTGACCCACTTGACCCATGCACCTGGCCTGGCCAATGGGCTGCTTCTTTCCACTTCTTTCTTTTTCTGCTTTTGGCTGCACACAAGGAGAGCAACAAAAGTCTTTCTCTCCCGCCAAACTCTGCAGAAATGAGTCTTTGGGACCCTGCAAGGCATCTTGCTCCAAGAGACTGCGCTGGTGCGACAAGTCTCACAAAGACTCATTTCTGGTGGAGTTTGGGGGAGAGAAAGAAAGACTTCTGCTGGTGCTGCTGCTTTGCTTGCATGAAGCCAGTCTCTCCCTCTCTCTCTCTCTCTCTCTCTCTCCCTCCCTCCCTCCCTCTCTCTCTCTCTCTCCCTGCAATCCCAAATAAAGAATGATCAATCAGTAGGAAAACAGGGTGGGGGATTTTCCTGCAGACTTTTTTGGGGATTTTCCCGGGGTCTCTGGTCCGTAGGATTTAAAATTATGAGTTCAGTGGTCTCTAAGATCCAAAAGGTTGGTGACCCCTGGACTAGAAGACCTCTAAGGTCCCTGCTATTTCTATTATTCTGCCACCCACATAAGAGCACATATCAAATGTCACAGGGTTGGAGTAGTGTCCTTGGCATTTACTACCAGTGATACAGGATCCCCCGAGTTGTTAAGAGTTGGGAATAAAAAGAAAATCTAGGGCTGCCAGATCTAGGCTGCAAAAATCCAGGTGCCCATGAAATGACAACAAAGAGATAAATAAAATATTATTTTTTTCTTGTCATCCCATGGTCTGCAGCACAATCTGGTAGCCTTGGGTGGCCATTTTCCATCTGACAAGAGATACTGCTGACAAGATTTCCTAAGGAAACTAAATGAATAAAAAGAACCAATCTTCTCAACTCCGTTTATAGTTTATCTTACTTCAAATATTTTATCTTAATCTTCTTTTACAATCTAAATTAGACATAAAGCAAACAAAAAAGGGAAAGGGGATGAGAAGAAAAATAATAATCATCTTGCTTTACTTTCTTATTTCTCAATATAAAGTATAGGTATCCCTCAACTTATGACTAGTTGTTTAGTGACTGTTTGAAGTTACGATGGGCCTCCCCAGAGCTATTTAACCACCTGATTTGATGTTTCAATCCCCTTTCCCATTTGCAGTCTTATAATTGCATTTTAGGCACTTGGCAACCAGCCCACATTTACAGCTGTTTGCAGTAACCCATGGTGTCTGGCATGAAAGATCACATCTACATGTAGTTCCAGTTTATTGCTGATTATGCCTATGCATAGGAATCTTTTCAACTAACAATTAGTACCTGCTTAGGTTGGTTTGCTTGTGGCTATGTAGGGATTGTGGGCTAATCCCTCTTGACTCTGCCCCCAGGTTCTGGAATGTCTTCCTACATCTGGTAACATTTTACATGAACCTGCCTTTACTTCCAATTTCTGGCAACAAAAGCCTGTCAGCTAAATGAGTTTGTTTAAAAGCCACTGCAAGAAAGATTGTAAAATCAGGTATGGTACAATGATGCCCATTTTACGACCACCATTTACAACCATAATACGGGCTCAATTATAGTCATAAATTGAGGACTATCTGTGCATTACTCACTGGCCCCAAATCCAGTTAATGATAATGGATCCCTCTAAATAATTTAGCATCAATTTTGGAGGAGGGAATAGGATCTTAGATTATTCTGCAAATTTGAATGCCACTCAGTAGATTTTATAATTTCTACAATTTTGGCAGAGTTAGTATTCAGCAGGTTCTGACCAATTCTGGAGAACCAATAGCGGAAATTTTGAGTTGTTTGGAGAACCAGCAAATACCTCCTCTGACTGGCCTTGTCCCCATCTATTTTCTGCCTCCTGAGTTGCAGCTGATCAGCTGGGTCTTCTTTTGTTGCCCTTCACAGAAGAATGGAGCTGGAAAGCAGGTTAATGGGGTGGGGAGGAAATAGAAATTTTGTAGTAACCTTCCCCCAGGAGTGGGGAGGGAATGGAGATTTTACAGTATCCTTCTCCTGCCATGCCCACCAAGCCACGCCCACAGAGCCAGTAGTAAAAAATTGGAATCCCATCATTGAATTTTGGCATATAGAGGTTGGAAGTTATCCAGCAAATCTTAGAAAATAAGAAAACAAGGAACATAAATGCAAAATCCATAGCTGGGCAGTATTTATTATGGTAAAATCAAACACTACAAGAAGATGTGCAATATTTTAAGTCTTTCATGCCTCTTCATTAAGCACCATGTAGATTGGAAAAGAAGAAAAATGTGGTCATCAAATTTGAAATTTAGACTTAGACCGAAGGTTGAGGTTTTAATGAGAGAAGTGCTATGCTTTTAGCACTGCATTTTTAATATGAATAATGCAACAATATACAGTGCTTTTACAGCAAGACTGGGCTGTTCTTTTTCCTAGTATCCTTATTTTGTATGTAGAAATACTGGCTCTAACATTTAGACAAGTTTGAATGCAGGTTGAAGAGACTCACCAGATTAAAAAGCAGTTTTTTGCAGAAAATTTTACATTTTTATTTATATTTTATGCAGAATTGTTATGTGTTGTTGGTTAGATATAAGTTTTAATGGTTATTTCAAATATTGTGAACATTCATACTATATTTTATAGTAATTAATATGTTATATTTTGATTTTATAATTTGATTGTTATATTAATTTTTATATATATATTATTGTTTTGTATTGTGCCTTATATGTGCATATAAAATTAGTAGTACAATTACAGGTAGTCTTCAATTTACAACAGTTCATTTAATGACCAAAGTTACAAGGACACCGATAAAAGTGACTTATGACTATTTTTCACACGTATGCCCATTGCATAGCCCATGGTCACGTGATTTATATTCAGATGCTTGACAACTGATGATGGTTGCAGGATGCTAGTGTCACATGATCATTTTTTGCAACCTTCTCACAAGCAAAGTTAATGGGGAAACCAGATTCATCGAAAGCCCCTGTCCCACTGCACCAAAGGGTGCAAAGAGGATGTAAAACATTAAAAAAAGCTTGCCATCCGTTGGAAAACGCGATGCATCCGTTGTGTACTCACTGCATACGTGTTTCATACGCTCTATCCCTCGAGCATCCATCCACTGAGATTTCATCCGCGCAAGAAGTTTTGAGCTGCACAAAAGTTTTTGAGCGGAGGAACTTTCCGCCACGTACGATATACATCCGCAGCATATACGGGCAACAAACGTTCTATGTCCATTATCATCTGTTAAACGTCCGCTGTATCCTCTCGGCATCCTCTGGCCATCCCCTCAACTCACATCCGCTGCAGCTGAAAATGGAAAGAGGGAGGAAACGAAAGGTACACGGAATGTCCATACAGCGTTAGTAGCACGGAAATAGAAAGGATGTAAGCGGATGCATCTCGTATAGAAAGGATTAAAACAGACAAAACGTTTGTATCTGGGCTGTATCTCGGATATTTAGAATGTCTGCAGTATGTCTAGAGTATGTAGAAGGACACCTAGCGGACTACCGATATTTCCTATAAAAAGGGGGAGGAAATCACCTGGATCTCAGTATGAGTCCAGTAGCCGTGGTGTACAGACCTCTTCACCCTTGGTCTTGGTCTTCCACATCATCCATTGTTCTGCATCATGGATCATGACATAGTCCGTATGGTAGCTGCGATCATTCATCACCAGAACCAAACCCTGTTCAGACTGTTTCACCTTTTCTACGCAAGGAGAAGAAGGACGTCCAAGAGCTGTGTGGGTCCGAGGATGGATCGTGAGAAGAATGGAGTTTGGAATGTATGACCAGTTGATGGTGGAGATGAGGAATGAAGACCCTCGTGCATTCCATCACTTCATGAGGATGCCATCAACCATGTTTGACAAAATTGTTCAGCGTCTGAGACCCAGGTTGACCAAGCCTAGCACCAACTTCCGTCCCAACCTGGACCCTGGACTGAAGGTGGCAATGACTCTGTGCCACCTGGCCTCTGGAACCACATACAAAAACATGCAGTATGCGTGGAGGGTGCCATACAACACCATCAGCAAAGTGGTCAGAGAAGTGGTGCAGGCCATCATCAAAGAATAGGTGGAGGAGCTCCTCAAGTGTCCCACCACTGAACAAGGCTGGAGGAAACTTGCAGAAGAGTGGTATCAGAGGTGGAACTTTCCCCACACCGTTGGAGCCATAGATGGGAAGCATATGGCCTGCAAAGCTCCAGCCAACTCAGGGTCCACTTATTTCAACTACAAGGGCTTCTTCAGTATCATCCTCTTTGCCATGGTTGATGCTGACTACAAATTCATGTACATCGATGCTTCAGGCAACAGGTCAGCTTCAGATAGCCAGGTATACAACGCCAGTGACCTCAAGGATGGGCTGGAACGCAACCTCATCATGGGTTTTCCAGATCCAGACCCCCTGCCCAATGACGCACAAGATGTGCCCTACTTCATTGCGGGTGATGATGCCTTCTCCCTCAGAACCTACCTCATGAAGCCCTACACTTCAAGATACCTCACCCGTGAATAGAGGATCTTAACTACAGGCTGTCCAGGGCAAGATGGGTGGTGGAGAATGCCTTTGGCATCCTGGCCAACAGGTTCCAGAAACTTCTCGCCACCATGCAGCATCACTCAGAGACTGTGAGGAACATCGTGGAAGCTTGCTACATCCTGCACAATCTCATGTGCACCCACTACCCAGTGTTGCAGAACAGGCTTGTCAGAACAGACTGTCTACAAGAGAATGGGGACATGGAGCCTGGTGAATGGAGGCAAGGACAAAACCTGATAGACACTGTGGATGTACAAGGCCCCAATAGAGCTTCACGTGAAGGGAAGAAGCAGCGCAACCTCCTGAGACACTGGTGCAACTCCCTAGCTGGAGCAGTGGAGTGGCAAGACAAGTTGATAGATGATTAATGGATGCTTCCTTGAGCCTGTCTCATAACACTGATGAGATTGTGCCATGTATGTTGAGTGGTCCTACAATGAATAGGGTATTAATAAAGAGCTTTGTTTATGTTGAAATGTGTTGATCAATGAATAAATTGTTATTGATAATAAAGGTCCATATGTGTGGCAGCTGGGAGGGTGGACCATACAGTCCCACTATGCTTGCACTGGAGGTTTATCTATCCCACAACTATCCTTATCTATCCCACAAGCATGCAAAGGCTTAACCATTTGTTCAAGGTTTTCACCAACACTTTATTAAGTAAAAAAAATGAACCAAGTGTCTCAAGCAAAGATAACCTTTATTAACTTTCTTAAGTAACCTTTATGACTTTATTAAATAAGCAAAATGAACCAAATAAACTGAATTAAGTGTGTTAAGCAAAGATAACCTTTATTAACTGTCTTAAGTAAACTATATGACTTTATTAAAAAAGCAAAATGAAACAAGTAAAGTGTCTTAAGCAAAGATAAAGTGAACAAGTAACAACTCAGTCTCTGGCATTATTCTCAGTCACTCTGAGTCATGTCCACAGTCTCAGCTGTCAAGCGGCCAGGGACTGTGGAGGTGGCTGTGGCTTGAGTGCTGGTCTGAGGAGCCATTGGGGTGCTTGGCCCCGAGAGTACAACAGGGGATGGTGTGTTCAGGAAGCTGTTCGAGAGCTGACTCAGTCCCGTGAGGTTGAGAGGCCCTTCATCAAGGACCTGGGATGTCAGGCACATGACTGATGACAGATTGTCCGTTGAGGGGCTTGGCTGTGGGGTGGAGGAAGGAGGAGTGTAGTGGGGCTGTCTGGTCTGCAGCTGGGTGAGGTGTGGCATCTGTGGTGTGCGATTAACCTGGGCCTGGACTGGGAAGGTCTGCTTCTGCTGTGGGAAGTCCTGGTAGTCGTAGCCTTGGTAGGTGAGAGTCTGTTGAAAGCCGTGGAAGGGCTGTGACATCGCCTGGGGTGGAGAAGCAGACCTGGACTGGGTAGGAGCAGCTTCAGCTGGGCCTTGAGGGTTGTGCAGAAGTGCTGTTATCTTCTCCTTCATCACCTGGTACTGGGCCTTGGGCATATCCCTCAGGGTGTGGCTTATGTAGGTGATGAAAGTGTGCTGGCTGGAGGATCCTCTGTCCAAGGGGACCAGCTGAGAGAGAAATTCTGTGCTGGTCTTCATCGTGTCCCTGATCTCCAACCGGACAGTTTGGCTCTGGCCCTCCAGTCTGCCTCTCTGCCTGCATCCTGTGGAGCTGGGGGTGAGGGTGCGTTGGTCTCTGGTAGCTGCTGCTTCTTCCTCCATTTGTGACAGGGGATCCTCCAAGTCTGGCGGCATGGGGAGTGCAGCTGTCCGGGGGGTCTCTGCCATGGGGCCCTCTGAAGACATCTGCCTGGACAGTGTAGCTGGCTCCTGGCTGGAAGAGGACTGGCTGTGGGCTGTCTGAGGGAGAGGGGTGTCAGAGGGGCTGCTCCTCGGTGGCGGACCTCACCCTCCAGGAAAATGCACTTGGCCATGACATACATCTCCCAGTCAGTGAGCTTGACAGCAGCCTGCCCGAATTTTTTGAGGTGTAGCTTGGCATACCAGGTGTGCATGTGCTTCCACCATCCAAGGAGTACTTCTGCAGTGTACCCCAGGCTCTCTGCCTTGTCTCTCCAAGCTGCCTGCTTCCTCTTGGTGTTGCAATAGAGTCTGTGGCCCTTTCTCCACAGGTACTCGTTCTCCCTCAGCCATTCCAGGACCTCCTCCTCATGGTCCTCGGAAAGGATGTACTGTTTCCTCTCTCCCTTCTCCTTCCCTTTCCTCTTCCTCCCTCTGGCAGGGGCTTCAGCAGAGCCTTCAGGGGCTTGAGCAGCAGAGCCTTCAGCAGCAGGGCTTTGAGGGCCTTGGGGCTGGTCCACCACAGCAGCAGCAGCAGCAGCAGCAGTAGCAGCAGCACCAGCACCAGCAGCAGGAGAAGCACCAGCAGCTTCAGAGTCAGTGCCAGGGGGTGGGATGCTGGTTCTGTCCTTCTTGTCAGGGCTAGCACGACTAGGTACTGGCTTCCTCTTCTTCCCTGACTGACAAACCATGGTGTTCTTTGAAGATGTCTGTGGCAGCATGTCTTTCCTCTGAATGCTGACTGCGTGCGAGCTGCATCCTTTTATATCCACGGAGCTGACGCAATTCATACTCCCCGCATGTGCAGTGAACGCTTTGCATCTGATATACATCCGCTTGGCATCCGCTTTGTTTCCTCTAGGCGTCTGTGATGCATCCGCGTCATCCGCTATGCATCCGCCCCTTCCGCTATGCGTCCACTTCGCAATTCTCCCCCGGAAGCCCTTCGGATGTGTCATCCGCTTCCATCTGCTGTCATCCGCTAGGCTTCCTATGAACATCCGTTTAACATCCCCGCTATGTGCTACCTATGTCCGTTCTTTTCTGTTCTTTTCCGTTCTGTTTATGCAAATTTTCGCCACTTTTTGGAGCGGATTACAACGGATGGAGCCACCCCCGAAATTTTGCTCGTCCGCTGTGTCCTTTATGCATACATTTTGCATCCGTCGGCCAGTGGGAGCTAGCCTTAACAACCATGTTACTAATTTAACAGTGATTCAATTAACACATGTGGCAAGAAAAATCATAAAATGGGGCAAAATTCACTGAATAAATTTGTCAATTTACATTAATTTTTACTCAATTATGGTCGTAAGTTGAGAAATATCTGTATAACTCTTAAAAACTAAATTCCACATGGCAATGAGGCTTTCAATAGCCTTCCTTGACAACATGTTGGGAAATGCCCAGCCAGGGAAAGGAGGAGAGGTCTAGCAGGAAATTAGCCTTGAATCATTGCAGAACTATAGTAGATCACTCACTGCCCCACTATGCAACTTGGATCCTTTTCCATGTTCCCAAGGGAAGACAAGCATTCTGGGATTCCTATATAAAGAGAATGGGCAGAGTCTGGAGCAAGATAGCAAGGCTCAAGAGCCATACACAATGCGTAATTGGACTTACAAGCATGAATACATTCAAAGGTTATGATTTTGGGGTAAATATATATATATCATCTTACTTCTCTTGTGCTGTTATGACATTAAAAAAACCACTATTAGTTTTGAGAGCAACTAATATGTTGTGTGAAACAACAAACAGCTTGCCCATTCTTACATACATCTGAGTGACCTCCTATCTGCTACTTGAGACAGAATTACTTTCAGTTGGAAATCTTTCCACATAAAAGCACATATTGATGGTTAGGCCTGCCTGATGAAGAGAGTCTCATTATCTGATGACTTAAAAATCTTGCCCACACTACTTATCCACCCAACAGTTCTGTCTGGGCTCAAAAAATAAATAAGAGACTTACCCAGTATACAGAACTAAAGATCCTCAAACATTTGCTCCAGAGTTTTCAGCAACTAAAAGAAAGGACAGCATGGAAATCTGATTTGGTCTGCTGTGGACCCATTTAGCCCCAGCCCCCCCCCCCCCGCTCAATTTGTAAATATACCTTACAAGATTGTTCTAAAGGTTACATATAAATTACATATATGAGTAAGTTAAGCATACAGTACAGATCTTGTCAGTATTAGGAATAAATGGAGCTAGAGGCAAATAATTCAAGTACTTTTCAAGTACAATATAAGTTCTTAAAAAAAAAACTTTGATGGTTTGATGATTTTCAATTGATCATACAACTTTTTAATCCTAAACAAATTTATCAGTTTAAAAAATTGAATATCAGTGATATGCCTGAAGGCACTAAGCAGAAACTCCATCGAGGACTTGATACTAAGGATTGCAGCTTTTCCTGGAGAGGTGAACAGATGCAAACTCACCTTTTATTATCACACTACGCTCTGGTTTTATATTTTTTGTTATCATTGGCAGCCTAATTGCATTAAAATGTCAGTCATCCTACTCGATTTCTATTTTCATTTTCCTCCCAGCTTCACTAATGGCCAATTCACTTAATGAGTCAGAAGCTTTCTTCTAATTAGTAGTGTCTATGCACAGTGGCAGCTCACAGTGCTTGCTTCTGTTCAGTAATTCATGACCAACTTGAAAATTATCTAAAGGATTGCAAACTGCTTTTTGTCCTACATGGAGAGAAAATTAAGCAAGCACATTTCAGTACTATTATGAGTTGGCAGGGTACCAGTGTGTTGTTGACTCTGAGCCTGCTGCTTGTTTAATTGCTGTTTTCACATTATTTTTAGTATGTACACGTTGGATCCTTCTGAAGTCCTCTGCAGATTGAGTTCAATGGTTAAATTTATGAACACTGAGGAAACCTCTAAGAGATCTGGGCAAAGCAGTGTTGCTTTGTTTCTATAGCTCTTAGTTGTAGAGAAGCTTTCACTACAAGAAGTCTGTGGTCTTGTTAAAAAAAATGTTGCCTTTTCTGCAGTATGAATTTTCAAAAAAGAGAGAAAAGCCCGATGGTTTAATGACTGATTTCAAGCCAGATTCAAGGAAACCTTGTTTTAGCAACAAATGACAGACATTTAAAAGTTGTGCAGTATCATGATATCTATAGAGATTTCATGTTCTTGTCTTGATTATTCCCTAGTGAATTCTGTTAAATGCCTGCTGCCACTGGATAATAGACAATTCATCATAACCTTGATCCCAGCTTATTGTGCATGTGCTTTGCAAGAAATCATTTGAATAAATCCAGAATACAGTATTTATAGGTAAAAATGCCATGTAAATCTAAATGCTGTCACTAATTTGCTGAATTAAACCACACATCTTCCCTGGATATGGATTGTGACAGTGGAAAAGATTACTGTGGTGAAGCACATATCTGATTGAAAAGTTCTTGCTCATTTGGAAACTATTAACATACCTGAAAATCTGAATCAACATGTTTTGCAAATAAATCAACTTTGCTGTTGAAAACTAAATCGGTACATGCAAGACAGACCAAGATATTAAATTACTTTTACAAGGTTTAAATTAATTTTACATATAGCTCTAGAGCATTTTCTTTTTTATACTTTCTAATGCAATTTCTGTTTATGGGCTTAAGATTCTGTGTATCCATCTGTCCATCCATCAGCAGAACCATTCTCTGAACAAATTTTATTATGGTGAGATATGCCATGAGTTGCAGGGGAAAGAGGGGGGAGGGACAATGTACCTCTGTGAGAAAGGCAGTCAGGTAGTCCACCCCTTCTCTCCTCCTTCCTGCTCATTTGATGCGGGCTGCACCATGCTTTCTAATGCACACATAGAAATACCCAAGGATTCAAACTTATTGAATAGAATAATTGAATAGAAATATCCAAGGATTCAAACTTATTGAGGGAGAGTCCAATCAGACATTAACACAGCCATAAGCAATAACAGTTACCTTCTACAATCAATACTTGTAAAAGCATTGGCTAGATAGGAGATGCTGTTGAGGATCTGTACTTGTGCTTTTAAGTACTTAGATCTACATGGGAGCAAATAGGCCCAGTTTAGTTCCAATAAGATGGAGTGACTGTGTGGAAGCCTTCTGATGCCAAAGAAACTCCAACTTTAATTCTAGGCAGAGTTCAATTCCATGGATATAATCAGTTTGTAATCTGGAGTCCCGAACAACTGCTCAAAAGCAGGCACAGCTTGGATGACTTTTGCACAGCTCCATCTTTTGAAGATGAATGTTCCTGGATCATGCACTCTTGCTCTCCATCATTCATGCCTTGATAATCTGTTAGTGAATTACTCTAATGTGATATACATGGAATTGCCCTTGAGTACCTGAATCTGGAAGCTTCACCACTGAACAACACCATCTGTTTCAAAAGCTGCCTGGTTACCAGCATGTTCCTAGATGCAATTCAAGGTCTGCTTATCATCCATGACTCAGGATTACTTATTCCCAGTAGTTCTGCCCATCCATTAAGATCTTGAAGAAATGGTTCACTTTGGGTCCTTTGCTGAGGGAGTGTCCTCTATAGGAATCAGGGCCTTGTAATGAGCATAGTTTGTTGGGGGCAATATGCTGACTCTATAAACCATTTAGAAGGGGCTGTAAAGTTTAGTTTATTGTCATTGCTCCTTGTACAACAAAATCAAACACCATCTTCAGTGCACATCATGACCATGACCATGAAAATAAACACAAACACACATCCTTCACCCTTCACACATTGAACCAGAAACCCCCGACACCACACCAACACTGCACTATATAGCAGAATTCAAATGAGCTACTGCCCTGGGACAGAAGCTGTTTTTTAGCCTATTCGTTCTTGTTTTTAATATTCTGTACCATCTGCTAGATGGTAATAGTTCAAAAAAAGGGTGCCCAGGATTAGATGTATTTTTGAGAATGTTTTGAACTTTCTTAAGGCAGTGGGAGCTATAAAGCTCTTCCAAAGAGGGAAGTGGGCAATTAATGATCCTCTGGGTAATGATGTTGACCCTCTGGCATACTTTCCTATCTGCCACTGTGCAATTGGCAAACCATTCAGAGGTGCAGTATGTTAAAATACCCTCTATGGTGCAGCGATAGAAGGTCACCTGCAGTTTTTCATTCAGTTGTTTTCTGAGAAGTCTCAGGTAGTATAATCTCTGCTGGGGCCTTTTGACCAGGGCTGCAATGTGAGCACCCCAGGTCAGGTCCTCTTTTATGGTGACACCCAGAAACTTAAAACTGGCCACTTGCTCCACTCAGTTTCCATTGATAAGCAAGGGCTGGATGTTTGATCTGTTCCTTCTATAGTCCACTATAAGGTCCTTGGTCTTATTGGTATTGAGAACCAAGTTATTGTCTCTGCACCACGAAAGCACTATGAAGCAATGTATAAGTCAAAGTGCTATAGCTATAGCTATGGCGGAAGATCTTGAAGGACAAAGGTAGATCTTCAGCCTAGATGATACATAAGGCTTGAGCCCAGACCAAGAAAGTGATTTGTACAGCTCATACAGTCCACCACCCCCTTGTAACAATTCACGTGAAGGTAAAAGGAAAGGAGACACATCCAGACTTGCACATTTCGGTTACTATAGCTCTTCTAATAAAAGTAGCTTTATGACAACAATGTCTGGTTTTTTAGTCTGGTTTGTGTTAAAGAGCTGACAGGCCTTCTCTGTTTCTATCCCCTTGTCTGGAACAACAGTCCCCCCCCCAAAAAAAAAAATCAAATTTGCTCAAATTGTAGCTGTTCAGGAATTGCCTTTGGGTCCCATCTAATTGTATAATAAACAGTCATCACTAGATGAACAATAATTTTATACTGCATAATATTTGGGCTGTGCTGTAAGAGTAAAGTATAAAATGGGGATTTGTATTTTGTAATTATTCTTTATAAATAGAACTTCTGTGATAGATTCCACAATTTGTCTAGAAAAGAACTCTGTTGAGGTCGTCCTCTAAAAAAGATGTTTTTGTGCTTGAACAATAGGAGCTGTATAAGGAATTCAGGAAGGCTTGTTTTTCTCCCTAAAGTAATTACGAGGTTTATAATAAACACTACTAAATATTTTTTAAATAGCCTGTAATATATTGCTTTGCAGATGCTATTTCATCAAACCGTATATTGTAAAAGTAATAATTTACTGACATACATAATCAAATGTAAATAGTCAGATTGGGCCAAAGAACAGGTTGAGGGCTGCATACTGACTGTGTACTGTTTTTCTTCTAGGCAGCATCATAGTGGTCACATCACCGAAATGAAGTCTATGCATGGCTGCATGCAATCCCACCACATATATTTTATGACACAGAAATTGTTGTCTAAATGTCACTATAAAGTCAAATCACATAGAGCTAAGGAATTATTTTAAAAAATCTAGAGATAATATTTGCTGCATCAGTTTTACAACACTCCTAGTAGCAATGATGGAAAACCTCAGAGCACTCTGTTCACCAAAGATGGGTTTTCCCCTTTTTCACAATGGAATTTATTCTTTAAAGACTTCCATTGGAGAATGCATCGGAAACTCAGTGAAAATGTAAAGAAGAATGAAAGCATAACCCTACATATCCAATTAAGCACAGCAAACAGTTCAGAGGATTAGAGTGCAATTGATTTCCCACACAGGGCAAAGTACGTCACATATCTGCCCAACCAATAACATCTAAACCAATATGCCTTTGAATTCATCCCTCATAATATTCATACTATTTATGAATACACCTGTATATTAGGTAATATAAGCAGCCCAATTCTAATGTGGAAATCTCATAAATACAACTACCATTATATCATGGAAGAACACCATGGAAATTAACTATCTCAGACCTCCATGAAGAAAGGAAACAAAAATTGATATAATGAATACACAAGTATAATTGTGACTACACTATTGAATATGAGTTGTCGGGACTGAGGGGGTAATGTTGATTTTCATGGGGCAAAACTAGCATGTCCCAGAAATTCATATATTCTGGATTGAACCGATTAGCTTATCTAGGCAGAGTGGGAAGTGCTTGTATGTGCAAAGCCAGAGCCATATGGAACCACACTGCAGGCTTTCTTTTCTGCTTTGCTTAGACAAGCCAACAACCTGGTGTTCTGCACTGTGAGCAGTGCCAATATACTTGCACAGACAAAACTGGAACCCCTGTCAGCTTGCTTGTCACGACAGAATTCAGACAGCAATCCAGCAATTTTTTCATCACATTTTCTTTTTCAATTCTGTGGATTCTTGTTCTCTTTTTATTATTGCTTCATTCCTTCCATTCAAGTTAGCTCTTTTGTGCTAGCGCCATTGAATGTCATGGCAACATTTTGCCATGAAGTACACACCATGTCATGAATTTATGTTTAATGGTACACTTCCTGGCAAATGCCAACACTTTCAGATACATATTAAGTGCTTATAATTGAAACACTCTGTTGATTTGAGTCTGCTTTAAATTTTTCTCTGTCCATAGTTACAGCAAAATATTTAGCATTATTATAATTTTCAGACCAACATTATCCTGAGAAGTTGTTTAATGCATCACATGACATACATTTACTATTTAGGATCAGACTAAGAAAAGAAGCCAGTTTTGTAAGTTTTCTTAAGATGACTTTGTTCAGTATTGATTAGGTGGCGTTCAAAATGAAATAGAGCCATCCTGTTTTGCCTAGAACTGTTTCAGCTATCTGAAAAATGGGAGTGGGAGAGGAAGACACATTACTGCATGATCTAATGGTCTATATGTATTTCGATTATGGGGAATGGTTTGTGAATCAGGGAGGCTCTTGATTATGAAGAAAAGAATGACAAGTCCTGTTTAAATGTCTGTCTGTACAAATCCTATTTGAAATTAGTCTCCATGTGGTATTTAAGGTTTATAGTGTAACAATTAATACATAATCTGTACCCAAATTTTCAACATCTTTATCTCATATGTACATGATTGGATTTCAGTATTTCAGTCATTCACACTTCCATCCAATCTTTTAATATTTTTAAAAATGTCAGATCACAGTTTGATTCAATAGCATATTATCTTCTTTGAGGTGAGGGGGCATCCTCATGAAATCTGTGACTGTCTTCCTCAGAGATCCCTGCTTAAATTAACATTTGTATCAGCTGTGGGACATCTGAGGCCAAGGAAATTTTGGAATGTAATCAAAAGTAGGAACTCTGATTACTTTTTGTGTGGCTTCAGGAAATGAAGTGATTGCTGTGGACTGGAAAGGGCTAAAAGATGTGGACCAGATCAACATGGACAGCACCAGCTCACTCCATGGAAGCAGCATCCACAGACCGTCTACTGAGGTGAGCATTCATTCCACGTGATAGAGAAGAGAGCACTCAAGGATCTTCAGCAAAGAGAAATCCCCAATCAAAACCACAGAAACAAGTTATGTTCTAGGATGAAGATCCGGGATCTTTCAAACAGTCAAAGGGGGTGGGGGTATTTTATTGTAGACAATGATAGGAGTTGTTTTTTTAATTTTTATTTTAACTTGATATAGATTGGCAGAAAATAAAATAATTCTTTGGAATTTGAATCCAGTAAGATTCTAGAACTATTAGCTGTCAAAAACATTTTGGCAGTATTCTGTGAAGTGCCTAAGATAGATCCTTATCTGTGAAATTTCTCTAATGAGTACTGCTGAGATAAAACCATTCCTGTTCTCTATACAGTATCCTCTTGTATTCTTGTGATCATGCAGAGAATTTTCTCCTTTTGCCATAGAATCTCTATTCAGTTCAGGCCATTTAATGATTTGATAGTAAGTCTTGTGCATCTGGTATGGCCTGCCCTGATACTCTAGAGGCCTCTGATAATTTGTTTCCTCCTGGCACTCAGCTACGAACCAGACTGGATTGAGTATTATTGTGATGGAGTAGAAGATGTGAATGCAGGAAGTGTCCTCTCTTTTTAATCACATAACAGTCAGCCTGCCAACTAGCAAACAGCAGAATTTCGGTGGGGAAAACAGCACACTATGCTTTCCTTTCTGCTATAATCATGCAGCTCTCCCCACAATACTTGGATGATTTACACAGATAAAAGCCGTTTCTAGGTCCAATCAATTGCAGGAGGGCAAACATGATTAGATCTCAGGGTACCTGAAGAAGTTCAGACTTCCCAAGCCCATGTACTGAAATTAGGGTTAAGGAAAAACATAGGAGTTGGTTTTTTGCGTATGTGTGTTTTCATTATCCATCAGCATAGAGTAGATGGCTTCAGATGGATTATCCTTTTGCATAACTTTGTTTGATTCTTTGATAATTGTATGTGGCCTACTTATCTAATAGGGTGTATGAAATGAAATTTAATGAGCTTTTTGGAATAGATAAATGCTATTCAAGCATGTCATTTTAATTTTTATGAAACTCCTGCAAACAGTTGGGAGCATGTTAATATATGCTTACTTGGACTGTGACTTCTGAAATCTCTCTTCAGGGGATTTTGACTATTCAATGTGATAACCATTTGAATGGTAGGAGAACTGGCTCAGGTGGTTCCATTTTTCTCCATTGTTAAATTTTCTACTGGCATCTCATGGACCACTGTTATAAAATAATTATTGGACTATGCAGAGCTTTGCCTTCATTTAGACTCAGTGGCCCAATAATTAAACCAAACTAGTCTTGTCTATTTTGACCACGACCTTTTCTTGATACCAGGCAGCAATTTTCTTCAGTACAGTTACCAGAACCTCTTTTAATCTGAAATGTGCTGGGCAGAAGTTCTTAAGAATAAAGTGTGACTTCACCCATTTTTCTGAAAGGACGTGTACAGATTGTAATAAAAATATTTATTTAATAAATAAAAATAAAAGCATTTAATCTTAGAATCATTATATAGACAAACATTGCCAATAACTATGGAAAACTGTGCTTGAAAGCAGGCTTAACAGCATATTTTATTGGTTAAATTTGCATGAAACCAGGTGTGGGATTCTACCAGTTCTGTCCACTTCTGTAGAACTGGTAGCTCTGAAGACCAGCAGACATAGAACCAGTTCTATGTCTGCTGCTGTTTTGGCCCACCTGCCTACCCAGGCTCTTACCTAACCTTTATTTCCTGTGTTTTCAACCGTAGCTGCTTTGCGCAACACAGCTGTGGTTGAAAAAGCAGAAAAAAAGTGCCCATGCGCAGCTCTGCTCATCTGTCCAGGCAGCTAGATGATGATGATATACACCAAAAACGGTAGTTACACCAGTCAGATCTCACCCCTGCATGAAACCCCCATGTTTTCACATGCATATACAAATGCAACTCTTGGTAAAGGCTATGTTGCTTGAGACAGGATGCATATGGTGCTGGAAAGGGTTTTCTAAATGTTCAAGAATGTACCATATTCCTATATAGGTGGCTTCAGATCCATCCAGGAAGCAAAGTGAACCTCCTATGATGAGTTAATGACATTGCTGGGTACATTCCATCATACTAGTAAATCCAGCTTCCTCATGTTGCAGGTGTTACTCTTAAGACAATGGCAGACAGTGCTTACCCTTCAGTGCCATCAGCGAATTGTTGGAGGACTCAGAGGGATTTCTGATGAAATATGAAGCCATATCAACTAATGATCCTAAACTGTTTTCCTGCCAATATACAATCTCAGAAACAATATATGAGACAGCATCTAGGAAACTGAAAGGAAGAATTGAAGAGCTGAGTCAAGAGGAAGAAAAATTCAATAAGATAGAGAAGGATGAAAGAAAAGTATTTATATATAGATAAAGTAGAGCAAATATTGGGAGGAAAGTGTTTCTATAAGTAAAGTGCCACATCAAAAAAAATGGATGAGTAAGGAAAATAATAAAAGAAATTTCAGGAAGAGTATTTCATCTTGTCAGAACGAAGGGAAGATGAGCAAAAAAGAAAACTAGAATGGAAGAAGATAAAAAGGGGGAAAGTGAGGATATTTTATTATAGTCATAGTTTTCCTCCTTCTGTTCAGTTGTGTCTAATTCTTTGGGACTTCCTGGACAAGTGCCTGCAATTTTCTTGGCACAATTCTTTGCCATTACCTCCTTCCTATGACTGAGAGAATGTGACTGGCCCAAGGTCATCCAGCTAGTTTTATGCCTAAGCTTTAGGCAGTTTTATAAATCTATACCTACTTAATCATCTACTGCTGCTATAAATAAGTTTTCAACTCATTGTTTAAATGAACATCTGACAGTTATCATTGATGTTCAGTGTCATGGCAGCTTCGATCCTGGAATAATTATATTTTCTCACCACTTCTCAGTTTGCTTTTCTCTCTCCCCAATCTTTATTTATTGTACACTTGCAACCATAACTACTATCAAGAACAGTCTACTATCAAGAACCATAACTACTATCACAAACATGCATCCTAGTCACTGAAATACTTAGTAGAGGAAGCAAAAAAATCAACTGCTACAAGAAAGGAAGATGGTACGGAGAGAGTTTGGGTGTATTACTAATGTTTTGTCTTCTTCTTATATAGCAAACTCGGACAGATTTCTCCTGGGATGGCATTAATGTGAGTACATCCAGCACTCTTGTTGAGTCAGTCTGTCTGTGTGAGAGTCTTGCTTCTGATGGGTCTTGAGGTAACCATTAGGGACCCATCTTGTTTCTAAATTCCGGGTCATACCTTAGATTGAGCATTTTCCTGCTTCTCGTCCAATTGATACTTTATCCAGAAAAACAAATAATTGATCTGAATGGCAGCTCAGCACACTGAAGATGTGTGTGTTTCAAAGTCAAATTCCAATTATCTAAACATTTTGTCCACAATCCCACAACAGACCCCCCCCCCCCAGCAGCAGAAAATCTGATCTGTGAGTGGGTGGCTATTCAAAATCTGCTCTTAAAGTAGAAGGATATTTGAATAACTACTTGCTGGCTGTTTTGAATATGTCTGCCTGGACTCAAGGACAGGCTTTAATTTATATTGCAAACATTTTTATAAGATATTATCACTATCATTTACAATGCAAAAACATCAATTTTAATGACTCCTTTATTTTCATTCTGGTTTTTTTTATAGCATTTTAAAATAATACAGATTTTATCCAAATTATCCAGACTCCTAGTTTTGTAAACCGTGTGTATAAATGTATACATAAATGCGAACTCATACAATTCAGTAAAAACAGAACATAAAAATCACCTTTCAATCTATTCATTAAAGAGTGCAAATGCCATTAAAGAAGTTCTGTCCTGTAGTTTTCATCAACAAAAAATTTAAATATGCAGAAAAGAAAACTCATCTACATTATCTACAATCTATAGTTTAAAACTGGAACTCAAAATCATTACATAAACCTAATTCTATGTTAACCACAATATGCTGTACTTGGACAACCAAATATAATAAAAAAAGGATTGCAGGAATTGCTTTGCCAAAAGTCTACCACAAAATACCCCCAAGACTAATTATCTAAAAGAAAAAAAAACCTCACACAATAGAGAAAAAAGCAAATATATTCATTCTGTATATCTATGAAGTACACAGTTGGCATTTTGTACATTCTTCAAGGAATAACACTTCTAATCACTGTTTCTCATATGTTCTATTAAGGAGAGGTTGTGATTAAATGGGAGTCATTCATTTAATTTTATCACTAACTCATATAAATTGCTTAGCTCAAACAATGAACTACTGAAAAGGCATAAATTAATTCTCAAATCATGACTAAATATAAATGTCTATTTTTTAATGCTCGGAGTACAATTTTTATTAGACGACCAATTACTTTTGCAGTCCATTTTCTGGAGACAAGAATCAAATCATAGGACATGCTATATACAATATATACGCATAATACTGCCATTTTTATTTTTAAATGAAAGTTGTTACTGGGTTCCAAACCAACACTGTTCTTCAACCACTTTCTTTCTGGTGCTTGGGTTTTCTGTGTCCCACACAATACCATTTACAATAAATAGCAAGTTCAGAATAAAATGGCTAATCTAGTGTATGTATGGGGAGGGGATTTTCAGCAAGAAGGGAGAGCACTTCAGGATTGTGGATTCTTACAGCTTGTATGGATAACATGGAAGGAAAATGAACTGACACATCTGTGGTTTTGGAGGATCTGTACCCAATTTCAATTCCTATATTTTTTCAATTCCTATTTTTTTCCTTTTTTTTCATTTTGTGACTGTACACCATGTTCCTCAACAATAATGTTTAGTGTTTCCTTTGTGTAGCATTCAAAGATGAAAAGTAGGGGCAGAAAAAAAAAACCTAAGACATGAGGTATGTTCTATTACTTGCGTAGAGCAGAAGAAGTGGTGGCTTCATTGCAGATTTCCCGGAATCTAGTCTTTCCTTTATCATTCTGGCTTCTATACTGAATCAAAATAAGAAAACAGCTGGGTAAATCTTCACCTTTGAAAAATACTTTCTGACCTTATTTACTCAGTATTTATCTGAATCCAGATAACAGTAATCTACTCTTTTTCTTCCTCTACTCACTCAGACCACCAATTTATAGCATTATACAGCTATCGCCGTGATTATAAGGCTGCCTAAATTTATAATGTGCTGCCACGGTGATGGTGTATTATGTTATTAGTTGTTATATTAGAAATGCTCTGAAATATTTGGGAGCTTTACATATACAACAGGTTCTACCTTGAATATTATTTATTTTCTGTCTTTTAACCTTCTCATATAATATATTATAAATTGCTGGCAAAACACATGCCAGCCAGACACCAAATGTAACTTTAGCTCATTAGGGCTGATGCAAAACTCATACTTACCTTAGAAACTTTCTGAAGTTAATGTTCTTCTTTGTTCCTTCTATTTTAGATTTATATTTCTTGTTTTCTTAGAAACTCAGATCAGAATACCTCCTGCTCCTTTTCTCTATCTCATGTTTTATTTCTTGGTATGACCTGTTTTCAGCTATCCATGGAAGATACAACTTCAATTCTTCCCAAACTGAAACGAAACTCAAATGCCTATGGGATTGGAGCTCTTGCTAAGTCATCTTTATCTGGTGAGGATTTCAAACCTGTGAATCTGAAATTGTACTTCTTCCTAACCTAGGTTTTATCCACTTTTTGCCCTAACTTCAAATCTTTATGAAATAACAGGAGTAAAGACAAACTTTTGGTATCTTTATTACCTCCCCAAATTGCAGAATTAAGTGCCACATATTCATCTGTTCCCTTGCTGCTCCTATGTCTCAGAATTGGTTTGTTACCTCTTCACATTTCTGTGTTGGAGCAGGTGGGTGTAATTGAGTGCATAACAATAATTTGCTATTGTCTGTCTGGGGTAAAAATAAAAACTGGATAACACCCATTACCTTTCCCTTATTACAGAACAAGGTCTTTTTGCTAATGCAAAAAAATAAATCTTACCCCTACCACAGTAATAAGTCTTCCTAAGTTTAATACCTCTCAGTACTGAATCACAACTCTCAGATTAATTGAGTATGGGGGAGCCATAGACCAAAGTTCTAAAGGACATAGGATTGAGGAATGCTTCCCTAAAGTTATGTGCTAATCTTCCCTTTATTTCAGTGCAAAAGTGCTGCTTGAAGAGGAGTGAGAATGAACAAGTACAAATTTAGACAGGCAAGAAAAAGAATCCTTGGATAGGAAAACTATGGGCTCTGCATAGAAATTCCACTTTTGGGGACCCTTTGTTCTGGAGCACTCTTCCCATGGCAAAAGCTGAGTGACTGGGATGGTCAGGAACCTAGGTTGATTCTCCAGACTTCACATTGGTTATTCATTCAGTAAGGATGGACTATAATCTGCAGCTATCTATAAGATGATCCATTTCAAGTGTTTTGGGATATGGAGTGGCTGGACTACATGGGCACTGGATATCAAGCATTTCAGAGTGACTATTAAAGCTGTGGATTTAACCCCTAAAGGGTTTAGTTGTTAAGGGTGAAATTATTGAGAGGATATCACCCTCAACTGTATCAAACCAATTCACTTTTAAAAGCCAGTCATTTCTCTTGCCTTCTCTGAGGGTGACAAGCTGACCAATACAAAACAACAGGGTTTTTCTACAGCATTCTACATGCCTGGAATGGTTGACATCTAGAATCTATCAAGCCTCATCAATTTTAGACATTCCTGAATACATATTTATTATTTTCTTTTTATGAGAGCAATGTGGGGATAGTTCTGGGATTACATGCAGTTGTATTTTGATTTTAGTATTGACTGGTCTTAGTATTATTATGATGCTGTGATTTTTGCTCTTTATCAGTGTTTACTATTACATTATTTATGTATTTATTCCATGTGATTGTATTATGTAAGTGGCCTTGGGAAAGATTTTGCCCTGAAAAGCATTTTAAATAACATAATTTTCTATTCAATTTGCTCAGAAGAGAAAAAGGAAAGAATTATACCAAAGATTCACAGAATTAAAGAAGTTCTATACATCTGTTTAAAGCTTTTGAAAATCTTAGTCATAACAAGAAAAAGAAGCAAGTGCTAGAATTAATTAACATTAATCTTTCATGGTTGAAAACATTCTGAAAATAGATAACCTTGTTTTTATTAACAATCAATACATTATGTTTAACTTTTCATGAATGAAAATTAAATTATATAATTTCATGTTGTCGTCCACTATAATTTCTATAAAGTTTTTGATTTGTAGGTAAAAAAGTTATTTCCTGTCCCATAAACAGCTCTGCTCTTGTATGCATCAGGAGAAAAACTACTATAAGTGCCAATGGAAACCTCCCTTTGCAGACATAGAACAAATTTATAAAATACATGAGGGTTGGGTGAGAATAGAAGACTCTTTCTAGGAGAATCATGAGGGTTAATTCCTCAGTGCTGCAGTCCTGATTTTGCTCCCCATAACATCTTTTTGGAGAAAGCATATTGCTTATGCACATATTTATTATCATATTATGTTGGATGTTTGAAATTCGTTACACATGTTATATTGTGGCCCCAATTAGCCTCTTGCTGTCAAGACCAGATTCTCCTATCATTGTATTGTTCAGATAAAAAGATGGTAAAGCAATTCAGTTTTGGAATTCCATGGCACATATTTTTTTTTTACCTTTATGTGGAGTCTCCTGTAACAGTAGAGCAATTATGTTGGGACAGGAAGACAGAACAAAGTAGACTTGCCTAGGCGGTTGTCATGACAGATTGCTCTGGTCCTGCATAATAGCCCTCTTTGTTTTATTAATGTCAGGCGCCTTAGGGATATCCCGCAGCATGAAGGATCATGTCACGAAGCCCACTGCCATGGGGCAGGGCCGTGTTGCACACATGATTGAGTGGCAGGGCTGGGGCAAAGGCAGCAGCCAGCAGCAACATACTCATGAGACAGTACGCAAGGATGCAGATGCTTACTCTGACCTGAGTGATGGAGAAAAAGAGGCCCGATTCCTTGCAGGTATGCCATCACCTCTCTGCATACAAATAGCTCTAGGTAGACAAGGAGGAAGAAGAGGAGGGGAAATGGGATACAGAATAGTTTTTCTAGATTTGTGGAATCACATGACTGTTCCTCCATTATGATGGTTGCTTGCACAGATAGTCAAATGTTTAGATTGGATTTGACATTGTTGTCTACCTGTTGAGTCCTTCCCAAACTCCTGAATTAGGCAGATGTTATTTCATTAGAATCAAAATTCCAAATCTATTTATTTGGAATATTGCTTTTCTTTGGATTGCATAGATGGACTGAGGATATTCAGATGTTTGGACATAACAATTTCTGATCTGTTCCCCTTATATTTGAAGAAGTGTGAAAATAATCCAAGAGTTAGCTTAGAGGAGATATACTTACTCTGGAGTGGATCTTGACCCATTCAAATCTCTTAATGTAGATAATATCTTTTCACTATCTTATCCCCCTGGCTCAAATAAAAACAAATAAAGATTTCAATTGAAAACATCTCTAAATTATTCCTTTTCCCTTCTTAGATATTATAGATCATATTTCTGACTCTAATATCATGTATAATTTTACTATACAATTCTGTATTCCTATTCCATATTTTTAGCAACTTCCAAACGTTGCTGATTGCTTTGAAGGTGGGCTTTATTCCTGTGTCACTGGCTATATACCTATATGCACGAGGCAGCCATTCTGATACAAGATTATCCAATCAAAATATAAAATTTCAGGATCCGGGTTGGAATTTTGAGATAGGCTATTGATTTGGATATTGGACAGTGAGACAGCAGGGAAGTGACAGGTATATGGAGTTATTGGCAAGTGGGAGAAAGGAATGGGTTGGCATCGTTGACATTTACTCTTTTCTGTCTTTTGATCATTTAGGAGTGATGGAACAGTTTGCTATTTCAGAAGCCACACTGATGGCCTGGTCTTCTATGGATGGCGAGGATGTAAGTGTCAACTCCAGTCAGGAAAACCAAGCTGGCAATTACAATGAAAACTATCAAGAGATGATGGAGAATCAAGGTGAATATTTATTTTCCTCTTAAACTTCCAGGAGATTTGACATAAAGCTATAGGGAGACAGGTAATCTTTTTTTCATGAGACAATTAGAGAAGGCTAAAGTTATTCTGATTGGGAGAAGCATACCAGTCCTAGTTATCTGTTACAAACTTTCTATTTATTTGTGCAATATATTGGCTAAGCATTAAGCAGGAAAACCCTAGTTTTAAATGTTTTATCAGCACTGAACACATTAAATAATGTTAAGAAAGCTGTTTTCAGCCTTAAATCCCCTAATAATGGCCACTGTTAGAAAGTTATTGTAACCAGTATTCAGTTAATATTATCTAGATCATCAAACACTTTAAGGCACAGCTTGTATTCTGTATTATATTATTTCCTCTACTTTCATTATTTGTCTCTCAACACCACTTGGTAGGTCTCTTTGTGCCTCAAGCTTTGTAGAATTTAGGTCAAATTTGTGTCTAGACCATGTTGCTTCAGCATACAAATAGAGGCTGATGCAACTCAATGGATGTCATCCAGACTGGTTTAAAATCCCTCTCAGCAGCAAGCTGGGAAGTTACTAAATCTAACCTTCTCTCTAACATACTAATTGTCAGCAAGCAGATGGTATTTATTTGAAGATCATTTGGGATGGTGAACCCTTCTACTGGGTTCTACCTTGCTCTACCTTGAGCTATTCTAAATTAAACCAGGCATGCTTACATTCCAATCAACATATGTACAGTTTGCATTTGTATACATATAGTTAGTTAATATGTACATTCATAATGTTCAAGAAATTCAAAAATATATTTTTTAAGAGAAGTTATTGAAATACAGTAATAGAGTAAAAGCTGTTTTATTTATTCTTGGGAAACGTAACTGACAAAGTAAATACCAGTTTTGCAGCAAAAATTTAAAAAAGAAAAGAAAACTGGCCTGCGTTTTTGGGATAATTCTGTTGTTATGGTTTTGTTTTTAATGGATACAATTGACCATTAAATCACTGCCTCAAAAATGGAAGTTTTTTTTTAGAAACTAACTCCATCTCCTCTGGGGCCATAAATGAGTTGCATGCAGTACGGTATGTGACTTGTAATTTTTGCACTTCTAGATTAGGGCAGAGTTGGAATGCAACTTCAATCTTAGTCTTCCTTTTCGTCGCCTCAGAGCTGCTATAAGATGGTGATTGTATGAATAATGTATTTGCTAGAAGTTCAACATCTTCCACTGCCTTCTCTCTGGTAGTCAGATTTCTTTCTTCTCTTGGATCTTTTAGTCTTGTTTCAGATCATTGGGGAAAAAAATGTCTGAAGACATTCTTGAATCCCCGCAGCAGCCTCCCTGGAGCACAAAAGATTATGGTTCAATCCAAACATCTGCATCTCATAGACACCTAACATGAATATGTATTCTCAGTCCATATTCACTTGATCTGTACATTGGATTAATTAATGCCTGGGTATAAATCATGAATGCATCTTCACAGCTGTGAGATTCCAAGAGTCTAACAGCTCTGTAAATAACCTTTTTAAGGGATGTTCATTGTAAATTGTGTACTCTCTCACAATCTCCTCAGGCAACCGCTAAGCAAGCTAACCATCCTACCACAAAATATTATTGCTTATGTCTTTCCTATTTCTTCTTCAATTCTGCCTTTCACCTCTCTCGTTTTTATTTTCTTCTTTTCCTACCTCCTATGCAGAACACCTGGCCCAGGTGCAGTATGACAGCTGGCCTCACTCTTATGTCTCACAAGGAATGTACTGCCTGGGTTCTTCTGATGCTTGGGAAACCAGTGATCAGTCCCTCATTGCATCCCCAGCTGCTGGTTCTTACCTTGGCCAGAACTTTGAGGAATGCCAGTCTAACCTGCAGGAAAGTGTTTTAATCCAGAACAACCTTATCCAGCAGCACCAACTGTTACAAATGCAACAGCAGCAGCAGCAACAGCTACAGCAACAGCAGCAACAACAACACCAGCAAGTGCAACAAGCTGTGTTCCAAAATACTGGCCTTGTAGATGTATGGCCAGCTCAGACAACTCCTAGTGGTGATGATAGCATTGGTAATGGGGGGGATGCTGAATCCAGCACTCTTGTGGGAGTTCATGCAGAAGAGGAAGGGAACCCCGTGCTGGAGAAAGCCCCCCTGTTGAACAAGAAACCTTCTCCAGAAGAGGACGATGTTGTATGCCGGGATCTGGAGTCTCTTTCACCCAGAGAGGAGGCAGAGCCTGCTGCCCTTAGCCGCAAGGTTTCTGATGTTACATCATCTGGAGTTCAGTCCTTTGATGAGGAAGAAGGTGAAACCAATAACTGATGCTGGCTGTTGAAACCTTTGACAATATGCATGGGAAACACGGGTGGGGGAAAGTGTCAGGGAAGCCCCTCTCCAGCTCCTCAATTCCCCCTATCTCAATTCCCCAGGCTCCCCAGTTCCTCATAGCACACTTGTTTATCCTTAGATTTATGGAAAGGTAAGCCAAGGACCAAAGTGCTGGGCATTGCTAACTCCCCCTCTCCTCCTGCACACGTTAGGCTGAACTTGTAAGACTTATACTGCCCAGAAAGCTCAGGGAATGCAAGATAGTGGCCTCATTTGGACATTGCAAACAATGGGAACAGGTTATGCTGGTATCAAGAGTGGCTTTGTGAGGCTGATTCCATTAACACGGCCTCTGAGAAAATGCTACTTCGGTCTGGCTCTTGGAACCTGGTGGATCAATTATAGGGAGAGAGGGATGCTTCTGAGATAACTTTGCAGCAAAAACAGCCAGGCCTCATCAAGAATTCTACTCATGGAAATGAGGTGCTATTTGGAGAGAAGCTTTCACTTGAGGCCTAGAGGACCATGAAGTGGAGGGCATGGATACAGACTGTGGGACTTTAGGGGTAGTGACTATTCCGTGAGGTACTCTGAGTGCAATTCAAACATCATTCTTCAGCACGTGTGCATGCATTTGCCGCTGAAAGCCTCTTTATGCACCCACCCTCAGTTAACTTTGCCTCTATGGGGGCTGGAGAGGGTTTTCCCCCTCTATTTATTATTGGGCACTGCATGTAGGGAAAAGGGAGCGGGGGTCATCTGTCAATCTTATAATTTATGCAGACATGGAGTTCAGTCTTTCCATTGTATACAGGGAAGACAAGACAAAGAAACAAAAACAAACACATACCACAGCTTAACTATGTACCTAGTTTTCCTCTATTTTTCTCCCAAATGTTTATATTGCAACAGTTTTTTGGCTGTCAGAGGGAATGGCCTGGTGCCATCTAGTAGCGTAAGGTTCCTTGCAAGTTCCTCTGAAAATAATGCAAAATTGAGACTCTATTGTATTCCTGCTAGGATTTTTGTTCTAATGACAAATATAGTTAATGCCAAGAATAAGAAAAAAGTAAGGGGCACATTTCTCTCATTTTTTATTTGAAGAAGGGTTTTTTGGTGGCAAATGATTGCTAAGTTTTGTGGCCCATAGAATTTGAGCTCAAGTTATCCCTTTTTCTCAGTCATTGGTTTGTCTTGGCAGATAAATGGAAATTAGCATTATAAAACCTAGTTTTTAATACTGTGTTCTTTGACCATTGTCTGTCAGACACAAACAATGGAAGAAAATAATAATATAAAAAATGGCCAGAATTAATTTTTAAAAGTGTATGGTCATCATTAAAAGAGCAAAAATAAGGACGCTGCCATAAAAGGTGACCCTACCTTGTCCTGTGAGAAAACACCCACAGGTAATAGCATTTTCTCTGCTCTCATTCTTACACCATTGTATTTACCTGAAATTTCAATGTGACTTGCAACTAATTTGTTTTCTTTGGGTCTGCTGGCTAGAAAATTGAAGAGTAAATTGCACAGCAACGCTATATTTACTCAGATCTTACCCCCTTGTGTAGAGAAAGGGGAAAAACTTTGGGTTCAGAAGCTTTGCATTCAGATGTCATCAGCAAAAGGGAGCTGAAGTGCCCCCACTCTTTTCATGACCTATTGAGGGGAACTCCATGTATTTCAACAACCAAGAAACTCTGTCTTCCCCTGTACTGCACCTCCTTTGAGAACATTTTCATCATACAGACATGGTCAGGCAAAAATAATCAAAGCAAAATGCATGAAAGAAAACCCTTTTGTCGCCATTCTTTTCCTTGTCTCTGTTTCCTTACTCTTCCTGGCTCCTTGGGTTGGGGAGGCTGCTCAACCTCTGAGCCTTTGGGAGCCCACCTCTCTTTTAAAATATGTTTACATGCTACAGTGCCAACCTCTGAAGGCTAAAGAGGGTTGGATACAGTACTTCTCTGGATATGAGGACAACACCTCATGTTCTTGCAGATATTTTTTTTCTTTAATTGCTGCATTCTGGCTTTCAGTCAGTTGTGGAGAATTCTCCCAGCAATGATGCAGAACCATGAAGAGCACAGAGTGTGCATCTCTGCAGATGAAGAATGAATGAAATTCCTGTTACATCAACATCATTGAGCCTTCAGGATAATCAGAAAGATGTTTGAGATGTTTCCAGTATTGTGATGGGGGAGGGTGGAGATTCAGGCAGCTTGATTCTCCTTTCCTCCAAACCATTATGCTCCATGTGCCTATCCAGGACCAGGACTAAACCTGGATGTTTACGGTAATTTGTTTTTGTGTAAATGTATCCTGCTTTCATCTTGGCGCTCACTGAACTTGATAATAAGTAGCTCATCTTGTTTAGATACATTATTTTATTGTCTGTCTTTTTTAAAAGAAAATGTAAGCAACATGCATTTGATAATGCCACATATCACAAATGTTTGGGAGATGTATATTTTTCTCAGTCTGAGAGATGCCAGAGGGTCATATTGCATGGAAATCAGTAAAGAAACAACAAAAGAAAGCCAATTTTGTGTTTGTAGAACTGGGGATGTGACTGAACAATGTGTACGATGGGATAGAGAATCTCAACTGTATTGTAGATTTCTATAACTATCATTGGAAAGTTCTACCAAACAAAGATAACCATATTTTCTTTTAAATTGTACAGTTCTTGGGGAGGGTTTATGAATAAATAGAATTGTTTGGGTTATGAAATTCCATTTACCTTCCTCTCCCTCCACCCTTTGCAAAGGGATCTTGCCCTTTAAAATATCTTTTCTATTGTTCCCTATGTTTAAATGTACTGATGGCTCTGCTCTTAGCCAGATACATCAGCAGAGAAAAAAGTTACTCAGTTACACTTAGTCCCAGATGAGGGGAAAAAACCCATCAGCTTCAGTTATCTGTTGTGTAGCGTTCCAAATCCTAAAAGATTACAGCTTTCATTTTATTGGACAAAATAATCAGAATGGCCCTCTTGCTCTGTTCATATAATAAAACAGATCTGTGTGACACCTTCAAGAGTAACAACAAATGTTGCGATCTCAGCTGCTAAACAGAGTCAGGTCAGGTTTACTGACCTGAATGGAAACAGCTCAAAGTGATTCCTAATATAAATGCATTAGTACCAGCTAACTGAAGAACAAATACTATTATCAAAAGATGGGACTGCCTGTACCAGGGCAACTCTGCATCTCTGAATATATTGTGGCTAGAAAGCCTCAATCAGGAAAGTTGGGGGTAGTTTTTTTATTTTTTGTAGAAGAAAACAGGCAGGTAGCACAGCGTACTGCACACCTTTTTTCCACTGTATAGGTGAGTTTATTTCTGGGCTTGGAGTCTGACTGGGGGAAAAACCAGGGAAGATTATTAGGAAAAAAAAGGTCAGTGGAGGGATGTTTGCAGCCCCATGTCTCAGTCTGCTCTCTCAGTTCTCCAACTCTACTGCCTTATTGTTACCTATCAGCAACCTGTGTCTGAAGACCCCAGTCCCTTACCACAGAATGCTAATGGGGAAAAAACTTTTAGTCTATGAGGGCTGCATTTATTAACTCTCAATGATTTCACGTTAACGTGGTCATGTTCAGAAATTTCACGTTTGTTACACGCATCACATTTGAAATGTGCATGCCTTTCTTTTTAATCACTTGGTTTCTTCTTAAAACATGGAAGCAAAATGAAACCATGAAATTCAGAATACACTATGTAGCTTTATATTTTGAGTGTCTCTGAACTGATAGTTAATTCCTGACTGAAGAATATTGGAGGGGATGTGTAAGTTTGTGCTCATGTATAAGATACTGTTGTCTGATGCTGGAGTTTATGCCAAGGTTGAAGAATGCACCCCTCTTCAGAAGTTGTAAACCTGAAATGGTTAGTGTCCTCACCAATGTTCATACCGCCCAAGACTTCTGGGAGTTACACTTCAACCACATATAGAGATTTTAGATTTCCCATTCCTGGTTTATGCACTTGAATAATAATAACACCCTTCTTATAGAGGATTATTCATGAAACCATTAGGAATATCTAATCTTTTTTAATGAAGTAAAAACTGGCATTGGATTTCCTTAACATACTTTGGGGGGAGGGTTCCCTTGAAATTATTTTTAACCCTCTGCTGCCACTTCCTGATCCTTTGCATGAATCAGAGCAGCAGTAGACTCATAGTTAGCAAATAGTGTATTTTGTACTACTCACTAAATATTTTTTCTCTGAGGCAATATTGCAATGCTTATGTTGTGGCATGAATGCTAGCTAGCTTTATTCCAAGATATTTAAGCAGTTTTATAGAAGTATTTTAATCAAGGGATTGCCAAAGAGTCCTGGAGGAAACATTCCATAAATGTTTGTCCTTGTCTGTGAGCCTTAAATCCCTCTCCTTACTCATTTCTTAATTGCTAGAAGAACTGAAAAATGGCATCATGGTGGATGACATCACAACACTGGGAGCTTAGTGACAGGTTCTATTTGCTAGTGGCTTGCTCTAGATGGAAGAGAATTAACTAGGAATGAAAGAAAACAAAATGTCCTTGAACCTTGAGGTCCAATTAAATCCTCCATCCCCCCCCCCTTTAATTTAGTTCAACAATTATTAGAGGGACTTTTCCTAAGTGAGAAGGCCACTTAAATAATTTCTAACAGAATTATTCCACTGATAAGGAGAAACCAACATGTTTTGTGAAGGAAGAAATAGCTGTAAGAGCTACTTTCAAGCAAATCAGCAGCCCCTGAGGAAAGAATAAACCATTCTCCCTTTTTAAAGGTAAAATCCAAAGTTTTGCAGCTGCATTTTTAAAAATGAACCTAAATCAGATTATGTGCCTCCTATATCATGCCTAGTCAGTGCCTAAGGTCTTGCATGCATCATTCGTGTTTTACCATTTTTCACCTGAGCTAATATGGATAACTAACTCTTCCCCATCCTGCTTTTTTCTGCTTGAAAGAAACATCTAGATATATATGAAAATCACCAGGATGTTTATGAAAATAGGACTTTTGTAGAAATGCCAACCAGATATAAATTGTGTCTTCTTAAATATTAATATCAAGACATTATTACAGTGAGTTGCATGGTTAATAGTTATATATATATATTAGCACAACACATTTAAAATGTCACAGAAGTGAGATGGATAGCTATATAAATTTAATACATAAATAGTGTATTGCCCTGTGTCAATACACAGGATGTAGAGGCAATAGTGCCTTGTCCTGTGTCACTCCAGGATGTAGAGAAAGGCATTCATGAAGAACAATATTTTTGTATGTTTCAGAGGAGTTGAAAAGCAAAATGATCAGCCCCTTGAAGCCCCCTTAATTCCCTGCCACCCAAATCAGGATAGCTTCCTTTAAAAAAAAAGTCTTTAAGGAGCAAAGGAGGCATTTCATCCTCTTCAGCACCCTTCCAATGGGCTCTGAAAATATCAGCCCCATTCCACAGTGACCTTTACAGCCCTCAGGTAGGGAAGGGCAGAAAGCATAGCGTGTCCCTCTGTCCGTCATTGTTCTTGGCCCTTAGATTTCTCTAGTTCCCTGGGCAGTTAAAGCAGAATGTAATATGTATTGTCAGACCAATAAATTAAGAAATGAGTTGACTCGTTGTGAAAACATATTCAAAGTCTCAGCTTAGTTATGCTGAAATCACAAATAAGCATTTTTGAGTGTTTTTCCCCTACATTCCTGCATATTTGAAGGGCAGAGGAGTGTAAGAAGCAATGCATTTTTAGGCAAGCCTAAAGAAGTGGTATCCGTGAAATGATGGTGGTCAAAAAAAGCTCAAGATGGCGATCATGACCACGATATTGAAGTTCTGTCCCTTTGTACATGTGTGCGACATACAAGTGGCTGGGTTTCAATCACATGGTCGTTATTGCCATCTTGACTTTTTTGACACATACCATCCCCATGATGGACTCACCTGCCTAAAGTCTGCCTGTTTTGAACTACTTCATTATTCTGTGGTTGATGAATTGTTTCTTACTCTTATTTGCATTTCTCTATTCTAAGATCTGTTTGCTTATTCGTATATGCAACATACAGCCTTTCTGTCTTTCCTTCAGGAGCTCACAGTAGTGGATGTAGCAGTTGCTCCCTAACCAAAATCTGTGAGATAGGTTGGACTGAGAAAAAGTGAACAGACCAAGTCACCCCATGAGTTTTCATAAATGCCAGGCTGGAATCCAATCCTCTTATCATCTTAAGCATAACAGCACACTGGCTTTAGATCAGTCCAGACAATGGCAGGTATTTCTTGCATAAGTCAGGAATAAAACAAGAGAAATTGGGGCTCTACAAAGAACTACTGTGATCCATGCATTTGTATTATGCATTAAATTAAATTATTCTGTAAGAATGCTAGATGACTAGTGGCTTAATTTATTATTTCTTTGGGTACTTTCAAGGAGATTGAAGTCAATCTCTTAATCATATTTCACTTTAAAATGTAGCCATCTAGCAAATAAAAAGATGGCACATAGGTGCAAATAATTTAGCTGCAAAAAGACTTATATTGTTTTTGAAAGTCACTAAATTAGCTCTGATGTCAGAGGTGTTGCTTACTTCATTGTAGCCCCTTGTGACAAGTCATCATCTCTTTGTATTTACCTGCTGCTCATAAGAAAAGAAAAATTGAAGGGATTAATTCTGGAACAAACTGACGCAAACATTTGCTTTGTTTTATATATACAGTATATGAGAGGTTTTATTCTAATGCATCACCTTGGGCAGCAAAATATCTTCAACAGGTTCTGCTGAACTTTTTCCTCCCATCACTGAGCTTCTTAAGAATCAAGATAATTGAAGCAACGGTGGAAAAGCTGCATTTGCTCTGCTTGTCGCTACTTTTTCATTTTAAATCATCCCCATTTTGTTTTGTGGGTGATGCTGTCAAGTGTATTGAGGTCCTGGCCTGGATTTCACTGTATCTAGATGATACCATTTTTGATTGCTGGGGTAGAAGAAACCTAGGTTTCAGTGCTTCTCTATGCAAAGATAATTCTCAGCAGTTGATGGGCAGGTGATCAGGGATAAGATATTCTAAGCCAGGTTTCCATATAATGCTCACTTTTTGTGCACAAATAATTATCTGAGTGGAGGAGCATTATCATTGTGGAAAACCAAGTTATAATCTGAAATTTGCATATTCAAGTTGGGAGGCTTAGTGGTGAAGCAAGCAGAAAAATATTTTAAATAAATTCATAGTTTATTTTAATTAATTCAGTTTTTCCACACTTTTTAGTCCGGGCATACCCGTAGTGTATTTCTTTAGACATTACAATACTATGCATACTTCAGTATGTCACTTTTGTTTCCTTTTTTCCTTAAATATCATCGCCATAGATGTCTGAATTTTGTTCCAAATTATAAGTTGGATGCTAATTTACTGTTATTTCTAGGAACTGCAAAATGTTGTTTGAGAGGAAAAGATCATTTTTGAATATAGTACGTATTTTTTTAAATATTTTTCCAGTTCATTTGATGCTGTGCATGCAGTGGTGGACCCATTCTCCGAGCTAGAAAATGATCCTCAAAAATAATTTTCCAATTAGAAGAGACCTATTTTAAAAAAAGAAAAGCTTTTCATAGAGGTGGATAAGCTTAAGAGCAGAACACAGGACAATAAATACAGGACAATAATATACAGGACAATAATATATAAAAAGTAATAATGGCTAGTGTAATTGAAGCATGTTCAAAAAAACCAAAGGTTTGGGGCATGTTTTTTTTTGTTTTTTTTTTAAGATTAAACTGATTAGGGTTCACTACAGGGAAGTTTATAAAGAGAGACCAGTCTTAAGAGTTTTCACAATTCTGAATTTCTGAAGAAGGGAGGGATAGTTTTCTTCCCATCTTTAAAATGTGGGATTAATTGAAGACAGTGACTTTCTAGGAAAGGCATGGGAGGAAATGTAGAATTGGGTTTACAAAAATAACCCTCTCACCTCCTTCAGTCCTGGGGCATGTGAGCAGAAAGAAACCAGATTTGCCTTTGGTCTTCCAACTCCAAAGCATCTTTGCTTAATTTTTTTTTTGTTATTCTGTGCATGTTTTTGATAATGTGATTTATGAGAATATATATTCTCTCTCTCAATATATACATATATCTTTTGTGCACGCATACACATGTGTGTCTGTGTGCCTGTGTGCCTGTGTGTAATTATATCTATAGGTATAAAAATTATATGGCATTTCATCCTGATTATGTTTAATAGACATTGAGGAAAAGAGAGCTTTGCCTGCAAGGGCATGTAAGAACCTCATCAAGTTAATGTTATTAAACAGCACGCGGTTTGCCATTGTGGTTGGTGGAAGTGTGTTTTATTTCTGTTGGGAAGTTTCTCCAAATGGATTTTGCAATATGATAGGTTCCTGTCTGCCAAGTATCATGGTCTGAACAGATAAAGCATACCTTCTTCTCCATTCAAAAGTAGCCTTCACAGTTAGCATCTGGCAAACATTTCAATGGAATAATATGCAAATATTGCTGTAAATGTAAGGTTGTTACTGAAAATTGCAGCTGTGAATCAGGTCCTTCTCTTCCTCCATAAAGTCTATAGCAGGTGATTTCATTTTTTTTCCAGAGCAAGAAATGTAACTTGAGCTCCTGATTAGAATACAAAGCTCCAGTGAGAGAAAAATTGGGTGCGTTTGACTTAGCTTCTCTTTTTATCCCAAGTTTCTCATTTCATCATATTTTCAAGGATTCTATGGAACAGTTTGAAAAACGTGGATCTAGACCATGGGTGTCAAATTCATGGCGTCACATTGTCGTCACGTGATGTTTTGTGACTTTTTTTCCCTTCACAGAGCTGGAATGGGCTGTGGCCTGCACGTGACGCATTCGGCCTATGGGCCACCTATTTGATACCCTGAGCTAGACTGTAGGGCTTACTTCACATCTTGATTAACACAGCACCTCCATTAAATGTTCTGACGAAGATAACAGATCTATAATTCAATGCATCTGCTGTGCACTGGCTTAGTAAAAGCCACTATAACCTGTGATAAATTTTCCTACTTTTTAAGGGAGGGAGTCGGAGGAAACAGAAATATAGCTGCCATTTGTAGCAGTATTTATAGAGATGTCTGTTTTAATCCTTTCAGTGTAACTTTACATTAGTTACAAAGAGTTGAATGAGTGTCCTTAGCCAAGTGAGTGTTTTTAAAGCATGGTTAAGATTTAATATTTGTCATTTAATTTTAAATATACTGGTGTCAGTGTAAAAAGAAAAAACAGCTTCTCTCCCCCACCCCATTTTCCTCAGATTCTACCGAATACAAATGAAATATGGAGCATGTCTACTCCATAGAAAGAAAGGGGCTGAAGGAACAAAAACAAGCAGTGGGCAATCTCTCCTGTGCCTATGTACAGAAGAAAAAGATTGGAGAGAAAGGGATTGCATGAACAGGCAATGAGGAATACACCAGACAGTTTGCATAGCACATTCATTCCTGCTCATGTTTTTGATGTGGATTCTCCATTGTAGGCCTGCTTATTTCTACAATCCCTTCCTCTCCAATTAATGTAAATATAAACATTAATAAGTTTCTTATTAATTATCCCAGCACTGGGTTGAACATTCGAAGGGCAGGAGATTGGGGAAAGGAAACCACAGTTGTGGTCATGTGATTTCCAACCTTGTGACCACTTAGCAAAATAGCTGTTGGTCCCATTTGGGTCACTAAATGAGGACTACATGTAAATAGATGAAGCACATGTACTCAGAAAAACCCATAATCTAGACCTCCAATGACTGCAAAAGCATGCCGAGGTGAGAAGTTTCAGAAACACCACTGGCAGAAATATAATTTACATGACGGCATCTCTTCATATTTTTGGTCTAAAAACCAATCTATATCTATGCACTTCTCTCTTTGTGTTCTTATAGTCCTGCCCATATAACTTTTCTATTCCAGAAATATGTTTGTGTGCATGCATGTGCATGAAACTGATGCGTTACAAAGCAACAGCCTCCAGAATAACATTTATAAGATTGTCTATAGAATCGAAAAGTGCATATTTCATCCTTCCGTTTTATTTGAAATCTACTTTCTAGGCCAGAAAGGACCACCAAGGTACGTTTACACCAGTAGAAGAGTAAACAAGTGTCTTTCTGGATAGAAGATTATGGAATTTAGTAATGACTGTTACTAAAGAAATTGTACTCCCAATCTTGGAACAAAATAAAGATATTATCGGAATACATTAATATCCCTAGGCAAAGCAAAATACCATTGGTAATTCTGAAGAATGTGAGCAGATACTAAATGGAGTTGTTTGGTTTGTTTTTGCTTCCTCTAATTAATGGTAGGCTGAAAAATATCTTAAAATTTCTACAAACTAGGGATGTGGCACAACCTTTCTTTTATATTAATGAGACTCTTCACATTCTTGATGCACGGCATCTAGTTTCTCTGGACATTTTTTTTTAAATGAATGACTTGCAACTATCTTCTAGCTACAGTCTGAAGCAGTATAAGCCAAATGAAAGATTTATCACTCCAGTAAAAATGTGGGCTAAATAAATTAGAGGACTATTTAGATAAAGGATGCCCAAATGTTACAGCTTGTAACATTGGAGAAGCAGAAGCTGTGGGGCAACAACAAAAACAAAATGAATAATTTCTGTGCTTTTGACAGGTTACCTGCTTATTGCTTAACTGAGAACAAGTCCTGTTTGCATTCTCATTTGATTTCATAGGTTATTGATGCACATGAATGACAGAATCCAAATTCAATGATTTACAGACTTATATCCATTTTGACTCAGACATGGAACAATCAAAGAAACTGGCAATGATTTGCCTTAAGTGCCTGATACGTATCCCAAATTCTGGATTTTGTTAAAGTACTGTTCTGAACAGCCAGTATCCCTCTGGTGACAAACGAATAGAAATCAGCACTAAAATAGAAATCAGCACTAAAATGTATATACCAGCAAATTGTGCATTTGTTGAAAGAATTACTAAACAGTGATTAAAGAAAGCTGATCTGCATTTAATCGGTCTTGAATAGGCACTTTGGGACATGGCTGTCTAATTGCCTCAAAACACTCAGACACTGACATGATTCCCAACAAAAACTCTTTCCAATGTGGTTCTGACAAAGCTTTTGTAAAATCATTACCCATTATCATAACAATTTTTTCTCCATTTATTAGACCAAATCTTGCTCAGAAAGACTAATTCAGTACACATCTGTACTGAGTGGCTGATGATACACTACTGGTACTGTACAGTACTAGTGAAATAGCACAGAGTTACAATCTGAGTGCAATGGCTGAAACAAGAATTGATTATAGGTGCAAGAGGTTAGGTTAAACAAGGATTTTTCTTATTTGGTTATGTGCCATATATTTCCAATGAGTTATTGAACCCAATTAACAATCATTAAGTTTAGTTGTGCTTGTTATTTCTTATTATCCTCTTCTTAGGGATTCCTTTGGAAAGAGTCAGTATTGCTAGATTTATATAAAAGTTACACAGTACAAGGAAGAAATGCAGATATATCCTTAGAAATGCCACCCCTTCTTTCATTTACTGATGCTGCTTCTCAGCACATCAGTTTCTTCCCACATCAGTGTTTAGTCATCAGGTACAAATATGTTTAAGACAGCATTTGTAGAAATTTCTTTCAAGTAATAACAGTAGGATATTTAAGATGTAAGTGATATTTATACAGCCTTAATTTGAATCCTTGGCTCATCAGCATTTAGACTTCATTGATGTTCCCTTCTGGTTTGATTTTTTTTTCCAAAGTCTTCAATCAAACTAAAGTTCTGACAAATGCATCACTACAGGTAGAATTGAAGGTTTATGATTTTGCCTGCACTATCTGGATTAACAGCAGTTACTTTATTACTTAGTCAAGTATACTTTGGTGATAATAAACAATCAGACTTGTTTCTAGTATTTTTACCCCAGCAACAAGTATCGGAGGAATATTTCAATGTATGGGAGATTTTTTTAGGACAAGGATGTGCAAATTAGTAGAAATAACAGATATTAAGCTTATAATGACAAAAATAAAAATTTGTGAGGGGGTGAATTACTTTCAATGTAGAACATAGATTGGAGTTTATATTTACAAAAAGACACTGCAAAAAGGTAAAAGGGGGTATGAAGCACTTGTCATACTCTGTTTTGTTTACAAATTGGGATGAGTTCTCTACATCAGGACTGAGCCTGGGCTAAGTTTTCTGACCCTTCCTCAGATCAGAACACCTCAAAGGGATGAAGATGGCCATACATAAGGGCATGTGGGAATGACCTTTGGAAACAGGAGGAAAAGCCACAGACTGGACAACCAGAGTCTAAAAGACAGCCCTCAGATGGAAGTAGGGCATGGAAAACATCTTCCCTTGTTTTCTGGCAAGGAAAAAGAAAGGGGAGAAATACTTTCACTCTGGCAAGATTCTCTTAAGGCAACCTTACAATAAAGTTAAGAGTTAGAACTCCTGATTACACTTCTTGTCTGGACTGCCCCACCAGGCTAATGTCATGACATGCTGAATGATATAATGGTAGATTTACCTGAAGAACACTTGGAATATATCCCTACAGACAACGGGGCCATACCATGTGCCCCCCCCCCACAGGGATCATTATCAAAGGATGGAAAACTAGAGGATATAGGCTAGGATCCTTCTACCCATTTGTTTTTCATGTCTTTCTTGCATCCCACTGAAAATGGCAGAGGAAAGCCAGTCCACATAGCCACACAAGTTCTCCAGCATGAATGGTCTTCCATTGATACCAGCAAAGCAGGTCACAAGCCTTTCCTTGAAATGTAAGTATGGTGGGCAGGTTATGCTGAAGGATGAGGTATTTTTTTTCCAAGGTGCAATTATATTGTCATATCATTATCTCATCCTCTTCCAGGTTTCTGGAGCACAAATCCTTGAGTATGTCTGAGATGTTCTCAGCAGCTGGGCCAGAAATTACTATGTCCTCCAATTCTATATCAGCATCTGAAGCAGAGAGAATCCCTTTTCTTTACCTAGGAAGGGAAGATTGCTGTGCGACAGGGGAACTAGGGCCCCCTGAGTTATCTGGTCCTGAGTCCACTGCAGATTTCTCAGCGACTGTATCTCTGTTACCTTTGCTCCACATCTTTGTAGACCAATTGGTATGCTCTTTGCTGCTTGAAGTCTGAGCGGCATCACGGAAACTTGCAAGAGGAGGACGAAGTTGGATTCCAGTACGTGTAGATCCCTCAATAGCTTTCTGGAGCTGAGAGTTTGAGAGACACAGAATTAACAAGCAAGTTGCACAAAGATACCCTTCCTCGATCAAAATAGCAATAGCACTTATTTATATATCACTTCACATGGCTTTGCAGCCCTCTCTAAGCGGTTTACAGAGTCAGCATATTGCCCTCAACAATTTGGGTCCTCGTTTTACCCACTTTGGAAGGATGGAAGACTAAGACAAAATAGTTTCCATGGACCAGAAGGGCAATCATTTTCATCCTAAGGACCACATTTTTGGACCTTGCTAGATGTGCCTTATCACATGACAATGTCACCAAAATAGGCAAGACCAAAAACCTTTTAATCCCTTTTTCCTCATTCGCTTGTTCATTCATTCATTCATCCATCCATTCATTCATTCATTCATTCATTCATTCATTCATTCATTCATTCATTCATTCATAGACTACTACAACATATGAATTTCAGCAGAGTACACAAAGTAAGATTTGGAAATATTTACCAAAGTTAACACTTTCCATAAGAAAATTTGGAGGAGGTGGGGTCTTTAAGGTCAAACTAGCTGCTTTAACTCCGCAAAAGCTAAGGCACCTATTCTGTTTCTTAAACAAAATAAATGCAGAGAGACCCACAATTCTTATCCTTTCCTAATATATGAAGCATTGAAGGCATCAAATGGGCTGTTTGGAGGGGAGGGGATAGAAGTTCCAGACAGAACTCTGATATTTACTACTATGTGCTATTTTTATCCTTCATAAAGGGAGAAAATAAGCAAATGAGATCCTCATCAGTCAGAAGTTTATAAATGCTCAAGGAAGGAGGGAAACCTTGATTATCATTATCTTTACAGTACAATAGGGCTTTTTTTTAACCCCCAACTAAGTATCTTCAAGTAGCGATGGCTGGAAATTTGGAGAGTGTGCTGAAAATGACTGTTCTTTAAAAAATACTGACGAGTGCATTTACATGAAGTAAGGGGTTCAATAGCCATTATCTCCATTCTAGAGAACAAATTTCATTTGAAGGAAATGGCACATAAATACATAGCACCATCACAAACCAAAAGGTTCCAAGATTCTTAGGAAGAAGACAAAGCCATGGAAGTTAACCAAGTATAAATTCAACTCAAGTCCACAACCTAATTTATTCTCTTTTGGAAAAGTCCACAATCCAGTTGGCTTCATAGCCAATACAGTAGTAATAAGACTAAAGATAGTTTTTCTTCTGAATGTTAAGAGGTTTTAAACTGGGATTCCTCTTGTAGACTAGATGATGGTATATTATATCAGATTTTGCAACTTTTAGCAAGGGTGTACTAAGACTTCAAGTGAGTACGCTTCAAAAATTAGGAAAGTCTGAAAAAGAAATAGAGGCCAGAATAAAATAAAATATTGCATTTCAATTTAAACTTAATGAAAATAAAATGAAATAGTACACACATTACTTTTTTTGCAGCTACTGATATACTGGTACAAGTTACATTTTGCTGGCTTTGGATGGAAAACTCTGGGAACTGAACCTAAAGTCCATAGGGGAGTTGTGTTATATGTCACTGATAGTATTAAAAGAATACATGAAATGTAAAATATAACTAAATAAAAGAGAAAAAGTCTTAAATGTCTTTTCTAAATGTGGACTAAGAAGGCACCATCAGGAATTCAGAAGGAATGATAAGAGTGAGGTGTAAGTAGTGTATAAGGAGTAGTACTCCCCTTACAATCTTTTTTTCCCCCAGTTTGGGTTTTCCATTAGACCTTTTCTTTACTCTCAAGCAAGACTCAACCAGACAAAATACAAAGATAACATGATTTAAATTACCTCTTCTAGTGCAATCACACCCTTTAGTTTTCCCATACTGGTTACGTAGGCATTGGTGAGTCCTAGCAATGAGAATAAGGTATGTGTCTACAGAAATGAGAAAATAAGATAAATTAACAAATAAAACAGACCATCAGTCTGTTAATAAAACAGACCATTGCAAACTCATGGAAAATTTGAAACAGGTTGAGAATGGTGGGATTTTTTTACCCATATTAGCATGAATAAACCTGAAGCAAAATATGAAACCTTTATGTTTGAAATTGGAACAGTTAGAAGTAGAGATCCATTTGTCCAATTAACATAAAGTAATACTTTGTTGGCATTAAAAAACAAATTGTACCAAGTCAACTGATTTTGAGTTACATAGTAATGCAGTTTACATATACAAAATAAATAAAAGATTATGGTTTAAATAATTTTCCGATTCTACATAACTATGACCTAGCAGACTAAATTATCTTTATCTTGTGTGCTAGCATGCTAAGGGTATTCTCAGGTAGCAAAAGCAGGGAAAGTTCATCTAGATGGGATATAAATGGAAATAAGCTATTCTGAATTCAGAAGAATATAGAATAGCAATAGCACTTAGACTTATATACTGCTTTACAGTGCTTTATAGCCCTCTCTAAACAACTTACAGAGTCAGCATATTGACACACACCCCCGAACAATCTGGGTCCTTATTTCTAACCACTGAGCCACCACGGCTCAGATGGGTCATGGATAGGCGTCATAAACTCTTTGGAAAAATTAGATTTTAGTAAAACCAGGTTGTACTGTAAACTTGAATAAATCAAATGAGGTGAAAGGGAAAATATGCCTTTTGATTTTGTGTATATCCTTGCAAGTATCATTTTAGGTGAGACCAAGACTTTTCTTCTTTGAAAGACAGGGAAATAAGCAAGATCTTTGTGCTATAATAGGGCCCATTACTCCTAATCAAAGATGTGCATATATTAAACAAAACCTTGCTACCTAATTAAAAAAGGACACCTTATACATAGATTGAAAAATTTGGAATTGATTAAACATATAAAAATTCTAAATAGGTTTTCTTCAATTTTATATTTATTGATGGTTCATATTCATAAGAAGCATTGTTATTAACTTCTTTATTTTGAGTTTTGCATTGGAACAACATTGAGAATAAAAAACAACTTATTCAACAATTTCTGTTCCCAATTTTGTTAGAAAATTTGCTCCTGCAAAGATTAAATAGTAGCCCAACTCCCTCTGTTTCCTCCACACAGAAATCTTTTTAGTAGACAAGATTGTCTTAAGAAATACCACTGCTTCTTAGATGAAATTTTCTGCTAATAGCATAAGCTAAGGGTGCTAGTAATAAGACACAGAACTGGCAAGATTGATAACAAATAAAATAAAGTAATTGAACATTGGGGTGGTTCTTTTGCTTTTAAAGCTGTTTTTCTCATTCAAATTCTAGCAACTTAGTTTCACATTGAAATCTCTTAGTCTACTTTGCAAAATTGTGTGGCAACGTGGTGACTTGCAATGGAAAAGAGACGGATGAAAAGAAAATATGATAGTAAGACAAGTTGGCAGGAACTGGGGGGGGAAGCAACTGAAGAAAAAAGAACAGGTCTATATTTTGTAGATTCAGCCCAATTCTGTATCTTTTACTTGTCTGAAAGAGTAAAATTAGAGAAGAATCATCGCCATACTATATACAGAGAACCCTACTAGTTTTGATAGGTTAAGCTTAAACAAGATCACACCATATGTTGAAGATCAAGAAATATAAAGAGAACATGAAATCAGAAGAAGGTGTAGATCTTGATGGGGGTAGAGTTGGATAGCAAGGAAATGCAGCACCCACCTTATGCAGCGATGTTCTCTCAACCAGCTGAAAGGGAGAAGGATCTATGCGGCAGCTGCTGAAGCATACCTTTTTCTCGAGCTCCTCCTGCTCCCAAACTTCTATCTGACACAGGAAAAAAAGAGTTCACAAGTTCAGAGAAATAATTTGGACCAACCACTTTCCCAGGCTGCTTATTTTAGCCAATGGGATAGCATGATTTACTTGTCTTGGGTACATTTCCCAATTTGTCCAATTCCTCTTCTAACTTCTTGGTTGACTGGGATCCAAAAGGGACCAATTACAAAGCCATTTCTGACAGGAATCTGAAACCAACCTCTTTCCTGAAGCCTCTTGGGGTTGCGAGTGTGTGTGTTCATACAAACTAGGGCAGCCATTACAACTTCAATGTTTGAGCTATAAACGCAGCTACAAATACAGCGAACGCTGTATTTTTATTATTATTTCCTACTTCTCGCAGTACACTTTACATTTTCTTTACATTTACATTCCTTCTCAAAGATTCCTTTTTCCATGAATATTTTGGTTTTAATTGGTGAAGCCCATCCTCTAATGAAATCAGGAACGAGGTCTACATGTATGTTGTACGGCCTCTCACTCATACAGACATTATACAGGCTCTCTTAAGAACAAAGAATATGTGTCCCAACACCATGGGTGGGATTCTACCAGTTCATACCTATTCGCTAGAACCGGTTGTTAATATTCTAAGCAGTTCAGAGAACTGGTTGTTAGAAGAAATTACTGGCCTCATCCTGTAAGGAAGGCAGGAAGGAAACATTCTGGTGTTGCTTACACAAACTGTCTGTTAACCCTTATTATTCTTGGCAAGACTAGACTTCCTGTCTCAGGAATGTTTCTGGAGTTTTTGTCCCTTCCTTTGCTGGTACTTTGCTTGTGTGGAGTGACCATTCAAAGTTACAATGGCACTGAAAATAGTGACTTATTACCATTTTTCACACTTACAACTGTTGCAGCATCCCCACAGTCATGAGAGGCCAGGCAAGAAGATGCATGCCTCAATGTGAGTGATGTCGAGCTGGCCACACCCAGCCAGTCACATGACCACCTAAGCCATGCCCACCACCTAAGCCATGCCCACAGAACTGGTTGTTAAAAAATTTGAATCCCACCCCTGCCCAACACATTCTCCTATACTTTTCATTTGCAAAGTCCTAGTTTTCCATTTAATCATATGGTTTTTACTCATCATGCTGGCTACTGCAAAATGTAATGTCCAATGTAATGTCTGTAAAAATACAAACTCAGAGAGCACCAAGGACCCTTCCAGGAGTATCTTACTTACCAGGCCTGCCAAAACAACACAAATTCACTTCAACAAAGCATTGGGACTGCAGAAATGATCTGATTTACTCCAGCAAAGTGAAGTAGGTTCTACTCAGTTTCTCCCCCAGTGTTTTAAAGTCATGCAACTTTAGGGCTATCCACAGCATTCATCAAAAAAAATTCTGAGCCTGTGTACCACCATAGATAAAAAAAACTGGATGAAAGTGAACATCCCCAACATCAACTAAAACCTGCAATTGCAGTACTATTGGCTATCTCTCAACCATGTGGTGTTATTAATATTCCCTGTTTTCTTTAAGTTATGAGTAACGCAGCTGACACTTTTTCTTGCAGGCTATTATATTTTTGCCCATTGTTGTCTGAGGTGCCACGCATACTGATAGCAGCATATATGACAGTATAGTTGTTGCAGAGAAAATAAGAGAAGTTTTCAAAAATCACATTTTAAAGTGGAGAATGGATAAATAATCTTGTGATTGTTTTAAAATAATCATATGGTTCTTTTATGGAATCTCCTGGCATGACATATCAACCCCCTCAACTTTGGCTGCTGCTTTACTTCCAAACATACCTCTTCTGTCTTCATTGGATCTTCAACCTCTGCTGAATCCTGAAAGGAATAAGCAATCATTTCCAAGATCAGAAAAAAGGCAACAAAGTTTAAATCCAATTCTCATTTCCAGGATATAAACGTTGCTTCTTCCCTAACACCACTGCTATCATGAGCACTGTATGTATTATGAGATTTGGCACATGGGTAAAGAAAGCAAGTTGGTGCATATGATATGGTCATGCATTCTAAGCTTCTTGGGTCACAGTTTCTAAAATAAAATTTATTGTCCTCTATCCCTGCAAATTTGAAAACAATATCTGGTGAATCTCAAAGCTATATTCCTTTGTTTTATATCATTGCTTTTATTCCTTATAGAAATGCAGAGGAACTTCTATTTAGTTCTTTTTAGTCTTTCCCTCCAATGAAATGAACCCTATCACATTCTCACAAAAGGACAAACTTGGGTTCTGAGTACTTGGTCCACCCCACATCTTCTGTTTCCTTTCACTCCATTTACTTTCTTAAATACAATGCTCTGAATGTGCACACCTTTGTGATGTACATGTGCTCGTGTAATTTTTATAAACAAATAAATGAACCAGAATTCCAAAATACCCTTTTATCATTCTTCCTGTTGCAGTTTTAGGATTCTTATGTTTGTAACAAAGAAATCTATTATTTGAAGAAAGACTTTACTACAATAATTCAAAAAATCAATGAGGAGGATTGTAACATATTAATCTGCAAAGAAATTTTTCCTAGGCAGTGATATTATCTGTTAGAAGAGGGAGGGGTGAAGAATTGCTTCTTCAACCCTTCCCCTTCAGAATCTCAAAAGCAGTCCAGTAGTGTAGGTGTACAGATTTTTAAAAAATAATAATAAAGAAAAACAATTTGCAGTTAATTCATCAATTTCTATCACTAAACAATAGCAGAAAATCATCCTTATTCATTCCATTCAAAGAAATACAATGACACAAAGATGGAAAACATACAGTATTCTCAAGTGGTTTGGCAGTCTGGCTTAAAAATACATTTGAAAAATAGATACGCATGCTAATGTATAAAACATCTGTGCTCATGCCATGACAGTTCAGGGATGAATGAACAGGGATAGATCAATTCTGGTACTGAACATCTTCCAAAATATCTGGCAGCAAAAGGTCATGATTGTTGCTAAGCTTCCTTTGCTATTTTAAGTTTTCCTTCCTAAAGGGATCAACCCTATTAAGAAAAAGAGACAAGGGTAAAACACTGATAAATGACTACAGAATATCAGTGTTGCATACCTAACCTATTTCATTACCATAATGAAGTATGTATGTTGTGTATCCAAGGCCTGTTTGGAATATAAACAGACTGTCCAAAACCATAACATTTCCATTTACTATTTTTTAAGTTTTTGATGTCCTGCCTACCCTCTTCATCCCAGCCAGTCCAGCCAAAGGCAGTGCAAAGGGCGGTCTGGAATGTTAGATTCAAAAGTAATTCCAAGTAATTAGGAAACTCCTTCAAAGGAGGAAAGTTCCCTGTCATATCTCAGCCTGAGACTACAAACACTGTCCAAAAGAATGGAACAGAAGGTACTGCAACAGGAAAAACATTCCAGCATTCTACAAAATTTGTGCAGGATAGCACAGATTAAAGCTCATGGAGTGCACATATTCACTTCTCTTTATCTTGTAGATTTGTGTCCACATGGACTTCTAAGCTATCCGGTTCTTCATTTTGAGAAGTTTAATTTATTTCATTTCCCTCCCACTTCTGACTCTAAAAATGCTATTTTCTCAGGGTTTGATAGCAATCAGAACTTTTTTCCCAAAATTATTTAGGCATAGGATAGCTTTCTTGTTCAAACCTGCTCGGTGCTTTTTCCCTGGGGGGGTGGGCTGAGACAAAGAAGTAGCTCCATCAGTCTCCTCAGCTGCCAACATCTCCTGTCTGTGCAAAGGGAAAAATGCAAGGAATGAAATGGCTGACCACTGGGCTGTCTGCAGGTATGATTAAAAAAAAAAAAAATCAAGATAGCAGCCACAACCTACAGTCAAAGCTTCACCCATTTTTATGCTGTGGCTGCCATCTTGATCTTTTGTATTACACTCTGCAGACACTTCTGGCTAACCAGTAGCAATGTTTTTTTCCCTACCCTTTCAATAATGCATGCACATTAGGTTGCCATTGCATCACTTCTGATTTGTAAGGTAGTAAAATGTATATTTTCCATAGTAGAGCAATATAAAGCCAAACTGAAACAATATAGCTTCATCTAAATATAATTCTTCAATTATATTTAGATTATATTATTCTTTCAACTAAACATTTGGTGTTTGATGGCTGCCAGGCCTGTTAGGTAGACCAGGCCATGAAAACTCTATGGAAAGGTTAAAACTACTTTTATTGACACTGGCTATAATAAGAGAATCTTGGGAATCTGAGAATGCTGATCATCTTCTCCTCCTGTTCCTTGCAGTTCAGTGAATTAGGAAGGCCTCTACCTGAGCTACTTCTGAGCTTAAAAAAATGTTGTTCTGGACTTTAAAAATGTTTCAGCCCATTTTTCCTAGGCAACAGATTCTACATATCTCCATCAAAGTCATCTTTTTTTTTCACTCTCTCTCTACAGTGATTCACCATTTCAGTGTGGAAACTATTGACAAGTTGATAAATGTTCTCCTAGGTTGACTGGACTTCATACAGATGTTCTGTTTGGATGGCCTGTTCATAAATGATAATTACTGTTGAGTAATAAACACTACTGGTTGAAGGAAATGGAATTGTTTGTGACAGAATTCAAAAGGGAAAAAGACAAGGCAAAGGCAAAGACAGATTAAGATTGATAATTGACCAGATTCAAAGAAAATGATGGATTTGATTTCTGGAAGAAGAAAATGAGTGGCTGGCTCCCTGACCATAGAGAAGCCAGACTTGGGAAACTATGTAGCTGCCTGGTAAAACCTATTTCAAACTGTTACTCCTAAACTTCTTAGCACTTGAAAAATCATGACCTTCCCATTTTGTTCCAAAAGTAATCAGCCTTCCAATTTCTGGTGATCATGCTATGTTCCATATACATGGAAAGATCATTAGCCAAGTACACAGTGCTGTCTTCTCCCGTTTTTTCTTTTCTTAATTGCCCCTCCACTGAAAGTAGGCTTCTCATTGTGCCTATTTAGCTTAATTGTGTTTGCATATGTCTGTTTGCAACTTTGATATTGCCTTTTATTTGTTTAAAAATGTTTGTAATGCTTGTAGATAAACTGAGGAAACAGAGATTGTTGTTATCTCTAGTCAATTTCATTACAAGAGTGAATCAAATCAGTCATCTGGGTAGCTTTGCAGGGAAAAAATGCCATTTGGCTTTCTTAAATTTTCATTATAGAACAATTGCATTAATCATCAATCAATCCAAGTGTCAGCAGTACAGGTCCAGAGAAATGCAATTCCAAGTACATCCCAGTAAATACTTTAAATTCATGGTTAGTGTTTGAGTTGTAAGCCACACCAATTTCATCAAGCAACATCTTTCTAGCATGATCAGTTTATAATTGGCTCTAAATCAGACAACCCAAACACATCAGTTTTATAGTTTGGCTCAAAACCATACTGGCTAATTTTTCCCTGCTTGTTGGTTGTGTTAAACATGATTAAAGATTGGATCTTCAGTGGGGAATATGAAATGACTTCGAAGTTGGAAATGCAGACAGAATATTGAGAGATATCCATCCTTATCAAACTGCACCTTTCCTTCCAATCATGCCCAATTGCTCACCATGCCTCAAATAGGGGTATACATTTTCATATAGAAAGTTAGGAAAGAGATTGTACTGTTGTCCTGCTCCTTCCCTGAATGGATTAGCTGCAGCAAGAAAAAAATAACAGAAGGATGAGAAAATCTGGGGTGAATGTAGATGGTTTCTGATATTGTCTGGACCTTGTGTAGAATTGTATGAAATGAATGACAATTGCACACTGTTGAAAAAGATGTAGGTAATAAAATGTGAAATGCATTGATTGCAAGAGCCAATAAGCTCTAGGCTTCTATACCAAAAGTAGGGAGGGAGAAGTTTGAAAGAAAACAGGATTGGACAAATTAAGAAAGACAGATCTACTTGGTGATTATTAATAGATGCCAGACTATAGAGCAGAGTTATCAAATTCGCAGCCTGCGGGCCAGATACATCACATGCTGGCCATGCCAACGCCCAATTTAGCAAAGGGGGGAAAAGTCATGATATGTCACTTGATGCAAACATTTCAATGCAAGTTTGACACCCCTGTTATAGAGACTTTGGCCTGATCCAGTGGGGCAGTTGCCTACCTTCAATTGTGGAGCACTGTGGATTCACAATTGGAACCTCACTCTGCTCCATTCTTCATGCAAACATGCTTGTGAGTAAGTACCCCAAATATAGATAATAGCTACCCTTGGAACTGAGAATACATTAAAGGTTGCTATGACCAATCATAAAATAAGGATATACCAAAATATGAACAAATCCCCAGGCTGACATATCCCAATAAACTATTTTCTAAGAAAATCTCTGGGGATAACACTAGACACCCCCCCCAAACACCTGCTGAAACCTTAGGTTAATCTCAAGGGTGGTATTATTGTTTTGGAGCAGCCTTACTTCCCAATAATTTTCTTTTAATTCAAAGAATTTTAACAAAACTGGCCTTCAAGGACCTGGGGTGCCCATGGGACATGTAGACAGGCATATATAGTCATCCCAGGCACCATGCTGAGGATTCTTGTATTACAGAAAAATAAACTGTGATATTTTACTGCACAAATTTAACAGAGATCAAATGCCAATTTACTGTTATGCATGCTTTTATAATATTGATGTCTGCCAAATTCATGCTTCATTTTGAAACAGAATGTACCTAGAAAAGTATGTGGACCTAACAAAGTTATATGTCAAGAAGTGTTATCTATTTCACTTGTTCTTGTCTTATTCAAGATAAAATATGCAGAGTCTGATGAAGTGTCCTCCCCCATGTGTTCAATAATCCCCCTATATTTTCCTAGCAGTTGTTTTGGCATTTTTCTTTCCAGATGGAAAACATTAAGAAGGAGGAGATGGAATGGCTGTCCTGTGCTTTTTCATTAGTAGCACTAGGAGTCCCCTATCTGAAAGCAACCTGGATTTGCTAGTTCTCCTTTTTCTTCTTTTAAAATAAATCTGGCAAACCTGGACATATGTGGACATATTTGAAGGTTCCAAAGGCTTTGCACTGAAACTATCCTGCAATTCTTTTACTTTAAATGATATTTTATTTTGTTTTCATTGTAAATGTATTAAAAATGTAAATAACCCTGAGAAAATAAGCCTGGCAAAGCAGACAACACTCATTAAAGAAATCAGTAGCCTTTTGGTTCTATGTTTATGGAATGGTGACCTTGAGAGATAAAGCAATGATGAATTAGAAGAATAGGAAGTTCTGTCATATAATCTGGTGGGTGAAAATGCTGTATAAAATCCTCATAATATTAAACAGTCTTTTATTTGGTGGTCTAATGCATGAGTAAGTGGATGAAAAAAGGTATGGAGGGATAAACTGTATAACTTAATTGTGTGATATAACTTCCAATTTAGGAGATCTCATCTCTTAATTACAACAAATACCTCTAATACAAATGCATTCTGCATAACCATTCTTATTTCTTTTATGATTGCCTTTCTGTTCCCCTCAAAGTAAATATTAGCAAGTTGATATCAGACATCTGTCCACTCTCCAGAAATCCAGATGAAGTCTCCCATCCCTCCCATATTCCATAACCCAATTAGAAAAGTCCCTTTAAGTCTTCAAATATTGGCCATCACATCCCACCACAAAAGGTCAATTAAGACACAGTACTTGGAGATTGTGGAGGTGTTGGTGCCTCTGCCACTAGCTTGTGAAGAGTCACTGGCCCATTAGGTCCTCCTGGGTAATCAGGGGTTAACGTAGGCTGCTGTGGAAAATATTATAGAAAATAAAATAAAGCAAGAATTAGAATTTCTCTTAATAATTTTTTTTTTAAAAATCTGCTACTTCTCCAAAAATTATTATATATATTATTTCAGCATCCTTATGAACTCTTCAGCAGAAGCAGCTATTTCTCCCATGCTGCAAAGGGGATGCTCCAAGGCAGGGGTCTCCAACCTTAGACAAGTTAAGCCTGGAGGACTTCAACTCCCAGAATTCCCCAGCCAGCTGGGGAATTCTAGGGTTTCAAGTCCTCCAGGCTTAATGTGGCCAAGGTTGGAGACACAAGGTGAATTGCAGTTTTCTTAGTGGCACTCAGTGATTTTACTCTGACATTTGAACTTAAGACTTCCTGTTTCATATCTCATCTACCTAGTCACTATGCCCCATAAATTACACTTTCTTTTTCTTCTTTCCACTATTGTTTTTTTTAATTTAATCCCCACATTCACTACCTCGGTCTTTCCCTTGTCCTCTTCTTCCTCATCCACATCCTCATCCACAAAAGCAAATGATTCATGCTTCCACTGGTGTCCATCGTAAGATGCTTCAATCAGTTTCTGTGGCATCTCCCTGGCAAGATGCAGGCGTCGCTCTGGGCTGAGGTGTCTGTGCAGCAGAGCCTGGAGCTCAGTTCGCTCCACGGAGCCCATTAGAATCATGGAATCTAGAGAGGGGAAAAGCAAATAAGAAAATCTAAGGTCTAAAATTCAGGGATGATCAGAGTCACTTGACAGATCTTCAGCTTATGAATCAATTTTATATGATGATCCTTACAACTTTATGAAGAACAGTTAATAATATCTCTGGGTTTCCTTATGATTTTAGATACATTTTATTCTAAGAACACAACTAAACTATAAGCTCCAGCCATATCTTAAGAAGAAGAAATCTCCTGGAAATATGCAGGAGATTTCCATCTCACAATCACCTCATAACTCTCTTAAACATGGCTAGTCTCAGGTCTGGGCTGTAGAAAAACAGGTCAGAGGAAAACTGAAAAATATCAATGACTACATCTCAGAAGGCTGATTCATCATATGTTATAGAACAGCAGATTTCCATATATTTGGAAGAGCTTGGAGAACTCTGGAAAACTGATCTGTTTCCCAATGAGAAAGAATCTAACAGTAGGCAGCATTCCTTTCATATGAGAAGACTCAGAGAAGTGCATTAAATGAAATTTAATTTTAGAAATGGAGAAAATGGAAGAGAGGAAACGTGGCAGGAATCTATTTATGTAAAAAAGTAGTTAGAAATGAAGACATTCTGGGCATATCTACTTTCTGCTTTGTCCACACCACTTCTCTTCGGCCTAGACATGTGCATTCTTGAAACATTCAACAAATTCAGAATATAGCTCTGAACCAACTATCGAGGTTCCATTGTAAAGAAGTAACAGACAAAGGAACACTATTCCAGAGTCTTGCTAGAATCAAAGTGTTTCTTCAGTCATGATTAGGGTATAAAAGAATGAGTGGAATCTAAGACTATATAAACATTTGATCTGGAGCTAACAAATGTCATCTCAATAATGCTCTGGTTTTCTTAGCTAGGGCAGCTATCACCAGCTCCTTGGACTGCAAAAATACAGGTGATCTGTTACTTCTCTGAATCCTTTTTTCTGCCATCTATATCATTATTTTTCTTGCACAGCTGCCCAACTCACAAAGACTTAGGATGGCATACAAATTTAAAACAATAATAAAATCAATGCACTTCCAAAACAAAATAGCAACCAAAGACATTCATCAATGCAGTACCAAGGACCTGTATTTTGCAGTCCAGTTATCTGTTATCTCCTCAACTATCATTGAAGCTTTCTGACCATGAAGCGGGGCCTTCATGTACCCCTCCTTCCCTCCTCCTCCTTCTCTTCCATCAGAGTGAGATTTCCTCACAGGACTGCAGCTGCTGCTGATTCAATTCAGTATTTGGCACCAATCCCCTGTAGTTGCCTTCTCTCCCACACAAGGCACTGGATTCTAACCCAAGATGATTAGTGACCAAACCTTGCTATCCAGGCATTCTATGGCAATTGCCCTCTCTGTTGCCAATTCTCAGTGCAACTTCTTCAACCCACATGATAGGAGGATTGCTGGGTTCATCTATGGTGAGAGAATATCAGAATGTGTCTGGTAGCCCTTTTTAAAACTATATATCTATAGTTTTAAGCCTGAGGATGGCAGATGAGATTCTGCCGAAATGTTGATATCATCTGCCATCCTCAGGCTTGTGTATTGGGTTTTTTCCTAATTGTGTGTGTCAGGTTTAGCAGCCATTTAAAAGCACAACTATTAAGACGTGGGAAAATACCTGAAGAAACCTAAATATCATACGTGTGTGTGTGTGTGTGTGTGTGTGTGTGTGTGTGTGTGTGT
>BLBF01000004.1:9292601-9355685 GCA_015471245.1 Laticauda colubrina | reverse complement strand
AAAAAAACCCCCAAACACACACAACTGCAATTAAGTGTGTTCCAGTGGGCTTACCCTATTACAGCAAATGCCGGCAACTCCTGTAGGTCAAAGGGAAAATCCATGCGAAAGTTTGTTCTGAAGAGGGCTGTAATGGTGACTGTGAAGGGGGGATGGAGAGAAGAGACAACCAGGGTGACCAGGGAAGAAAAAAGAACATGAAGTCAGGCCCTCAGTACCCAAACAATGAGAGTCTAAGAAGTAAACCTAAGAAGCTTCTTTATTACCATCATATCAGTTTTAAGAACTTCACTGTAAAAAAAAATCATAAGTTTTCCAAGAAGAGTGAAATAATTTAGCCTTAATACCACTTGTTTAAAAATGGTTCTGCTGTTACTAAAAACCTTTCTGCCTTACACAGATACTACTCCCCTACCCCATTACTCCCCATAATCTTGCAGGAGTTGTGTGTAAAGCTACTTGTGGGAGGCAGCAATAATAGCAAGAGAGGCTGGGAGGAGGTGCATCTTCTTATCTTACTTGCATCCTTGTTCCAGACAGCAAAGACTCGGAAAACAAAGGCGCTGAATGTGGCTGCAAAGAATCCACGCCAATAGTTACGAACTGCAAAATAGGTGGAAGTGACTTCAATGCTAAAGAGGACACCTACAAAGTATATAGAAATTCTCATCAGTACATGACACTTCACACATATAAAATGCATGCAAATACTATTTCCCTCAGCCAACACTCCCCAAAATAGGCTTTTGCAAAAGAGATAAGAGTTACAACAATAAATGGGCATGAAGGTGAAGTTTACTTTTAATTTCTTTTCATTTTGCAAAAGTTTTGTTTTGTTTTGTTTTTAAGGTTAGAATTAAGGCGAGATAGGTAAGTGTAAGCAAGATTGAAGTTCCCCGAGTCACCCTTTATGTTAACTCACTACTTTCCCAACTTTCTACCATCAAAAGAATATTTCCTGTGGAATAACCATTTGAGACTGGATTATATATTAAGTTCACTTCACAATAAGCTCTGGGTAGCACCAACCCATGGCCCACTATCAGGTTCTGACCATTCAGAACTGGACCATGGAAGTGGTGGCTGAGTCATGGAATCATTCCCTCCCGTCCCCCTGCCGGGCCACAGAGATGGAAAAGGTGGGGGACTCTGCCTTACAGCAATTGAACTTGATTGTAAAATTTGTTTTCTTCCTGAAAAAAAATCCAAAGAACTTCAGGGTTATCTGGAATGAATGTTGAAAAGCCTGTGTTTTGATGGAATAGAAGTGGCCACCACCCATCCAATGTAACATCACTGTCTCCTCGTGACAAGGGGCTTGTCAGAACATTTCATTGACCTTGTCCACATGGTTCTCAGTTGACAATGTATTGGAGTGGCATGAGAAGATGCCAAAAATGAACACTGATCTTCATTCTGCTAAGATTTTAAAAATAAACGGAGCACTTTTTAATGGGTTGGAAAATGATGACCAACGGGATCCTCTGAGGATCCTCTGTGGTGCAGTGCTTAGAGTGCCGTATTACAAGCTACTTCTGCAGCCAGCTGCCTACAATTTGGCAGATCGAATCTCACCAGGCTCAAGGTTGACTAAGCCTTTCATCCTTCTGAGATGGGTAAAATGAGGACCCAAATTGTTGGGGGCAATATGCTGACTCTGTAAACCATTTAGAGAGGGCTGTAAAGCACTATAAATCGGTATATAAGTCCAAGTGCTATCCCGGGAAGGAAGAGTGCCATCAATATAAAATAAATAATATTATTAATAATAATTTGTATATATAAATGAAGACTTAAGCCCATGTCACACTGAACCAACAGATGCAAAGAGGATGTAAAACGGACAAAAAACCTTGCCATCCATTTGAAAACGCGATGTACTCACTGCCTCTGTTTGGCTTCCTCTCTATCCGTCCAGCATCCGTTTATTGACGTTTCCTCCGCTCCAAAAGTTTTGGGCTGCCCAAAACTTTTGCGCGGAAAATGTATCCAGTTCGTCCGTTCTGCATCCGCTACTCATCCGCTATGCATCCGTTACGCATCCGTTACGCATCTGCTATATCCGCCAGGCATCCACTCCGCATCCGCGCAACTCGCATCCGCTCGGATGCAGGGAGGAAGCGGAACGGACGCAGAACAGATGCAGAACGGATGCCAAGCAGAAACAAAACGTTTAAAACAGAAAAAACATTCGCAGAGGGGACCTATCTCGGATATTAAGGATGTCTGCAGGATGCCTAGAGGATGCCTAGAGGATGCAAAGGGACACCTACACTGCCTATAAAAAGGGGGAGCAACTCGCCTGCATCTCACTTTCAGAACAGCAGCCAAGCTGTGCAGACCTCTGCAGCCTTCATCTGACTCTTCCTCTTCCACAGCATCCAGTCATGTCCACCGTGGATTGTGACAAAGTCCTTTCTGCAGCCACCATCCTTCTGCAACAGTGCAAAACCATCTACAGGCTCTGTGAACTCTACTACGGGAAGAAAAGGAGGCACCCAAAAAAAGTCTGGGTCCAAAGATGGTTCACCAGAAGAGCAGAGGATGGACTGTACAACAAGCTGATGGTGGAGCTCAGGAGCGAAGACACTCGGGCATTCCAGAACTTCATGAGGATGCCTCCAGCCATGTTTGATGAACCTGTGCAGCGGCTGACACCCAGGTTGACCAAGACAAACACCAACTTCCCGCCCAGCCTGGAACCTGGGCTCAAGGTGGCACTCACTCTGCACCACCTGGCCTCAGGGACCACCTACAGGAGCATGCAGTACGGCTGGAGGGTGCCATCCAGCACCATCAGCTTTGTTGTCAGAGAAGTGGTGCAGGCCATCATCAAAGAATACAAGGAGGAGCTCCTCCAGTGCCCCTCCACTGAAGAAGGATGGAAGAAAGTTGCAGAGCAGTGGTATCAGAAGTGGAACTTCCCCCACACTGTTGGAGCCATAGATGGCAAGCATGTGGCCTGCAAAGCGCCAGCCAAGTCGGGGTCCACTTATCACAACTACAAGGGCTTCTTCAGCATCACCCTCTTCACCATGGTCGATGCTGACTACAAGTTCATGTACATCGATGCTTCAGGCAACAGCTCATCTTCAGATGCCCAGGTATACAACGCGAGTCACCTCAAGGAGGGGCTGGAAAGCAACCTCATGGTGGGCTTCCCAGATCCAGACCCGCTGCCCAACGACAAGCAAGATGTGCCCTACTTCATCGTGGGGGATGACGCCTTCTCCCTCACAACCTACCTCATGAAGCCCTACACTTCCAAATACCTCACCCGTGAAGAGAGGATCTTCAACTACAGGCTGTTCAGGGCAAGACGGATGGTGGAGAACGCCTTTGGCATCCTGGCCAACAGGTTCCAGGAACTTCTCACCACCATGCAGCATTGCCCAGAGACCGTGAGGAACATTGTTGAAGCTTGCTGCATCCTGCACAATCTCATGCGCACCTGCTACCCAGTCTTGCAGAACAGGCTTGTGGACCGCCAACAAGGCAATGGGGACATGGAGCCTGGGGAATGGAGGCAAGGGCAAAACCTGATCGACACTGAGGATGTGCAAGGCCCCAACAGAGCCTCATGTGAAGGGAAGAAGCAGCGCAACCTCCTGAGACACTGGTGCAACTCCCTAGCTGGAGCAGTGGAGTGGCAAGACAAGTTGATAGATGATTAATGGATGCTTCCTTCAGCCTATCTCATCACACGGATGAGATTGGGCCATGTATGTTTGGTTGGCCTACAATGAACAGGACGTTTAATAAAGAGTTGTGTTTATGTTGACATGTGTGGATGATTGATTATATCATTATTGATAATAAAGGGCCATAGGTGTGGCACCTGGGAGGATGGACCATACAGTCCCACTATGCTTGCACTGGAGGTTTATCTATCCCACTGCTATCCTAACCCATCCCACAGCTATTACCCATCCCACAGGTATCCTAACCCATTCCACAGCTATCCTTACCCATCCCACAAGCAAGCAAAGGCTTAAACCATTTCTAAAAGTTTCCAGCAAGACTTTATTAAAAAAAAGAAATTAAGCAAGTGTGTGAATCAAAAATAGACTTTATTAACAAGACAAAAATGAGTCTCTGACACTCCTCTTGGTCGCTCAGTCTCAGGGGTGAAGGGTGCAGGTGCTGTGGAGGTGGCTGGTGCTGGAGTGCTTGTCATCAGCTCCTCCAGAAGCAGAAGCAGCAGAAGCCCCAGCCCCAGAAGAGCGAGCCCGTGCTGCAGAAGCCCCAGCAGAACCAGAGTGAGGGCCAGGGGGCGGGATGGTAGCCCTGTCCCTCTTGCAAGGGCTGGCAGCAGATGGCTGAGGCTTGCTGTGCTTCCGCATGGTTGTGGGGTTGCTGGCTGGCAGGGAGGCTGGCAGGAACCAAGGCTGGCAGCAAGGCTTGCAGGGAGGCTGGCACCAAGGCTGGCAGGAAGGCTTGCAAGCAGACATGCAGGCAGGGCAGGCAAGGCAGCCAATCCTTCTGGCAGCAGGTCTTTCCTCTGAATGGCGACCTGCTTCCGAGCTGCTTCCGTTATATCCGCGGGGCTGACGCAATGCATCCTCCCCGCATGTGCAATTAACGCCAGGCATCCGCTGTGCATCCGCTGTGCATCCGCTTCATCCGTTCCGCGTCCACTTTGCTGAGGCCCCCTGGAAGCCCTGCGGATGTGCCATCCGCTCCCATCCGCTTCCATCCGCTGGGCTTCCGTTCCGCATCCGCTTTGCAACCTCCCTGCGTCCTCCCTGAGTCCGTGTTATCCGTTCCAGTTATGCAAATTTTTGCCCCTTTTGAGAGCGGATAACAACGGATGGAACATTTTGCTTGTCCGCTGTGTCCTTTTTGCATCCGTTGGCCAGTGTGACATGGGCTTAAAGCATGGTGTAAGAGAGAAGATGTGATGTGTCTTGGAAAATGTAGACAAAAGCAAGCAGCCACTTGCCTCCAAGTGGTGTCCCGAAACAGCAGCCAACCCCTACCGCACATCCCACAGTCAGGACATCTGTGTAATAATATGGCTGCTACTAGTGGAAGAGATGAGACAGAGAGAGAGGGAAAAAAAAACAGGACAGAAGAGGAGTGAGAGGATTGGAAGCTAATATTACAAGGCAATCAGTTGATGTTCTGTAGCACATCTTGGACCCATTTACTATATATATTCTGCATATGTCATTGTTTCTGTTTTCTGTCATTCTGGCCCAGACAGGTTCCAATACATTTGTGCAAGAAATCGGGGCATTGTGTCTGAATGCTCAACTCCTATAGAAACAGAATGCTTTTACCTTTTCAGATCTAACATTTTTTTAAATATCAAAAAGGCTGCTGTATATCAACAGTTGATGGTTAAGAAGCATATGTTGTGAATAGCTTTACACATTATAAAACTCTAGTTTGGAGGTATAGGAATTTGGATGTGTTCTTCATGTACAGGCTTTTACCTGTGAATACACAGACTGGAGAATGTGCTACAAAATGGTATTTCTGCATTATCTCGTAACTTCAGCAAGTTAGAATGAACTCCATTGTAGTACAGCTTTATAAAAAAAATTGTGAACAATGAACAGATGCTGTGCATGAGAACAGCTTTCTCATCTGATTGATGAGAGAGGGATATACCACTCATGAGGGATGTACCACTTTAGGAACTATTCCATTTGGAATTCTTTTTTTAAATAGCAATTTTATTAAAAGATTATAATTACTGTAGTAGGCGTTATTCCATTTGGAATTCATGGATGTGCCATAAAGGTAATGTATCTGGCTAAAATTCTTTCCTTAGATGGAACTGAAATGGTTTGACTCAATCTGTATTTGTTGTCCAATTCATATGATTTACTGCTATACACAGATGACAAAAATAAGAAAGAAGAAACAAATGAGCAAAAAGGCCTCTCTTCAGAGAAGCACATAGTTCAGGAAGAGAATTGCTGAAGCCACCAAAATACAGCTGGTAAACCAAGAGGTCATCTCTATATGGGTAGGATTATTATCAATACTGAATTCTATCGACTAAAGAGCTCTCATTCAAATTTATACAGACACTTCCAATTCATGTTTGCAGTACATGCCTTATTTCAAAATTACCAAGCATAGATTCTTGTTCAGAGGATTCAGCAAGGAAAAAACAACAAAGGTTATTAATTAACTTTATCAATAAGTTAAGAAAAAAATCTTAGCATTCACCAACCAGGATTGGGGGGGGGGGCGTTAACGTTTTAAAGATATATATTGGAGCCATGGTGGCACAGTGGTTTGAATGCAGTATGGCAGAGTAACTCTGCCCACTGCCTGGAGTTCAATCCTAATGGGCTCAAAGTTGACTCAGCCTTTCATCCCTCCGAGGTCAGTAAAATGGGGTTCCAGATTGTTGGGGGCAATAGGCTGGCATTTGTAAACTACCTAGATTGAGAATGCTGTAAAGCAGTATATAAGTCTAAGTGTAGTTGCTATTGCTATCCATTCAAGTATACATTTCCAAATTAAGTTTGGGAAAGTTGCAAAAGTCAAATAGCAAATTTCCAAATTATACCTATTTGTCACTTCAAAAAATAATGATCCATGTCAGGTATAACCATAGGGGAAGGGTGATAATTGACTGTCAGGCTCACTGAATATATTGAAAAATTGCTTTCTATTCAAGTGGGGAGACAGGGAATCAAGGTGCGATCAGATTTACTGCTCTTGGCCACTTGATAAAGAATCTGCTATAATTAGCTTATGGATTCAGTTGTGTTTCTCCAGTTACTAATATCGGCTATTTGTTTCTTTTATTTATTTAAAAGACGTCTAGGACTTTTGTGCTCTAACTTTTGGCAGCTCACATAAATAACTAAATAAATAAATAAACAAATAAACAAATAAACAATGAAACCAACATTAAACAAACCTTCCATTGCCCCAAAACAAACACTTCTCCATATGGCAATATTTAAATTTATTGGGCTCTTGGAAAAAAACTGCCAAACTGAAATCGAAGTCAATTTATCTCCCATCTAATATTTCATCTTTATAAAATGACTTAAATATTTCTAAGATCCTTAATCTCATACCAAGAACAATTTATTGTCTCCCTACCGCCTGTGGATAAAATTATTTTCTTGAACAAAAACAAAATCTCTTCTTAAGGTCTTTAACCCGAAGTATTATTTTATCATTGTTATGACTGTACTTGTTATTTATAGACTAGCTGTAAAAACAAAGTATTTTCAGCACCTGACTTGGCAGTTTTAAGGTAATGGTGAAAAGGAAACTAGCCTACAGTTTACATATAAGTTAGTACAGTATACATATAAGTTAGTACAGTATACATATAAGTATAACATAGTAATGTATTTTAATTAAAGTCCCTATTTTCCCTAAGAAAAACAAAACAAATGGAGATAATGGGGACAGTCATTTTCCCTTTTCACTGTCGAAAACTTAGAAGAACGTGACCTGGAAAATGGAAATATATATAATTGCCATGGAAATAATTTCTTGGTTGTCCATCCCATGTCATCTCCTTGCACCATCGCTATGTCCTGTGGATGCTACATCCACAGGATGCTCATTCAGATTTTTTCCATTTTCCTGCAAGGTTACATGAGATAAAATAACTGCACCATTGTGCCTCAAGAGTTCTTGTATCTGTTACAAAGAAAACACATCTTTCCTTCCAAAAATGTCCTCGGCCTGGAACATCAGCATGTTGTATAAACACAGGAATGCACTTGCCTCCAAGAGGGGCCCCGAAGCAACATCCAACACCAACTGCGCAAGCGGCCACCAGGAGGTCCAGTTGCCTATGCATGTTCTGGAACAAAAAGTCCAGCCAGAGAGAGGCATGCCAGGGTTAGAATGAGCACAGGCAAGAGTTAGTCCTTTCTTCTCCTGCTGCGCCAATGCTAAGCATCTGTCAGCAGCAAAGTTAGCCTTCTTTTAGAGCCTTGTGAGTTGGCTTTAGTAACAAGGGCAGCCAGGATCTACAAGAAATCAGTTTCTTCCTGCCTTGCTGCCATTTCCTGTATTCTCCTTGTATTAGTTTTATTTATTAATGTTCAGGTTGATTAGATGATATCTCAAATAAATCATCTAAGCATTTAAGCAACTGGAAGAATACAGCATGGCTAAGTCATAAAGCTGTTGATTTATTTTATTTCTGCAGCTAGGGTTAGAAGCAAGAAGCTTCTAGAGCAGAGCTGTCAAACTTCCAGCCCATGGGCCAGATGCATCACGCACTGGCCACACCCATGCCTTGTTTAGCGAAGGGGAGGAAAGTCCCAATATGCCACGTGATGCCACCATGACATGAGTTTGACACCCCTGTTATAGAATCACAGCCAGCCTCAAGACATAGCTGCTTACAGTAGCCATAGCTATAAGCACAGTTTGCACGTTTATTGTTCTCAGTGAAACTGCTCTTAAATACAAGAATGAGGTGGGGGGAAATCATCCTTATTTACATCTATTCAACCACTGTAACAATTGAAGTAAAAACTCTCAGTCCCAAATTATGCTGCTCTTTTTGCAACCAGCATATATGACAGAGATATAGCCAATCTTGTTTATCTTTGGCTCTTATGCATATTTATGCTTGTAAAAGTTTGGAATTATGTTTTTATCAGGAGAAAAGGTGCAAATCAGAATGATTTGATACACCACAGGGTAAGTCAAGTTCAGTTTTACGATGAGGATAGGAAACTGTGCAGAATATTAAAAGCTCATTCCAGATGCCAGATTATCTATTCAAATGGTTCCTTCATAATTAATTCCAAACTTTTATTTACACAAAAATTGATGTTTTGGAAAAGCCAAACATTGTTCCTATTTTTTTTTTCAGTACAATTACAATTGCACTACATTATTCCTGAACAATTCTTCCATGTTTCACTGGACATAATTGCAGTCAAAATATCTAACACTCCTCTCACTGTCATTTCCTGTGTCGTTCAGATTCTTGTTTTTGAAAGAACTTTTTCATTTTAATGTCCTCAGTTCTGCTTTCATCATCAATAGTCTATAATGTTCTCTTCCCCAGCAATCTCACTCTCAAACTAGATGGAGCATGCAGAACACTTACCTCATAAACCCCACAAAAGATGGACAAGAACTTGCTGAGGACAGCAGCACAGATGCTTGCAATGTGCACAAAAGGACCCTGTGGGACGGGGAGAGAGATTGTGTTAATAAATAACTGGGAAGAACTAGGCTGAGTAGCATCACAGTGCAGGCCAATAACAAATGATATGCCTCCAACCAGCTCCTGATCATTCTCTCCATGCCCATATTGAACTGAAACGATTTCACCATCTTAGCATCTTTTGTTGTTGTTGTTATCAAATCCACAGATCCAACTTCTGTCCTTGATGATCAGGTGTCGTCAGAGGTGGTGTTCAGCAGGTTTTGACCATTTCTGGAGAACCGGTAGTGGAAATTTAAAGTAGTTTGGAGATCCAGCAAATACCACCTCTGACTAGAGATTTTACAGTATCTTTTCCCTGCCATGCCCACCAAGCCACGCCCACTAAGCCATGCCCAAGAAGCCACACCCACAGAACACAAAATAAAAAAAAATTGAATCCCACCACTGGATGTTGTGATCAAGTGGTGATCTGGTGTTATCAAATCCACAGATCCAACTTTTGTCCTTGATGATCAGGGGAAGATCAAAAGCACTGGGGGCTGGAATTGGGAGTCCTTAATTAAAGGGAGGAATTGCACTTGAGTCCCCCAGACCTTTGGGCATGTTGCTTCTAATAAGTAAGCTTGTTTCTGCAGTTTCTGCTTGCATTCAGCTCTAGACTAGGATTCTGTGTGTTTCTATTCCTTTTTGGATGGTTCTGACTACTTCCCAGACTGCTCCTTTATCAAGCCAAGAAGCAGTATATTCATGTAGCTGCAATTTCTCCCTTCCATTTGCTATTTAATCTGAGTCGATTTGTGGATCGGAATACATAAGTTAGTTGCTCTCCTCTGCTTGCTTTGCCATAATGTAAAAGTGGAATTGCAATCCAATTTTCTGTTATCCGTTATTGGATAATCCGTTATCCAATTTATACCGTCACCCAGTTCTTGAGATCCTGGTATCTTCACTTATTCTTGTGCTTTATGACTTTAGTTTGACAAGTACCTTTGGCTCAAAAGTTTTTTCTGAGGAAATAAAAAACACTGGAACTGCCAGAAGCAACAGTTGCAATGATCATCAGCCATGTGTTTCTGCTGCTGATGTAAAGCCCATGCCACACTGCACCAACGGATGCAAAGAGGATGTAAAACGGAAAAAAAAGCTTGCCATCCATTGGAAAATGCGATGCATCCATTGTGTACTCACTGCGTACGTCTTTCATATACTCTATCCGTAAAACATCCATCTACTGCTATTTCATCCACTCAAAAAGTTTTGAGCTGCACAAAACTTTTTGAGCAGATGAACTTTCCGCCACGTACGATGTACATCTGCGACACATACGGGCAACAAACGTTCTACATCTGTTGTCATCCGTTACACGTCTGATGTATCCTCTCGGCATCCTCTGGCCATCTGCGCAACTCACATCTGCTCCAGCGGAAAGCGGAAAGAGGGAGGAAGCGAAAGGTACACGGAACGTCCACACAGTGTTAGTAGCACAGAAATAGAAATGATCTAAGTGGATGCATCTCGTATATAAAGCATTAAAACGGACAAAACGTTCGTATATGGGACGGATCCCAGATATTTAGGATGTCTGGAGGATGTCTAGAGTATGTGGAAGGACACCTAGTGGACAACCAACATTTCCTATAAAAAGGGGGAGGAAATCACCTGGATCTCAGTATGAGTCCAGCAGCCCTGGTGTGCAGACCTCTTCAGCCTAGCTCTTGCTCTTCCACATCATCCATTGATCTCCATCATGGATCATCGCACATCTTTTTGGTAGTTGCGACCATTCAACACCAGAACCAAACCCTGTTCAGACTGTTTCACCTTTTCTACACAAGGAGAAGGAGACCTCCATGAGCTGTCTGGGTCCGGAGATGGATCAGGAGAAGAGTGGAGTTTGGACTCTATGACAAGCTGATGGTGGAGCTGAGGAATGAAGACCCTCGTGCATTTCAGAACTTCATGAGGATGCCACCAGCCATGTTTGATGAAGTTGTAGAGCGTCTGAGACCCAGGTTGACCAAGCCAAGCACCAACTTCCAGCCCAGCCTGCACCATGGACTGAAGGTGGCACTGATTCTATGCCACCTGGCCTCTGGGACCACATACAGAAACATGTAGTATGCCTGGAGGGTGCCACACAATACCATCAGCAAAGTGGTCAGAGAAGTGGTGCAGGCCATCATCGAAGAATACCTGGAGGGGTTCCTCCAGTGCCCTACCACTGAAGAAGGCTGGAGGAAAGTTACAGAGCAGTGGTATCAGAGGTGGAACTTTCCCCACACCGTTGGAGCCATAGATGGGAAGCACATGGCCTGCAAAGCTCCAGCCAACTCAGGGTCCACTTATTTCAACTACAAGGGCTTGTTCAGCATCATCCTCTTTGCCATGGTCGATGCTGACTACAAGTTCATGTTCATCGATGCTTCCGGAAATGGGTCAGCTTCAGATGCCCAGATATACAACGCCAGTGACCTCAAGGAGGGCCTGGAATGCAACCTCATCATGGATTTTCCAGATCCAGACCCCCTACCCAACGACACACAAGATGTGCCCTACTTCATCATGGGGGGTGACACTTTCTCCCTCAGAACCTACCTCATGAAGCCCGACACTTCCAGATGCCTCACCCGTGAAGAGAGGATATTCAACTACTGGCTGTCCAGGGCAAGACGGGTGGTGGAGAACACCTTTGGCATCCTGGCCAACAGGTTCCAGGTACTTCTCACCACCATGCAGCATCACCCAGGGACTGTGAGGAGCATCGTGGAAGCTTACTGCATTCTGCACAATCTCACATGCACCCACTACCCAGTGTTGTAGAACAGGCTTGTGGACCGCCAACAAGGCAATGGGGACATGGAGCCTGGTGAATGAAGGCAAGGGCAAAACCTGATAAACACTGTGGATGTGCAAGGCCCCAACAGAACTTCACGTGAAGGAAAGAAGCAGTGCAACCTCCTGAAACACTGGTGCAACTCCCCAGCTGGAGCAGTGGAGTGGCAAGACAGAATGGTAGATGCTAAATGGATGCTTCCTTCAGCCTGTCTCATCACACTGATGAGATATGTGCCATGTATATTGAGTGACCTTACAATGAATAGGGCATTAATAAAGAGTTTTGTTTATGTTGAAATGTATTGATCAATGAATAAATTGTTATTGATAATAAAGGGCCATATGTGTGGCAGCTGGGAGGGTGGCCCATACAGTCCCACTCTGCTTGCACTGGAGGTTTATCTATCCCACAACTATCCTTACCCATCCCACAACTATCCTTACCCATCCCACAGCTATCCTTACCAATCCCACAGCTATCCATCCCACAGCTATCCTTACCAATCCCACAAGCATGCAAAGGCTTAACCCTTTTTTTCAAAGTTTTTCCCAACACTTTATTAAGTAAAAAAAATGAACCAAGTGTGTGAATAACAAACTGTATGACTTTATTAAAAAGCAAAATGACCCAAGTAAAGTGTCTTAAGCAAAGATTAAGTGAGAAGGTAACAACTCAGTCTCTGGCACTCTTCTCAGTCACTCTGAGGAGTGCCCATGGTCTCAGATGTAAAGGGGGCAGGGACTGTGGAGGTGGCTGTGGCTGGAGTGCTGGTCTGAGGTGCCATTGGGGTGCATGGCCCCGAGAGTACAACAGGAGATGGTGTGTGTAGGAAGCTCTCAGAGAGCTGACTCAGTCCCGTGAGGTTGAGAGGCGCTTCCTCAAGGACCTGGGATGTGAGGCCCAAGACTGATGAGAGATGTTCTGAGGAAGGTCTTGGATGTGGGGTGGAGGAAGGAGGAGTGTAGTGGGGCTGTTTGGTCTGCAGCTGGGTCAGCTGAGGCGTCTGTGGCGTCTGTGGCGTCCGAGGAACTTGGGTGTGGACTGGGAAGGGCTGCCTCTGCTGTGGAAAGTCCTGGTAGTGGTAGGCTTGGTAGGCAAGGGGTTGCTGAAATCCATGGAAGGGCTGTGACATCACCTGGGGTGGAGGAGCAGACCTGGAGTGGGTAGCAGCAGGTTCAGCTGGGCCTGGAGGGTAGTGCAGAAGAGCTGTGATCCTCTCCTTCATCACCTGGTACTGGGCCTCGGGCATGTCCATGAGGGTCTGGCTCACGTACGTGATGAAGGGCTTGCGGTTGGAGGATGGTATGTCGAATTGGACCAGCTGGGAGAGGAGATCTGTGCTGGCTTTTATTGTGTCCCTGATCTCCAAGAGGACAGTGTGGCTCTGTCCCTCCGGTCTGCCTCTCTGCCTGCTTTCTGTGGAGGTAGAGCTGGGTGTGGCTTGGTCTGTGGTGGCTGCTTCTTCTTGCTCCATCTGAGACAGGGGATCCTCCACGTCCTCTGGCATGGGGAGTGCAGCTCTCGGGGGGGGTCTCTGTCGTGGGGCCCTCCAAAGACACCTGCCTGGACACGGTAGCTGTCTCCTGGCTGGAAGAGGAGTGGCTCTCTATGGGCTGTCTGAGGGAGAGGGTTGACAGAGGGGCTGCTCCTCGGTGGCGGATCACACCCTCCAGGAAGCTGCACCTGGCCATAACATAGGTCTCCCGGTCAGTGAGCTTGACAGCGGCCTGCCCGGATTCCTTCAGGTGCAGCTTGCCATACCAGGTGTGCATATGTTTCCACCACCCCAGGAGGACATCTGAAGTGTAGCCCAGGCTCTCACCTTCTCTCTCCATGCTACCTGCTTCTGCTTGGTGTCACAATAGAGCCTGTGGCCCTTCCTCCACAGGTACTCGTTCTCCCTCAGCCATTCCAGCATCTCCACCTCATGGTCTTCGGAAATGGAGCACTGTTTCCTCTCCCCCTTCTCCTTGCCTTGCCTCTTCCTTCCACTGGCAGGGGCTTCAGGGCCTTCAGCAGTAGGGCTTTGAGGACCTTGGGGCTGGTCCACCACAGCAGCAGCAGGAGAAGCACCAGCAGCAGCAGGAGAAGCACCACCACCAGCAGCAGCAGCAGCAGGAGAAGCACCAGCAACACCAGGGGCACCAGGAGCACCAGCAGCAGCACCAGTAGCTTCAGAGTCAGCACCAGGGGGTGGGATGGTGGTTCTGTCCTTCTTGCCAGGGCTGGCAGGAGTAGGCACAGGCTTCCTCTTCTTCCCCATGGTGTTCTCTCAAGATGTCTCTGGCAGCAGGTCTTTCCTCTGAATGGTGACTGCTTGTAAGCTGCCTCCTTTTATATCCACGGAGCTTATGCAATTCATGCTCCCCGCATGTGCAGTGAATGCTTTGCATCCGCTATGCATCCTATAAGCGTACGTGATGCATCCGCATCATCCGCTACGCATCCGCTCCTTCCGCTGCGCGTCCGCTTCGCTGTTCTCCCCCAGAAGCCCTGCGGATGTGTCATCCACTTCCATCCGCTTCCATCCGCTAGGCTTCCTACGAACATCCGCTTTATATCCCCGCTACATCCTCTCCACGTCCGTTGCTTTCCGTTGTTGTCCCATCTGTTTATGCAAATTTGGGGCACTTTTGAGAGTGGATAACAACGGATGGAAAATTTGCTCGTCCGCTGTGTTCTTTTTACATACGTTTTGCATCTGTCGGCCAGTGTGACCTAGCCTTAAGGAAGAGCTTGTGTCTTTCTCTGTTAATTAAATAGAAGGGAATGATCTAAAGAAATGCTAGCATCTGACAGTGTCAGACTAATTAAATATATTGTCTTACAGCCAGCAACAGAGAACTGGCTAGTTTAGGACTCCAGTGGGAAAACAAGCCAGCCAGTAAAAGAGAACTGGTTCGTGCTCCAGCAAAGAAAATAGTTTTGTTCAGAAACATTCTCATACACTTATTTCAGTGATAAGAGAATATGTGTAGCTCAGGGTTGAGCTGTGGAATGCTTTTTGACCTTGATTGTTTGTTTGCAGATGTTTCATTACCCAACTAGTGCAAGTGATCGTGAGTTTTATTGCCTGTTTATGTGCAATAGCTTGATCTGCCAATTTGCTGAGGGTGTAGTTTTCTCCTTGGTTATTGTATTGTTTTCTGCTTGGTTGTTTGTCTGGTGTTAATCCTTGTTTAAGGCTTGGTCCCACTTGCCGATGGATGCAAAACGTATGCAAAAAGGACACAGTGGACGAGCAAAATTTTTGGGGTGGCTCCATCTGTTGTTATCCGCTCCAAAAAGTGCCCCAAATTTGAATAAACAGAACAGAAAAGAACGGAAAGGAACGGATGGGGGTAGTACGTAGCGAGGATGTTAAGCGGATGTTCGTAGGAAGCCTAGCGGATGACAGCAGATGGAAGCGGATGCCACATCTGAAGGGCTTCCAGGGGAGAATTGAGAAGTAGACGCATAGCGGAAGGAGTGGATGCACATCTGCTGCTGCCACTGGTGCTGGTGCTGCTGGTGCTTCTCCTGCTGCTGGTGCTTCTCCTGCTGCTGGTGCTGCTGGTGCTGCTGCTACTGCTGCTGCTGCTTGGTGGACCAGCCCCAAGGCCCTCAAAGCCCTGCTGCTCAAGCCCCTGAAGGCCCTGCTGCTCAAGCCTCTGCCAGAGGGAGGAAGAGGCAAGGGAAGGAGAAGAGAGAGAGGAAACAGGACACCCTTTCCGAGGACCATGAGGAGGAGGTGCTGGAATGGCTGAAGAAGAACGAGTACCTGTGGAGAAAGGGCCACAGACTCTATCACGAAACCAAGAGGAAGCAGGCAGCTTGGAGAGACAAGGCAGAGAGCCTGAGCTACACTTCAGAACTACTCCTGGGATGGTGGAAGCACATGCACACCTGGTATGGCAAGCTACACCTCAAGAAATCTGGCCAGGCCACTGTCAAGCTCACTGACCAGGAGATGTACGTCATGGCCAAGTGCAGCTTCTTGGAGGTTGAGGTCCGCCACTGAGGAACAGCCCCTCTGAAAACCCTCTCCCTCAGACAGCCCACAGACACCCAGTCCTCTTCCAGCCAGGAGACAGCTACCGTGTCCAGGCAAGTGTCTTTGGAGGGCCCTACGGCAGAGACCCCCCCAACAGCTGCACTCCCCATGCCAGAGGACGTGGAGGATCCCCTGTCACAAATGGAGGAAGAAGCGGCAGCCACCAGAGACCAACCCACCCCCACCCCCAGCTCCACCTCCACAGAAAGCAGGCAGAGAGGCAGACTGGAGGGCCAGAGCCACAGCCCTGTCCTGTTGGAGATCAGGGACACAATCAAAACCAGCACAGATCTTCTCTCTCAGCTGGTCCACAGCAACATACCATCCTCCAACCGCAAGCCCTTCATCACCTACGTGAGCCAGACCCTCATGGACCTGCCAGAGGCCCAGTACCAGGTGATGAAGCAGAAGAAAACAGCACTGCTGCACAACCCTCCAGGCCCAGCTGAACCTGCTCCGACCCAGTCCAGGTATGCTCCTCCACCCCAGGTGATGTCACAGCCCTTCCACGGCTTTCAACAACCCCTCACCTACCAAGGCTACGAGTACCAGGACTTCCCACAGCAGATGCAGCCCTTCCCAGTCCAGGCCCAGGTTCATCACACGCCACAGACGCCTTACCTTGCCGAGCTACAGACCAGACAACCCCACTACACTCCTCCTTCCTCCACCCCACAGCCAAGCCCCTCAACGGACAATCTGTCATCAGTCTTTGGCCTGACATCCCAGGTCCTTGATGAAGGGCCTCTCAACCTCACGGGACTGAGTCAGCTCTCTGAGAGCTTCCTGAACACACCATCCCCGGTTGTAATCTCAGGGCCAAGCACCCCAATGGCCCCTCAGACCAGCACTCAAGCCACAGCCACCTCCACAGTCCCTGCCCGCTTGACAGTGAGACTATGAACACGCCTCAGAGCGACTGAGAATAGTGCCAGAGACTGAGTTGTTACCTGTTCACTTTATCTTTGCTTAAGACACTTTACTTGGTTCATTTTGCTTTTTTAATAAAGTCATGCAGTTTACTTAAGACAGTTATTAATAAAGGTTATCTTTGCTTCACACACTTGGTCCATTTTATTTACTTAATAAAGTATTGGTGAAAACTTTGAAAAAATGGTTATGCCTTTGCATGCTTGTCGGATGGGTAAGGATAGTTGTGGGATTGGTAAGGATAGCTGTGGTATAGGTAAGGATAGTTGTGGGATGGGTAAGGATAGTTGTGGGATAGGTAAGGATAGCTATGGGATGGGTAAGGATAGTTGTGGGATAGATAAACCTCCAGTGCAAGCATAGGACTGTATGGTCCACCCTCCCAGCTGCCACACATATGGCCCTTTATTATCAATAACAATTTATTCAGTGATCAACACATTTCAACATAAACAAAACTCTTTATTAATGCCCTATTCATTGTAGGGCCACTCAACATACATGGCACAATCTCATCAGTGTTATGGGACAGGCTCAAGGAAACATCCATTAACCATCTATCATCCTGTCTTGCCACTCCACTGCTCCAGCTGGGGAGTTGCACCAGTGTTTCAGGAGGTTGCACTGCTTCTTCCCTTCATGTGAAGCTCTGTTGGGGCCTTGTACTTCCACAATGTCTATCAGGTTTCGTCCTTGCCTCCATTCCCCAGGCTCCATGTCCCCATTCCCTTGTTGATGGTCCAAGAGCCTGTTCTGCAACACTGGGTAGCGGATGCACATGAGATTGTGCAGGATGCAGCAAGCTTCAACAATGTTCCTCACGGTCTCTGGGCAATGCTGCATGGTGGTGAGAAGTACCTGGAACCTGTTGGCCAGGATGCCAAAGGCGTTCTCCACCACCCGTCTTGCCCTGGACAGCCAGTAGTTGAAGATCCTCTCTTCACGGGTGAGGCATCTGGAAGTGTCGGGCTTCATGAGGTAGGTTCTGAGGGAGAAGGCGTCATCCCCCACGATGAAGTAGGGCACATCTTGTGTGTCGTTGGGTAGGGGGTCTGGATCTGGGAAGCCCATGATGAGGTTGCGTTCTAGCCCTCCTTGAGGTCACTGGCGTTGTATACCTGGGCATCTGAAGCTGACCTGTTGCCTGAAGCATTGATGTACATGAACTTGTAATCAGCATCGACCATGGCAAAGAGGATGATACTGAAGAAGCCCTTGTAGTTGTAATAAGAGGACCCTGAGTTGGCTGGAGCTTTGCAGGCCACGTGTTTCCCATCTATAGCTCCAACGGTGTGGGGAAAGTTCCACCTCTGATACCACTGTTCTGCAACTTTCCTCCAGCCTTCTTCAGTGGTGGGACACTGGAGGAGCTCCTCCAGGTATTTTTCGATGATGGCCTGCACCACTTCTCTGACCACTTTGCTGATGCTGTTGTGTGGCACCCTCCAGGCATACTACATGTTTCTGTATGTGGTTCCAGAGGCCAGGTGGTGCAGAGTCAGTGCCACCTTCAGTCCAGGGTCCAGGTTGGGATGGAAGTTGGTGCTTGGCTTGGTCAACCTGGGTCTCAGACGCTCTACAATTTCGTCAAACATGGCTGGTGGCATCCTCATGAAGTTCTGGAATGCACGAGGGTCTTCATTCCTCAGCTCCACCATCAACTGGTCATACAGTCCAAACTCCACTCTTCTCCTGATCCATCGTCGGACCCACACAGCTCTTGAATGTCTCCTTCTTCTCCTTGCGTAGAAAAGGTGAAACAGTCTGAACAGGGTTTGGTTCTGGTGATGAATGATCGCAACTACCAAAAGGAGTGTGCGATGATCCATGGTGGAGATCAATGGATGATGTGGAAGAGCAAGACCAAGGCTGAACAGGTCTGTACACCACGGCTGCTGGACTCATACTGAGATCCAGGTGATTTCCTCCCCCTTTTTATAGGAAATATTGGTTGTCCGCTTGGTGTCCTTCCACATACTCTAGACATCCTCCAGACATCCTAAATATCTGAGATACATCCCATATACAAATTTTTTGTCCGTTTTAATGCTTTATATACGAGATGCATCCGCTTACATCCTTTCTATTTCCGTACTACTAACGCTGTATGGACATTCCGTGTACCTTTCGCTTCCTCCCTCTTTCCGCTTTCAGCTGCAGCAGATGTGGGTTGAGGGGATGTCCAGAGGATGCCGAGAGGATACAGTGGACGTGTAATGGATGACAACGGACGTAGAATGTTTGTTGCCCGTATGTGTTGCGGATGTACATTGTACGCGGCGGAAAGTTCATCCGCTCAAAAACTTTTGTGCAGCTCAAAACTTTTTGCGTGGATGAAATCTCAGTGGACAGATGCTCGATGGATAGAGCGTATGAAACACGTATGAAGTGAGTACACAACGGATGCATCACATTTTCCAATGGATGGCAAGCTTTTTTGTCCATTTTACATCCTCTTTGCATCCGTTGGTGCAGTGGGACATGGGCTTTACCGGGGTGATGGCAGATCGAGAGGATATCTTTGTTTCCTTTTTGGGTTTTTTTTTACTTGTGTCTTTTAAATGCTTTGTAAATGTGATTTAAGATGCATCTGTTGTTTTTTTTCTTCATTTGATCTATTCTGAGTTTAACCCTAGAATCCTTTAGTTCTTTGCAGCCTTTGTCTTCAAGCAGATACCTGCCATCACTTACCCTCTTTTCTACCTTACCTCCACTCCCAATTGTACCCACCTCTTTTCCAACAGGAATCCCACTTCCCAGGCCAGCTGTCAGGCTTACAACTTTGGCCACAAATGCTTTAGGTGTGAGGTACTCCTTGAGGACTACTCCTCGCATGATAGTTTTCAATTCTGGAATCCCAGAGCCTGAACAAAACAGAAAGGAATCAAGAAAAATGCTATTCAGAGAGAACATAGCCCAAAACATATTGAGATACTACAGCACAAGGAACCTATGTCAGATAGCACCAGACCTCTTAGGTGACACCTAGGTTGACCTCAATCAGATAGGAAGCATACTTCACGGATTTGTTATTGTGGGGATAATAGGAGGAGAAAATTATGTTGGATATGTTCACCACCTTGAGTTATTTGTAAAAATAACAAAGGTGGGATACAGACAAATAAATATGAGTGCTTGAAACTTCAACAATAAGAATTAATGGGAGATATTAAAGTGTCTTATCTGCCTGCAGCAAATCTCTCCTTGTCCTTATATGGACCCAATAGAATCAGTGCTCCTTGATTGTGTACTCCTTTTGCCCTAAGAATGGACATAGGGTGATGAATTGGCAGGCAAAAAAAGGCAGACAGGGGACTTCATCTATGATTGGGATTAACAAAAAAAGTCTGCTATGGTTGTGTAGTTTGGGCCTGAGATGAATAGAATATATGTCCTTTGATTCCTCACCCACAGCCTGTGGAGAGACAAGCTGGCAGAAGAGGGCAGCAAAGAGGATAAGGACGAGGGGGTAGGTGACCCAGGCCAGGAACTGCATAGGGATGCTGGGTTTCATCTCTTTGTATATCCACTTGTAAGCTGTAAGGGGAGAAATGACAATAGACGTGAGTGATTATAACACCTGAATAGAACCCAAAACACCATAAATTCAACCCATGCAGGAGTTGCTATTGGCTGGACTCAGCCCACTGCAGAATGATAACCAACAAACAGAGCCCTAACTAAACAAGGCAAGAACATTTTCCAATCTCACTCTGTAGTCTTTCCTACTTCCATCTATATTCTCAAATGATTTGTGGCAAGTGCAGGGATTGGCAGGGTGGAATAGAAGAAATCAGTAACAAGCATTCCCTTTTCTTTTTGTGGAAGGGCATTTTGCCAGGATCTGTGCAGGGTTCAAAGAGGGCAGAATCCCTGATTGACCAATCTGGAGGCAACCCAGACAGACACGTATCAATTTCTATGATCAGCAGCAACCCGACATCCAGCCTAATGAACAAATGAAGCACCTTTCCAAGGCCATTTCCTTCCTCATTTGGATAACAGATGATCACTAGGAATGAGAGCTCTCTACCTGCCTGGTGAAAGACCCAGACTTTAAAAGGGGAAAACTCAATGTTTGGTTTTTGGAAAGAGCAAACAGTCAGAAAGAAAACAGGCACACTTTCCATGACCAGAACTGGTACCTCTGAGCTTCTCTTTCAGTCAGCTTTGTTTTCAAGAAATTATTCATCTCTCTACTCTGTCTTGTCTGAACCTTTACGTGCTACATTTGTTAGGTTTTTAATTGGTTTCAGTTGTGAATGATACCACAATAATAAAACAGAGTCGACAGTGTTTTAAGTTGTAGCATTTCTTCAGAGTGTGAACCAACCTACCTTGCAAGCTTTTGGCACTGGCATAATCTACCCCCCAGCTGACTAGTGCCATGACCAGACCCAGGAGAATCAAGAATATCCAGTCTTCTCCCAGCTTCTTCGTAATATATTTCTTGATACTTTTAGTACAGGCTGCAGAAAAGGAAGGTCTTTTAAATCGTGGTAAATTTTCCTCCAACATTACTACTTTATAGTTCTACATATCACACTGGGAACTGTATGACACTGTAATAAATGTGTCAAATTTCTTCCACTGAAACCAACAAGGATGAGAGGACTGAAATTATGCCAGATTTTGTTATTTCCTCCCAGACAGACAGAGATGCATATAAAGCTTGCAGGAACTCTCCTTAATTCAGAGAAGTTGAAGAACATAAGCATCAGTAAATTCATCAGGTTTAAAGTGCTCCGATCCATATTTTATGAAGCATGTGTTATGCGACTTGTTGAAAATAGTAGACAGTCGGCTTAAAACAACAAAAGAAAAAAATAAACATTCTCCATTTCACTTAACTGGAAAAATAATCTTACAGTGTTGTCCAATCTAAATTAGAAGAAGTGACTTAGCCCACAGTGCTCTGAGAATGCAGGCGAAATACAGCAAATAGCATATGGCATTATTTTTAACAGGCCATTAACACCTACTCTTCAGCATTGCTAATACAAGGCCCTATGTGAATATGTTTGAATTTCTGATTATCTCATTAATTAATATTTATGTATGCAGAAGTAGAATTATCATATATTGCCTAACTTTCTTAATAACTTTTTAAAAAAGTACTCTATAGGCTTTAGACTCAGATTCTGAGCTAAACAGCGAAAGCATAGCAACCATCAGCTTCCCTCTCACCATATGCAATAAACTCCAGTGCAGTTAACCCCCAAGATACTGTGAGCTTCTTGGAAGCTTACCATGATACTTAGAGTAGCTCTCCTCTTTGAGTTCAGCTTGACTTCTCCGCTTCAAGGACTCTTGAGACTTCTTATTCAGAAGTTCAGCTGCTTCCTTCTGGGAAAGACTGGGAAGCTGTTCTGTATACTGGCCATAGAGCTGAGAGAAGAGTAATAGGTGGTCAAGACACTCCAAAGACAATACAGAACAAGACAGCCAGAGACTTCAAGACACATAGTAATAGCTATGTCAAAATGAAATACCTTTAGTTATAATGCACAATGGAATGTAGTCCTCTGCCATAAATGACATTCACTGAATCTAAACCAAGTATATTTTGCTCATAATCCTGAGTGGTAAATGTTCACAGCAGTACATATATGATATGATGTTGTGCTTGACAACTTGACAGTGTAAAGGTGAAATGGTATGAATGTTCTGCCTGTGGCAAAAGATTCATGATAGCTCATTCAAGCATAATCTTATTTCTTGCTGCATAATCATTGATGAATGATGAATCTATGTTAACCGATTCCAACTCTTGAAGAGATTTTTAATCCCTGCTGGTAGATACCTATATCCTCAATTTTCCAAACTGCACAATAGTTCAACATTGTGGATGCAAGATGATGAGGTACCAATCTATAGACACTTACAATGTATAGATCAGATCTTATTTGAAAAAATGGGGCAAGGATAGTCAACTCAATCTGAAAATAACCCAGATTATTTCTAGGCATTTATTGAATGTTAAACTAATCTAATTAATGATTGCAAGAAGGAATAATTCTAGTATAAAAATCAACAACTGCATGATACATGAAAAGAAGGACTATAGCAGTCTTCCAATTGTTGAGAGGCTGTTACAGAAAAGAGGGAGTCAACTTCAAGCTATTCTCCAAAATACCTGAAGACAGAACAAGAAGCAATAAGTGGAAGCTAATCAAGGAGAAAATCAACCTAGAACTAAGGAGAATATTCTGACAGGGAGAACAATTTATCCAGAAGTTGTAGGTGCTCCATCAGTGGACAATTTTAAGAAGACATTGGACAACCACTTTTCTGAAATGGTACAGTCTCCTGCTTGAGAAGAGAATTGGACCAGAAGACTGCTAATCTGTTATTGTTCCAACTCTGTTATTCTATTCTGTTAAAATGTAGTATACTGTATATTTGATTATTTGAAAACTAATCACTGCAATAGGAGCCCCAAGTGTACTGTCTCTGTGGTTTCTAGGTCCATATATTTATAAGAAACTCATCGGTGTTGTCTAGCTGTATTAGAAGCTATACTAAATAATCTGTAGCAGGCAGACAAGATGCAATTGGTTTCCAAGAAGAGGGGATCTCTTACTAGCTCAAAACATGCCCTGACAAATAATAGGGAGGTATTCAAATTCCCAAGCAGTGGGGAAGAATTAACTTCAGGTATTAATCTTTTTTTTTACATTTCCTTATCATCTTTATATATACACATTTCTTTCATTATACAACTTCAGCTTAATATATAAATAAATATAGATATATATGAATATAGATATAAGTATTTACATAGTTTCTTATTCTTTATGTAATTGCCATTTTGATTTTTTATTCTTAAACCGTTTATACCAGGCATACCAGACTCTATAATATATCGACTCTTCTTTCTCTCTTAATTTCATTTAGGCATCCCAGACTTTATAATATATCGACTCTTCTTTCTCTCTTAATTTCATTGTTAGTCTGTCCATCTCTGCACAGTCTAATTTTTTTTTTAAAACAACACCCTCTGGTGGTACAATTTCTTGCTTCCAGAATTGTACGTAGGAAAATCCTAGCAGCTGTTAAAATATGTAGCATAATGTATTTATCTTTTTTATTATATTTTTCCATTATTATGCCTAATAGGAATAGTTCTGGTTTCGATTCAATTTCCTGTTTTATTATTTCTTCTAACCACAATCGAGTTATAGTCCAATATTTCTTGACCTCTAGGCAGGTCCACCACATATGAAAATAGGTACTTTTTTCCTTCTTAAGGCCCTGTAAAACGTTAGTAAAAAGGACACAATGGACGAGAAAAATGTTCCATCCATTGTTATCCACTCTCAGAAGGGGCGAACATTTGCATAACCAGAGCGGATAACACAGAAAGGAACGGACGTGGGGAGGACGCAGGGCGGATGAAAAGCGGATGCGGAACAGAAGCCCAGCGGATGGAAGCGGATGGGAGCAGATGGCACATCCGCTAGGCTTCCGGGAGACCTCAGCAAAGCAGATGCAGAACGGATACAGCGGATGCACAGCAGACGCCAAACGGATGAAGCGGATGCACAGCGGAAGCCTAGCGGATGAACAGCGGAAGCCTAACGGATGCCTAGCATTAATTGCGCATGCGGGGAGGATGCATTGAGTAAGCCCCGCGGATATAAGGAAAGCAGCTCGGAAGCAGGTCACCATTCAGAGGAAAGACCTGGTGCCGGACAAATTGACAGCCTTGCCTGCCCTGCCTGCATGCCTGCCTGCAAGCCTTGCTGCCAGCCTTGCTGCCAGCCTCCCTGCCAGCCTTGCTGGCTGCCTGCCTGCCAGCCTTGCTGCCAGCCAGTCTGCAAGCCTTGCTGCCAGCCTCCCTGCCAGCCTTGCTGCCTGCCTTCCTGCCAGCCTTGGTTCATGTCTGCCTGCCAGCCTTGGTGCCTGCCTGCCTGCAAGCCTTCCTGCCAGCCTTCCTGCCAGCCTTCCTGCCAGCCTTCCTGCAAGCCTTCCTGCAAGCCTTGGTGCCTGCCTGCCTGCAAGCCTTGGTGCCTGCCTCCCTGCCTCCCTGCCAGCCTTGGTGCCTGCCTCCCTGCCAGCCTTGCTGTCTGCCTGCCTGCCAGCCTTGGTGCCTGCCTCCCTGCCAGCCTTGGTTCCTGCCAGCCTCCCTGCCAGCCAGCAACCCCACAACCATATGGAAGCATAGCAAGCCTCAGCCATCTGCTGCCAGCCCTTGCAAGAGGGACAGGGCTACCATCCCGCCCCCTGGCCCTCACTCTGGTTCTGCTGGGGCTTCTGCAGCACGGGCTCACTCTTCTGGGGCTGGGGCTTCTGTTGCTTCTGCTTCTGGAGGAGCTGATGACAAGCACTCCAGCACCAGCCACCTCCACAGCACCTGCACCCTTTACCCCTGAGACTGAGCGACCAAGAGGAGTGCCAGAGACTCATTTTTGTTTTATAGCTTGTTGTTAATAAAGTCTATTTTTGATTCACACACTTGCTTCATTTCTTTTTTTTAATAAAGTCTTGCTGGAAACTTTTAGAAATGGTTTAAGCCTTTGCATGCTTGTGGGATGGGTTAAGATAGCAGTGGGATGGGTTGAGATAGCAGTGGGATGGGCAGGGATACCTTTGGGATGGGTAATAGCTGTGGGATAGATAAACCTCCAGTGCAAGCATAGTGGGACTGTATGGTCCACCCTCCCAGGTGCCACACCTATGGCCCTTTATTATCAATAACAATGTAATCAATCATCCACACATGTCAACATAAACACAACTATTTATTAAATGCCCTGTTCATTGTAGGCCCGCCCAACAAACATGGCCCAATCTCATCCGTGTGATAAGACAGGCTGAAGGAAGCATCCATTAAGCATCTATCATCCTCTCTTGCCACTCCACTGCTCCAGCTGGGGAGTTGCACCAGTGTCTCAGAAGGTTGCACTGCTTCTTCCCTTCACGTGAGGCTCTGTTGGGGCCTTGCACATCCTCAGTGTCTATCAGGTTTCGCCCTTGCCTCCATTCCCCAGGCTTCATGTCCCCACTGCCTTGCTGGAGGTCCACGAGCCTGTTCTGCCAGACTGGGTAGCGGGTGCGCATGAGATTGTGCAGGATGCAGCAAGCTTCCATGATCCTCCTCACAGTCTCTGGGCGATGCTGCATGGTGGTGAGAAGTACCTGGAACCTGTTGGCCAGGATGCCAAAGGCGTTCTCCACCACCCGCCTTGCCCTGGACAGCCTGTAGTTGAAGATCCTCTCTTCACGGGTGAGGCATCTGGAGGTGTAGGGCTTCATGAGGTAGGTTGTGAGAGAGAAGGCGTCATCCCCCACGATGAAGTAGGGCACATCTTGCGTGTCGTTGGGCAGGGGGTCTGGATCTGGGAAGCCCACGATGAGGTTGCGCTCCAGCCCCTCCTTGAGGTGACTGGCGTTGTATACCTGGGCATCTGAAGATGAGCCATTGCCTGAAGCATCAATGTACATGAACTTGTAGTCAGCATCGACCATGGCGAAGAGGATGATGCTGAACAAGCCCATGTAGTTGTGATAAGAGGACCCTGAGTTGGCTGGCGCTTTGCAGGCCACGTGCTTCCCATCTATGACTCCAACGGTGTGTGGTAAGTTCCACCTATGATACCACTGCTCTGCAACTTTTTTCCATCCTTCCTCAGTGGAGGGGCACTGGAGGAGCTCCTCCTTGTATTCTTCGATGATGGCCTGTACCACTTCTCTGACCACAATGTTGATGGTGTTGTGTGGCACCCTCCAGCCGTACTGCATGCTCCTGTAGGTGGTCCCTGAGGCCAGGTGGTGCAGAGTGAGTGCCACCTTGAGCCCAGGTTCTAGGCTGGGCCGGAAGTTGGTGTTTGCCTTGGTCAACCTGGGTGTCAGCCGCTGCACAACTTCGTCAAACATGGCTGGAGGCATCCTCATGAAGTTCTGGAATGCATGAGGGTCTTCGTTCCTGAGCTCCACCATCAGCTTGTTGTACAGTCCGTACTCTGCTCTTCTCCCGATCCATCTTCGTACCCAGATGCTTCTTGGCTGCCTCTTTTTCTTCCCGTAGTAGAGTTCACAGAGCCTGTAGATGGCTTCGCACTGTTGCAGAAGGATGGTGGCTGCCAAAAGGACTTTGTTACGATCCACGGTGGACATGACTGGATGCTGTGGAAGAGCAAGAGGCAGATGAAAGGCTGCAGAGGTCCGCACCGCAGGGCTGCTTTCTGAAAGTGAGATCCAGATGAGTTGCTCTCCCTTTTTATAGGCAGTATAGGTTTTCCCCTAGGTGTCCTTTTGCATCCTCTAGGCATCCTCTAGACATCCTTAATATCCGAGATAGGTGCCCTCTGCGAACGTTTTTTCTGTTTTACATGCTTTGTTTCCGTTCTGCATCCGTTCTGCATCCGTTCTGCATCCATTCCGCATCCGTTCTGCTTCCTCCCTGCGTCCGTTTACCGCTGGAGTGGATGGAGTTGCGTGGATGTGCAGCGGATGCCTAGCGGATATAGCGGATGCGTAATGGATGCGTAACGGATGCAGAACGGATGCCTAGCGGATGCAGAACGGACGAATTGGATACATTTTCCACTCAAAAGTTTTGAGCAGCTCAAAACTTTCTGAGTGGATGAAACGTCAATAAATGGATGCTGGACGGATAGTGAGGAAGCAAAACGTATGCAGTGAGTACAGAATGGATGCATCGCGTTAATCAACGGATGGCAAGTGTTTCTCTCCGTTTACATCCTCTTTCCATCCGTTGGTGCAGTGTGACAGGGGCTTTACACTTCCAACAGCTTGGGCTTAAATTGAACATTTTTGCTCGTCTAGCTGGAGGAAGATGCCACCTATAAAACATTTTATATAGATTTTCCCTGTATGCTGTGGACATAGTTAATCAGGTATTAATCTTTAATGAGTTAACAAGTTTACTTTACAAATTCAAGCAAATAGCCACATGGAAATAAATTATTGTAATTAATTGCATTAAGAAAATGATTTCCTTAATTTGCCCACTCTATAGTATAAGGATAGTTATACTAGTCCTGCAAGGCTTAAAGTACAGTATAATTCTCCCACCATCACCTTTACAGCCTTTACAATTCTCCCACCATCACCTTTACAATGATTAGGAAAGGTTTCTCCTGAACTTCTTTCTACCCACTATGCAGCTGTGGGATTTGTACCTTCTTGTGTGATTGGTCTTCAGGCAGCATTTCTTTGCCAGGTCTCCCAAGATCATTCCCATGTATCCATTACCCTCTGCCTTTTCTTGTTACCTGTTAGCGTTTTGCCATCTTTATTGAGCAGACGATATTCTGATTCTTTTTTTTTTTCTTTGAAGGATGCTAAGAATAACAAAAATAGTTTCTTGAGGCAACTTCAAAGGAAAAAAAAAACTCATTCTGCATTTTCACTTTTCTGACTTCAACTCTGCAAGGCTGGGTTACCTGGCTGCACTCTTCCTTTGTGTGCTGCCCATTTTCAGATTCCCTCCTTATGTATCTTTTTTGTTTTCAGATCTTCACAGCCTTTTTTGGGATTGTCATTTAGACTCCCACGATTCTCTCTTTTTTTTCCTCAAAGGAATTGTTTGCAGTTTTACTTTTACCTCCCTTAAGGGCTTTTTACATCCTTGAGTGCTTTTTTCCATTAGCTTTTCCTATCACATGATCTTACTTGCAATTACTTTCTGAATCTACAGCATCTACTTGTGAAGTCCAAGATCTGTGTATGACTACACTCTGTTTTAGTTTTCCTTGAAATCAGGACCAGCAATATGTGGCCACTTCATCACATTCCTGCTCTTTCTGTTTCCTCAATAAACAGAACAGAACAGAATTTGTCTTCCTTTTTTTAAAACTGAATAATAGAGTTGGAAGGGACCTTGGAGGTCTTCTAGTCCAGGGGTTGCCAACCTTTTGGACCTCAAGGACTACCAAACTCATAATTTTAAATCCCATGGACCAGAGACCCTGGGAAAATCCCCAAAAACCTCTGCAGGAAAATTCCCCATTCCGTTTTCCTACCAATCGATCATTCTTTATTTGGGATCACAGGATACTGTCTCCAGTTCCACTCTTAGGGAGAGAGAGAAAGAGAGAGACTTTTGGCTTCATCCAAGGAAAGCAGCAGAAGCAGCAGAAGTCTTTCTTTCTCTCCCCCAAACTCTGCCAGGAATGAGTCTTTGTGAGACTTGTCATGCCGGCACAGCCTCTTGGGGCAGGATACTTTGCAGGGTCCCAAAGACTCTTTTCTGGTGGAGTTTGGGGGAGAGAAAGAAAGACTTCTGCTGCTTCTGCTGCTTTCCTTGCATGAAGCCAAAAGCAGAAGAAGAAAGAAGTAGAAAGAAGCAACCTGGTGGCCAGGCAAGGCACATGGGGTGAGTAGGGCAAATTCCGCCCTTTCCCTCTCCCCTCACTACCTTGTGTTGTTCTCAATGCAAGCAACGCAAGCCTTGTGTTCCCATTGGCCATTTGGGAGATGTTTTGGGGGTGACATTTCTCTGCGGACCACCAAAAATTTTTCATGGACCACCAATGGTCCCGGCCCACTGGTTGGCAACCACTGTTCTAGTCCAATACCTTGCTCAGGCAGGAAGCATTATACCATTTCACAAGGGTAAGATTCAAGTTTGCAAATAACTGGTTCTGTGGGCGTGGCTTAGTTGGTGGGCATGGCTTGGTGGTCATGTGACTGGATGGACATGGCTTGGTGGTCATGTTATTGGCTGGGCATGGCCAACTCAACATCACTCATACTGAGGCATGCATCTCCTCACCTAGCCTTTCATGAACTGTGGGGATGCTGCAACAGTTGTAAGTGTGAAAAATGGTCATAAGTCACTATTTTCAGTGCCATTGTAACTTTGAATGGTCACTCCACTCAAGCAAAGTACCAGCAAAGGTGGGGAAAAAACTCCAGAGACGTTCCTGAGACAGGAAGTCTAGTCCTGCCAAGAATGTAACAAGGATTAGCAGAGAGGCAGTTTGTGTAAGCAACACCAGAATGTTTCCTTCCTGCCTTCCTTACAGGATTAGGCCAGTAATTTCTTCTAACAACCTGTTTTCCGAACTGCCTAGAATGTGAACAACCGGTTCTAGTGAATAGGTGTGAACTGGTAGAATCCCATCCCTGACATTTCAGAGAAATGGTTGTCCAATCTCTTCTTAAAAATTTCCAGTGTTGGAGCATTCACAACTTCTGAAGGCAAGCTGTTCCATTGGTTAATTTTCCTAAATGTCAGGAAACTTCTCCTTAGTTCTAAGCTACTTCTCTCCTTGATTAGTTTCCATCTATTGCTTCTTGTCCTGCCTTCAGGTGCTTTGGAGTATAACTTCACTCCCTTCTATTTGTGGCAACCCCTGAGATATTGGAACACTGCTATCATGTCACCCCTACTCCTTTTCATCAAACTAGACATACCCATACCCTGCAACCAATTTTAGCCTCCAGTTCCCTAATCATCTTTGTTGCTCTTCTTGGCACACTTTCTAGATTCTCTTTTTTTATATTGTGGTAACCAAAACTGGATATAATTTTCCAAGTGTGGTCTGGCCCAGGCATTATAAAGTGGTATTAACACTTCACATGCTTGATTAGATCCCTCTGTTAATATAGCCTATAATTTTCTTGGCTTTTTTGGCAGCTGCAACACACTGCTGGCTCAGATTTAAGTGATTGTCCACTAGGACTCCAAGTTCCCTCTCACAGTTACTACTCTGTGAGTGTGAGTGTGAGTGTGTGAGTGAATATGCTAATGCCTGTGCATTTGATTTTTCTTCCTTACTTTTTTCACCACTGAATTTCATTTGGCTACCAGTAGAAATTAAATACTCTCTTTTTTTGTTGGACAATTAAATCCTCCCTGTTAATAAATTATTTCTTAAATTTATGTGCCACTATCCCACCACCTTCCTTAACCCTCTAAAATAGAATACTATCAGAAAGACAAGTTAGGAATTTGCTGGAAGGCCCAGGCTTGGCAAGATCTCAGGATACTGCATATTTGCATTCTTGCAATTAGTTGGCTCTTTGTCAGATTTGGAATATGATTTCAGAAGGCATTATTAATATCATATGCTTAGTTGAGATTGCAATATTGTAACAGTATTTTTTTTAACATGTGGTGTAACTTTTGTTGCTTCCATTTGTTTTGAACAAGTTTGAATCTTTCAATGGCTATATTCTAGTCAGGGATGTCATCCCACCAGTTTGAAAAATAAATATTTTTATGTATTTAATTTATTTATTAAATTTGTATGCCAGCCAGGTGATTATCTAGATCTAGATCAGCTACAAAGATAAGATAACATTTATTGTCACTTTTTTCTGTGAACACATTAAAAAATGAAATTCTGATGTCTACCCTCAAAAGAAAATATGTAGTGTATATACAGTATTCCCATACCCGTACATGCACCTACATATACAAATGCTATTAGTTAATGTTTTCCCTTCAAGATCATTCTATTTATTTCCCACATTGTGAGTGTTAACACTCTCACTTTCCACAATATAGAAGACTTTATTGAGCTCCTTACTTCCAGTCCCACTCTAAATTTCAGTTGAAAGTTTTTCCAATGAACCTTGCCACACTTTTGTGGTACACATTGTATCAGCAGTACATCAGCAGTCTGCCATCTTGGCAACTCAGGCCATGGTCCCACCATTCAATGCCATTTGCATAATGATAATTGACCACTAGAATTCCCATTACTTATTTCCATTTCAAAACTTCTTTCATCAGATGGAAGGAAGAATAAACTCTATTGTCTTCCCTCTGAGATTTTCAATCTGTTGGTGTGGTTGTAGCTATTCTATATAGTATGACACAGGAGTGTCAAACTCAATTTCATTGAGGGCTGCATCAGGGTTGTATTTGACCTCGGAGGGCGGGGATGGGCATGACCAGCTCGATGTTGTTCCTGTGATCAAAGGCCCACGCAAGCTCCATTTTCACTGGCAGAAAGCTACAGGAGACCGTCAAGTTGAAAATGTAGCCTGGGAACTCCATACACAGCCCTCACAACCTCCATTTTCACTGATAGAAACACCACAGGCCGGTCCTTTGCTCTTTCCAAGGCAGCCCCATGGGCCAGATCTAAGCACCCTGTGGGCCGGATCCGATCCGTGGGCCTTGAGTTTGTCACCCCTGGTATACCTGTTCCCTCATATATCAGCAGGAAAGGATCATTGCCTGTTTTGGAAATTATGACCTGGGACGGCTCACTATTTGTACAGTTTTTTTTCCAGAAGAGAATGAAATTCACATTAAAATAACATCCAATCATGTTTAGCTGTAGAAGCAAGTGATATGTCAGAGCAGTACCTGTGTGCACCATACATTATGCAACATATGATACAGGGTGAGATATGTAACAACCAGACACAATGTTTTTAAACAATCAAAAGGAGCATTTTTCCCTTATCATAATTCTTCTATACGTGAAACTCTTGCTTTGTGGGAAGAGAAAACATCAGCTTTTGAGAAGGCTGGTGTGGAACATGGAAGGCTGATAGCTATGTCTTAAATTTGGCGAGAGTTGGGATAATTCACCCAGTTACTGAAGCAACTCTTTCCTTAAACATTTTACATTCTCCTGGACTTCTTATTGTCTTTTGAATTACTATTTTTTAGGCCTTCTGATAGTGTTGAACCTCGGAGTCCTATATTGAAGTGGGATCCTATTTTGCTCTGTACTATTGGCATGGTCCTGAGGATGTTATGCAGGAGGACAATTCAATACCTAGGTCACTGACCCAAAAGGCTCTCTCTTCTTTCTATGCTGTTTAACATCTACCATCTAGCAATAGCACTTAGCCTTATATACCGCTTCATAGTGCTTTACAGCCCTCTCTAAGCAGTTTACAGAATCAGCATATTGCCCCCAATAATTTGGGTTCTCATTTTACCCACCTCAGAAGGATGGAAGCCGAGTCAACTTTCAGCCTTGTGAGATTCAAACTGCCATATTGCAGGCAGCTGGCAGCCAGCAAAAGTAGCCTGCAGTACTGCATTCTAAGCACTGCGCCACCAGGGCTCATGTTAATCCAGATTAGCATCTACCTGAAACTACTAAAGATCATCCAGAGCTTTAGAGAAGGATATCATCAGTATGCTGATAGCAGCCAGATATACTGTTCCCACTATCTAATTTCAAGGAAGCAATCAGTATCTGAGAATTTTATACTATTTCAGTAATAGTCTGGATGAGACAGGACAACCTGAAACTAACTCTAGACATGTTGGAGATACTGTTGGTAAAGAAAATCCCTGACTTGGCTGTTAAGCCTGTTTGGGAAACAGCAGGTTCATAGTTTGGGAGTGCTTCTTGAACCTCACCTGTCAATAGATCGGTTGATGATAATTGTTGTGAGGAACTTATCCATGCAATTCCAGCTAGTGTTCAAACAAACTGTAATCATTCCTGAGCCAGTCAGATTTTGTAGCAGTTATCCAAGACCTGGTTGCAACATATCTGGCCCATTTCAGTGAACTTTATCTTGTAGCTGTCCTTGAAAATTCTTCAGAAATATCAGCTTCTGCTAAATGCAACGGCTAGGCTTTCTACTAATGTAAACTAGAGAGATCATATGATTTTTGTATTGGAAGCTCTCCATTGACTGCCAATTTCCTACTGGATACAATTTAAGATATTGGTGTCACCCTTTCAATCAGTAAAGAACTCAAAGCAGCCTTACTACTGGCAGAGCTACCTCAATCAGTCAATGACTTAATGGGAAGAATAAAGGACACTTGGATCTATTATTCTGCAGGAAGGAAGCAGCTTCAAAATGAAATGACCCATAGAAAAAAGGGGAAAGTTCCATAGCCCACCCATCCTCCATTGAAATAGTTCTTTCTATGGATGCCTTATAATAGGGAAAAGAAACCTAACTCTCTCTCAAACATCATTCAATTTATTTTTCAGCCACAAGTTGACTTACACCTTCAACTCCTTGGAGGAAAGTGAGATTTTAACTGGATGAAAAATCAATAAATGCACTTTAGCAGAGGCTGATTTTTTCTTCAGAAAAAATAGTTCCAGCTTTCTTCAACTCACAACCAACAGATCTAGCTCCAACTACGAATGTTATAATATTATAGTCAGTCTACCTCATATTAACTGGACCCATAATGAATGTACAACTGAACCCACACATGCAACCTTCTACAATGCAGGAACAAATCTGGGACCAGAACAACTGGTAACCAACAACACTAGATTTAACAACTGCCTCGATCTCATCTTCTGCAATAGTTTGAATTCAATTTATGGAATACAAATTAAAGAACCCTTTCCCAACAGTGACCACAATATGATTGACTTTTGTCTCAACATACGTCCACACAAAAATCATCACAATGATGGAATCCCCAATTATAACTTCAAAATAGGCAACTATGATCTTATAAACAACGATCTCTCATCCCTTGATTGGCAATTTCTATTCTCTGGATGCAGTACTGTAGAAGACCATAACAACATATTTTTACTTGAAGTCAAAAGAGTCATCAAACTATATGTACCATTAACAACTCCCCAAACCAGAAAAAACAAATTACCTAAAACAATAAGGAAGCCTCAATCTAAAAATAAATCACTTTGGCGGAAAAATAAATCTGGTCACATTGCCAACTTCAAAATCCGATACAAAAATTTATGCCACCAGATAAAAACTGACATTAAACAATTATGACATTAAACAAGAAGAAAACCTATGCACCAATTCCACCCGCGCTTTCTACAATTTTGTAAACAACAAACTAAAAGATCAAGGTCCATCCCACCCGTGAAAGGACCTCATGGCAAAGATTGCAATGACGACCCTATTAAGGCCAACCTCTTTAACACATTCTTTGGCTCAGTATTTGTAAACAGCAATGGATCATGCCCAGTATTTCCTAGTCAAACCACAGACAACTACAATGATCTAATACATATCAATTTTACAGAAGACATTGTTGAAAAAGCACAACGCAATCTAAAACCATCTCCATCTATTGGACCGGACGGAATATGTGCCTGCTTCTCAAAAAAGCTACCCACTGCCGTAGCCGAACCTCTAAGCATAATCTTTGAAAAATCTTTCAGGACCAGCTCCTTGCTAAAACTATGGTCACAAGCCACGGTCATCCCCATCTTCAAAAAGGGAGACCCCAGCCTAGTTGAAAATTACAGACCATTCTCTTCATGCTGCATCACCTGTAAAGTCATGGAATCAATTATTAACCAATCCATTATCCTCCACTTAGAAACAACCTACTCTCTAATGAACAATTTGGTTTTAGGAAAAAACTATTATGTAATCTGCAACTCTTACACTGCAAAAACAAATGGATTACACAACTCAATCAGGGCAAAGCAATAGATGCAATCTACATAGACTTCTGTAAAGCCTTTGATTCACAAACTACACCTAAAACTAAAAGCTTACAGGATCTCTGGACACATGCACAACTGGATAGAAGCATTCCTGTCAAACAGACAACAAATGGTCAAATTGGGAGTGCCCTGTCAAATTCTGTACCTGTCAACAGTGGTGTCCCCCAAGGCAGTGTTCTAGGACCAACTCTTTTCATACTCTACATAAATGACCTCTGTGATCTGCGTTCTCTTCGCTGATGATGTAAAGCTATTCAACACCACAAGACAATACTGCTACCCTTCAAAAAGATCTTGACTATGTATCAGAATAGTCAAACAAATGGCAACTTCAAATCTCAACACATAAATGCTTTGTCCTACATATTGGCAAAAAAAATCAGAAAATAAAATATGGGCTGAATAGTCAAGACCTTGGTGATGATCCAAACTCTGTCAAGGATCTTGGAGTACTCATCTCAAATGATCTAAGTGCAAGAGCTCACTGTATCTACATAGCCAAAAAGGCGTTAAGAGTTTTTAACCTAATCTTATGTAGCTTTTTCTCTGGTAATATTACACTACTAACTAGAGCATACAAAACATTTGCTTGACTAATACTTGAATACAGCTCATCAGTCTGGAACCCACATTACGTATCTGATATTAACACAGTTGAGAAAGTCCAGCAATATTTCACAAGAAGAGTTCTCCACTCCTCTACTCACTGCAGAATACCTTATGCCACCAGATTCGAAATTCTAGACCTAGAAAACCTAGAACTACGCCGCCTTCGGTCTGATATAAATATAGTATATAAAATCATACATTGCAATGTCCTACCAGTCAATGAATACTTCAGCTTCAACCATAACAACACAAGAGCAAACAATGGATACAAACTCAAGGTTAATCGCACCAAACTTGATTGCAGGAAATACGACTTCAGCAACAGAATGGTCAATGTCTGGAATACTCTACCTTCCCCCAAACCCCCAAAACTTTAACCTTAGACTGTTTGCTATTGACCTTGCCCCTTTCCTAAGAGGTCTGTAGGGGGCATGCATAAGCACACCAACGTGCCTACAGTCCCTGTCCTATTGTTTTATTATTTTTTATTTTTCTTATATGTATCCATGTATTCATAACTATGTTTTTACTTATACCTATTATCTTGTAAGCAATTGACAAATAAAAATAAAATAAAAATACTCTATAATAGTCAATATTTATGCACAATCTACCTCCTCTGGCAGTGTTACTCAACTTTGGCAGCATGAAGATGTGAAGACTTTAACTCCTAGAATTCCCCAGTCAGTAGGTTGAAGTCCACATATCTTTAAGCTGCTAAAGTTGAGAAACAGCACCTTCAATGGTTTAAGAGAGATTTTAACTGCAATGAAATCAAAAGAGAAAAATAGGGCAAGTGAAATATCTTCTCTAGAAAAAGAAGGCTTTGATTGCCTATCCTCACTTTTTTTTTCATTTACCTTTTGTTCCTGCAAAAATAAAGGAGAGATAATATGCTCAGCACAGCTTGCAGCACAGGTTAAAATATGAACCACATGAGGTTGTGGACCAGGTTGGAAAGTTGAAAAAAAGACAAGGGCAAACTACTTCTATGTCATTCCACAAAGCAAAATAGAGGGGTCCGGCTACCTGTTAGAGTCTGAGCTCAAATCAAGGGAGACTGTATCTAATTTTTAGTCTTCTTTGAAGCAGCATCTTGTGTCCAGAAGATTCTACTCCACTTTCCTGTTGTTGTTTTTTATAACAAATACAACCTGTGGCCAGGCAAATTTCTGATTGGTGATATCTTTCTTCTCTGTGTGAGTGTTGGGGGCTGGGGAATTTGTTTGAGAATATCCATGTCCTTCAGTAATCCAGAATAGGTTATTTGAATGCTCACTTGAAGTTCATCTTCCTCCACTGATGTGTATCTAAAGATCTTAAGAATTCACACCTCCAATATATTGAACCCTCCTCGCTCCCTGAACACACATGCTCTCCAAGGCCCTAAAGAGTAAGGAGAATGGGCAATGCTTGGATCAGCAGAACAAGAGACTGTGGCCACAGCAGAAATGTCTGCTGTTCCTGCAAAGCATCCCAGGGAGACCTGAGCCTGCTGCCTCTCCTCTAAAAAATGGGAAGGGAACAGCTAAATGTCAGCAAAGATGAAAAAAATAAGTCATCTGGAAGCAGGAAACTTGATGCTGGTGTGATTTAGAGCACAGAAGCTGTGAGCTGATAAAACAGTCACGTATGCACATTGCTGTTGCTTTGCTCTTTTTCCTGAGAATATTTTTTAAAATTAAAAAAAAAAAATTAAAACTCTTGACAGAGACTTTAATATGCAATTTGGATAGTAATGAAAGTACATCTATGTATCCTCATTTAGCAAAGTTTCTAGCCCTTTTCTACACATCAAAAATGATAAGAGCCTTGGTGGCACAGTGGTTAGAGTGCAGTACAGCAAACTACTTTTGCTGACTGCCAGCTGCCTGCAATTTGGCAGATCGAATCCCACCAGGCTCAAGGTGGACTCAGCCTTCCATCCTTCCGTGGTGGGTAAAATGAGGTCCCAGATTGTTGGGGGCAATGTACTGACACTGTAAACTGCTTAAAGAGGACTGGAAAGCACTATAAAATGGTATATAAGTCTAAGTGCTATTGCTATAGATACAAAGATGTAGACAGCTGACATTACACTAATAGTTAATATAGGGTCAGGCTCTATGCTTTGAAACAAAATAATTTGCTGTCACAAGTATTTCCTTGATGAAAGTCGGAGATATTTTGGTACAACTATATAATTCTCATACTAGAAGTATGCATACTGGCTTAGACTACATGTACATACCCACACACAAGACATGCAATTATAGATGTACATATTCCTAAAAGTTATTTTTTCATGACACTCTCTGTGATTTTCTTTATAGCAGCTTGTTCGAAAGTGCAAAACATTTTAAAATTTATTTAATCAAATTTGCATAGCTGTCCAACTCCCAAAAAGCAGCCCTAGGTGATGCCATACAATAAAATTGAATAAAAATAACAGGCACAAAGATACAGTACTCAAATTAAAAGTTAAATATTATCATGCAAACCATACATGAATTAATAGGCTAACCATGTTTTCTTTTTAATGACTTTTAAAAGTTTAATAACATTTAATAACTCATTTTTTAAAATTAAAGTATTGTTTAAGTTTTACTAGATAAAGCAATAAGAATAAAGGAATATGATAATTTATTCCTTTAGAATAATAAGGAAACTAATGAAAAATATTCAGTAAAAATCAGGACAAGCAACCACATAAATAAAACACTTTCCCAAAAGATAGTGGTCTTCTGGGAGAAAAAAAGCATTAAGGCAGAGAAATGAACCTCTCAGAATATTGCAGTTCCAATGTATTTGTGCAGCCACTGAGAAGGCCATTCATAGAAACAATTCATACATGCCAATGTGGTTTGCTCATGACATCCAATGTAAGTAGGATGTTATTAGAAAATCAGAAACATTAGGGAAGAGAACAGAACCTATTCCCTGAGATACTTAGCACTCAAGCAATTTACTTTCTAACAGTTTTATTGTCTTTAAGCTACCATATCTGAGATACTGTTCATTAAATGCAATCTTTTTTTGTGGAGTGCTTGATGATCTCTGAGCTTGGTCGTTTTGCTTGCAGATGTTTCATTACTCAGCGAGGCACTGATGATGTTACCTAGCTGGGTAAAGAAACATCTTCAAGCAAACAACCAAGCTCAGAGTCAACCAAGAATTCCACAGTTCAACCCTAAGCAATATTCTGTTCTGTTAGAATCATTATCACATGTAATGTAATGAAAATTTAATAGTGAAGTCTGGTGTGCAATTTTCTCCACACACTGAATTTTGGAAAATGAAGCTCAAGATATCATTTCCCATGTACTGCCCAAGGCTGTCCCATCTGTAGGTAGGAAGAGCTGCTTGGAGTTCCAGGTCTCTGTGTGGCTATGGGACTCCTGAATTCCTTTTTTATTCCTAAATTCCATCTGAAAATGCATAACTGTTGTGTAACACACAAAACTCAGACTCCACTAAAACAAGGGGGAAAACCAGTCCCATGCCATTAGGCTTCCAGTTACCAAAATATTGATATCTCATTGTTCTGAGAATGTTAGATGTTAGAACAGCCCTCTTTAAAGAAACCCTATTACCATAAAACCAATTTATTTCATGAAGTTGTATTTTTATGGCTTTCTGAGCGGTCTGGCCCTTGAAGAATATTCTTAATCAAAATATGGCATCTATACTTTCCAACTGTGATTTTTACAAGGTTTTCAGCTTTTAATTTCATTAGTTTACTATTTTTTATCTGAGCCAAAAAAGGTTATTTGTTTAGAATTATACCTCTTGTGAATGAAAGCCAACTACTTATGAATGTATCATGAACAAAAATATGCCTCTGTAAAGGAACTTCATATTTTGTTGTGATTCAATTATTTGCTTAGAAAAAAAAATTAAATAATTAACAAGCATTCCCACCACCTCAACTGAGTCATCGTGAATCATTTTTCCTGACTCCAGTCTTGATCAGCAACCACCAACCTACACCAAAAAGAGTGGAAACTTCTAGTAGAAACTCCAGGTCCTAATACCATCCCAGAGTAGAACCTAATTAGCGACAAGCCCTTTGGGTCACTGACTTCCATCTAGGAATCTCAAAGACTGCATCCTGGCCTAAATTGATCCCTTTTATATTTAGGAGACTTACATGTACAAGTAACTGTCAATTAGCATCAGCAATGAATAGGTAAAAAACTCTTGACCAGTGGTGGGGTTCAATTTTTTTTACTAATGGTTCTGTGGGCATGGCTTGGTGGACATGGCATGGGAAGGATACTGTAAAATCTCCAGTCAGAGGTAGCATTTGCAGATTCTCCGAACTACTCAAAATTTCCACTACCAGTTCTCCAGAGCTAGTCAGAACCTGCTGAATGCCACCTCTGCTCTAGACCAAAGGATGCCTCCTTTAAGGGTCTCAATTCCTCAAAAGAAGATGGAGTCAAGATGTGATTGTCAAGTTCAAGAAGTAACAAGGGCCCATTGAGCATCAGTTGTTATCAGATTAGGTTTTCCACATGAAAGATCCAAGGAGCTGAAACTCCTACATGATAACATCCATTAATTCCCTGACCGAGCCACCTTGAAGCATCAGTCATACTTCTGGACACCTCTAGGTAGAGAGAAAAGTGTACTTCTGTTTCTGATTCAACTCAACACAGTCCACTTCTGCTAATCTATACATATTTGTGTGTTTCCCACACAAAGTGGAGTGTGAAATAATCTTGTATTTGCATGTGTTCCAAGTAATACCGACAGTGTGGCCATTTACTCTGTAGTAAATGTACCCATGAAAACCTCTTCTCCATGCTTGTCTTGAGCTAGTCTTGGTTTATTGTTTTTATTGTGTTTAATGAACAGTTTGGACATGCTGCCAAATTAATTACTAGGCAAGACTTCAACTGCTTGTCATTTTCATTTCCCTGAACGCCTCTGGGTACCACCTGCCAAGAATCATCTATCAAGGAGGAAGCCCACACAAAAACCAGCTGGCCATTTATGAGCATGAAGACATCTGAAAATAAGTTCATTCCCTTCCATCTGAATACAGCTTACTTGAGTATTATATCCTGTGTATCAACTGTGCTGCCTCTTAAAGGTTCCCCAAAATGATTGCCTCAGTTGTTCTTAATTAGGATTTTCTTGAGCCAAAAGTTGATGCTGCCAAGATCTGATGCCTACCAGGTGTGATTGGAAATTCTGGCATTGCAATCCCCAATCGAAAGGTGCCAGGATGGACAAAGCTGTCATAAAATATGAGGCTCTTTGAACATATATGCCCATTAAAAAAATCATCTTGTATGCTGTAGTGAATTTCTTTTACTGTTGAATTGTTTTGATTTTTTTAATTACCCAATCTTTCGCTATAATTTCTGTTCTCTACTTTCAGCAGGGTAGTTTATCTTTTTTTATTCTAGGATTTGATCATTTAAATAGCATCTGAAGTTCAAAGAACTTTAGAACATTCACAGACTAGTACAATGCATATCTTTCCAGTCCTATTGAAAACTGGCTTTGAAAGAGACATGAACAAAGTTTTAGAATGGAGAGTTGCATTCCTCAAAGAATGAAGGAAGTGACTGATGGATGACACTGGAGGCAAAACCAAGGGAGGACCAAGTTCTGGTTTGTATGTAGTTGCACTTCCCCACAAAAGCAAACCCACACTATAAGAGCTCTCCTTGACCCCACCCCACCCCCCCACCACCCACCACCCCCATTATCTCTGGATACCCAAATAGCAAGGAGCCAATTTGCATAAATAGTTCCCAACTGCAACCATTCATGCAGGTTGGACCTGGAAGCTGTTAATTATGCCTTTGTTGCATCCTGACTTGACAGTTGCAAAGTGTGGTCCTTGGGCTATGCTTAAAGGGTGTCCAGAAAGTTCAGCTGGTATAAAACGCAAGAGATGGAATATTAAAAAGTGCATATTACAAGGACACATTTTTAAAAAACCCTCTCTTTTAATGACCCTGTCATCCCTTAATTCAGGGTAGAGTCGGGGTGATTGGGTGGAGCTGAGCATTTACAAGCTGGATGCCATTCCTGACACAACGTTCTAAGAGAGAAACATATGCCGCTACCTAGGATTGAACTCTCAACCTTCCGAGTGGGATGTGACTGTCACCACACTGCTCACGATATAAGGACCACATTATTCCCTTGTTTAAAATTCTGCAACTATATAATTCTCATACTAGAAGTATGCATACTGCCTTAGACCACATGTACATACCCACAACCCCACACATGAGACATACAGTTACAGATATGTACATTCCTAAAATGCTAATTTTAACTTTTAAAAGTCTAAATAACTTAGGACCTGATTATCTGAGCTGGTCACTAATTTCATTACAGCCTTCCTGAGTTCTACATTCAGGAGGCGAGATTGTCCTAACAACTTTACATTAGAAAATCTTCTTGGTGGACAGACAGCTATAGGAAGTCTTCTATGTTCAGAAGAAATTCTTCCTATGGGTAAATAGATAATCATGGGAAATATTTCTTCTCCAGAGTCCACTGGAGTGGGTGTCTATGATTATGGTTGCTCAAGAGCAAGCTATTTGAACTAAGGCAGTCAAGGCCAGAATTTAAAAAAAATATTCAAATGAGTCAAAGAGTAGGTAGTGCATAGAAATAGTTGATCATATACTCAGCTCAAGCAAGAAGATTATAAACAATGACATAATACATCCATCAAAATGATTCACTGAAACATCTACAAAAATTATCATGTGCCAGAAATGAAAAATTGGTGGGAACAAATAGTTGAAAAAGTAGTTGAAAGTTATTAGGTTACAAGTGCACATTGATAAAATCTCCATCTGTCAATTACAAAAGGCTATGCTGCTTGGATATGCTCATATATTACAACACTCATTACAACATCCTCCAGTAGGTTCTTGAGAAGGACTCAAGGACTGTGATTTCACACTATTGTGTATATAATAAAGATAATATCCCAATTCCATGAGAACGATGGATAAAAATTCCAGTCTAAACATCAGGCTGATTTTGCAATGAATTATAATAATACAAGAAGCTAAAATGCTGCAGGACTTTAGAATTCAAACAAACCTGTCATATAACACCCCAGACTTAAAAGCTTTTGATAAGAAAGTAAAAAAAAAAGTCTGGATAGTGGATATAGCAGTACCTGGGTCCAATCTCAAAGCATTTGAAGTACTACTCAAACACTGTTGGCATTGACAAAATCATCATCAGTCAATTGCAAAACGCAGCTTTACTTGGAACACCTTACATCCTGCAATGATACTTCAATATCACAAATGAAAATATCTGCCTATCCTAGATCCTTGAGAAAGATTCCCATAGTTGGATAAAGATTTCAAATCCAGTCTAAACATCTGGCTGACTGTGCAACCAACCCTAATGCTCTCAATACAGAATGCACTTCACCAGGACCAGTGTTCTGCCCTAACTCTTTCTTCGAGGTACATGTTGAGTATTTACGGTAGCTAGTTAACTCAATATAATTTTAATTGTTAATTGTTAAATTTAATTGTTATTTCAAATATTCTCATTTTATTTTGTTGACGATGTAAATTACTTTGTGTGTCAGCAGACAAAAAAGCAGGATACAGATTTGATGATGATTATTTCTACTGCTGATGAAGATGGTGAGGACAACAACGACAACTGATGTCCTGAAATCCAGGGCAGAACATTGTTGAAGACAGATTTCACTGCTCATCCAGATAGCTTGTGGAAATGGAATGAGAACATTTTTGCATCCTTTTTGTGTTTTATTCAGACTGCAATAAGACTGAAATACCAAGTGACTATTGCTCTCTGTGGTTAGCTTTCTGACCTGCTGAGAGATGCCATAGCATCTCAAATTAGATTGCCAATAGGAGAACACACCAATCACAGCACCCTTTTCCTCCTTTCCCCATTCCCCTGGTAATTTCAGGGGATGGAAGAGTCATTAACAGGGGGAACTGTGGGAAATTGTCATAGCAGGAGCACAGTTGAGTGTCCTGGCAATACATTTCCAGCAGACACTTCTATCAGGCAGCAATGCTATGCTGCTGGAGGCAAAATACACACTTGAATGATAATGATAATGGCAAAGGCAAAAATGTTATACCATGTAGGAGAAAACAGTGATAAATCACTCTGCTATTTTACCACAAGGATGGACAAAATAGAACAAACTCAAGTTATCATATTCTGGACTTAGGTTTCTTGAAAAGTCCATAGTTCTGGAAAATATGGAAGGAAAGCGAAAAAGAATAACCAGAAGCAAGGTGGATGGACTTAGTTATAGCAGCAATGGATGTACCATAAAAAAAAATCTGAACAACTGTTGCCTAAAGGCCCTGTCACACTGGCCGACGGATGCAAAACGTTTGTAAAAAGGACACCGCGGACGAGAAAAATGTTCCATCCGTTGTTATCCACTCTCAAAAGGGGCAAAAATTTGCATAACCAGAGCAGATAACACGGAAAGGAACTGACGGGGAGGAGGACGCAGGGCAGATGGAAAGCGGATGCGGAACGGAAGCCTAGCGGATGGAAGCAGATGAGAGTGGATAGGTCCCCTCTGCGAACGTTTTTTCCGTTTTTATGCTTTGTTTGCGAGTTGCATCCGCTTTCATCCTTTCTCTGTCCGTGCTACTAACGCTGCGCATCCGTTCCATGTCCGTTCCGCTTCCTCCCTGCGTCCGTTTACCACTGGAGCGGATTTGAGTTGCGCGGATGCGCAGCACATGCCTAGCGGATATAGCGGATGTGTAACGGATGACAATGGATGCAGAACGGATGCATTGGATACATTTTCCGCTCAAAAGTTCTGAGCAGCTCAAAACTTTTTGAGCGGATGAAATGTCAATAGATGGATGCTGGACGGTTAGAGAGGATGAAAAACGGAGGCAGTGAGTACAGAACGGATGCATCGCGTTAACCAACGGATGGCAAGTGTTTCTCTCCGTTTTACATCCTCTTTCCACCCGTTGGTGCAGTGTGACAGGGGCTTAAGATCAAGTGTGGAAGGTCTGAAGGATTGAATAGGGAACAGGTTGTCCTGGAGAAGACCTAACAATGTGATCACGAATAGTCAACCCTGATTTGATAGCATATAATAAATCATAAAATCTAACACTAATACGATAATTTTGCATTGACTTTTACAACAGTAACTTTTTAAAACAAATAATTAAGGAAAAGATGCATCTTACCAATCAGGCAAATCTATATTTCATTTAGTTAATGGCTTAGGCTTACTAGAAATTGCTAGAGAAAACACAGGAGGAAAACACTAGAGAAAACAAAAGCAGTAACTGTTAAAAAATACAGAATAACAGAGTTGGAAAGAACCTTGCAGGTCTTCTAGTCCAACCCCCTGCTTAAGCAGAAGATCCTATATGATTCTGGACATGTGGCTGTCTAATATCTTCTTTAAAAATCCCAGTGATAGAGCACCCACAACTTTTGGAGGCAAGCTGTTCAATTGGTTAATTGTTCTCACTGTCAGGAAATTTCTCCTTAGTTCTAGGTTAGATCTTTCTTTGATAAGCTTCCATCAATTATTTCTTGTCTTGCCCCAAGGTGCTTTGGAGAATAGTTGAGGGTCTCCCTCCTCTCTGTGACAGCCCCTCAAATATTTGAACACTGCTGTTATGTCACCCACTGGTCCCTCTCTTCATTAGACTAGAAATACCTGGTTCTTGCAACCATTCATTATACATTTGAGCCTCCCATCCTGTAATCAGAAGTGGGCTGCACTTTCGTTGACAAGGGGTTCACTGGTTGTGAGCACACATGCACCAATTTGGGGCTGCAATGCAGCTTCAAACAAGCAGCTGATTTACTCAGGCAGCTCCAGTGAGTACAGCAGGGCAGTGTGGAACTCACTTGGGCAACCTGGGCAGGGGAAAAGTTAGTTATTTTTGAAAAGCATAGCACAAAAGCAGGTGAGCAGTCCCTGCCAGAGATGACAGCAAGGGGTTCGCCCAAAACTCGCCAACCATCCAGCAAGCCCTCCACTGCCCGTAATTATCTTTGTTGCTCTTCTCTGCGCTATAGTCTCAACAACTTTTTTGCATTGTGGTGGCCAAAACTGGATGCAGTATTCAAAGTATGGTTTTATCCCAAATACTATTTGATTTGGGATAAATGGTACGATTGGATAGATTGTAAAAAAAAGAATGCATAAAAAAGGCAAAATAATGAACCTATGAAACATACTATTATATATAGGTTAAAGGATAGGAATTTATAGAACACTAGTTTTATTCCTCTCTCTCTTTGACTAAGCTATATAATGACTTATCTATAAAAATACATAGTTATAATCCAATAGTAATAATAGATTATTATGTACTATATATTATTCATGCAGTTATTCTACAAGGGAAAGAAAGTAACTGCTATTTAATACTTTCTATGAGATATTTAAATCACTATCAAAATTTATTAGAGGAAAATATGATTAGTCTTACTACAGAATGTGTTGTGATGTTTATTTGTATGACTTTTTATTTTTTTACTTTTGTATATTTGTATATTTTAACCTTTTGTATTCAATAAAGTATTTTTTAAATTAAAAAAATAAATTATGGTTTTACAAGTGCAATATAAGGCAGTACTAACAATTTGTGTGATCTTGAAATCCCTCTTTTGATGCAGCCTAGAACTGCATTGGTTTTTGGGGCAAACCTAAGTGACTCCTAGATCTTTCTAGCAATTACTGCTGTGAGAAGTGAACAAATGTGAACCTTTTGTCTTTGGATGCTTTGCAAGTATGTCATTCTTAGCTACTAGGATGACCTTCCCAAACCATCATTTCTGCCAGATTAGCACAACAAAAAGATTTTCTCTGTGTCTTATCAGTCTCACTGTGAGCCTCCAAGCAAACTACTCCCTGATCTGCTCCATAGCGTAGAAAATGGAGAGCCAACTGGACTGAGCTCAGTGGGAGACAATGCATCAGATTAGGGCCATGATGCCTATCTTCTAAACAATGTTGCACCAGAAATGAAGGCAGTGCCAGTGAGAAATTGAACGAATTTTCTAAAAATCTAATTGATGCAAAGGCTGATCATCATCGACATAAACCTCACCAGAAACTGATTTGAATATGACAAATTGATTTGAATTGATGAAACGTTATTAGAATGTTCAACTCACTATCTGACTCAGATGAGAACACCCACAAGAGTGTAATCTCCAATGTGAGATGAATGAACATAGATTTATTTCTTTATTAAATTTTTATGCCACCCATCTCACTAACATTCGAGCCATTCAAAAAAAATTTTTTAATGGCACAGAAATCTCCTCCCCCCCCAAAAAAAAAAAAACACTTAGCACCTTGGAGGTCCTTAACACTAACAATAGGTAGTAGTTGACTTACACTGGCAATTGGGATTTTGGAAATTCTGTCACTATGCAATATGGTTGTTAAGTGAGTCACATCCAATTTTACAACCTTTTTTGTCACAGTCCTCAAATAAATTTCTGTGGTCATTAAGTAAATTATGTGGTTAAGTGAATTTGGTATCTCCCATTGATTTTGTTTGACCAAAGCTACCAGGAAGGTTGCAAGTAGTGATCACGTGACCCCAGGATCCTGCAACTGTTACAAATACAGGCTGCTGTTACTGAGCTCTCAAAGTTTGATCACATGACCACAAGGATGCTGAAGAGTGGTGCAGTGGCCTAGAGGTGAAGCTCTTGCCTCACAATTAGGAGGCTGCGAGTTTGATCCTAGGTAGCGGTAGATATTTCTCTCTCTGGGTACAATGAGTAAATATCAGCTGCGAACTCTGTACTGGCAACAGGAAGGACATCTGGCCAGTAAACACTGAGCTGCTTGCTCCGACTCCACCCCGATGCAAGGGATTACGGGGTTATTAACAAGGCCACGGGGATGCTGCAACAGCTGTACGTGTAAGGAAAAGTCAGAAGTCATTTTTTTCAGCCCAGTTGTAATTTTGAACAATCATTAAATGAATGGTTATAAGTCAATATTACCTCTACTGGTAAGAAGAGTGTTAGAAGCTGGATGGTCAGTTTCTTCTTTGTTCCATAAGCCCAACACAAGAGAGGCATTTAGAATTGAATATGCCACTAAATATGGAGAAAAATACAGTTTTCCCTTGAAATCCCAACAACTCCCTAGCAGGGAGTCACTATTTTTTAAATCCACTTCCTTTGTTGTCAATGTTAATTTTTATTCATTTAAACCATAGCTTTTTGAGAACATCTGTTTATGGTTGCATATTGACATATGCAATAAATCTCACCAAATTCAAATATTCCTTCTGTTCCATCCGGAAAAACGCAAGGTAGACCGGGTTCCAACAACAAAGTCTTTATTTTATAACACAGTTGAAAAAACGGAACATTGGCTCAAGCTGCGGCAGCCTTTTATAGGTTTTTCTCTGCCGGCTTGTAGCCAATGACAGGTATTTAATATTTGCCGCCTTTGAGCAGCTATGTGGATTGGTTCCTTTTGAACCAATCCCCATTCAAGTTCTTTAGCCAATCAGAACCCTGTATTTAGGAGTCTACTATTCTTTATACAGAACACCCCTCCCCTCTTGGCTTAGTCCTACGTGGTGACGTAGTCACGCAGGTAGGTGGGGCTTCTTTTGACTCGACTGGACTTGCGCGGTTCATTCCTGTTGAAGACTTCGACCGGTTCGGATGGGGTTGCTGTCTCTCTTGTTCTTTCCCATGGAACCGCCTGGAAGGGTGAGTCAGCCATTTTACTGCCGCCTAGATTTCTTAGGCCGGTGGTGTTGCCGCTCCCTCCTGGTCTCTCCGGGCAGGTCGAGCTGGCCTGGCTGGCCCCTTCGTCTGGACTTTCCCCATGATTGTCTTCTAACTGTAAGTCTCTTTTATGCTTTTTTTGATTGCTATTGTATTCTGTATTTAATTTTAATGGTTCTTTATTGTTTTCTCGGATTTCCCCCCCCCCTTTGGTTTGGTTTTCGTCATTTTTTAATATTTGTGGTTTTGTGTTTGTACTTCTTTCGATGTTTCGGGAACGAAGCTGGTCTATGTGCCGCTTCCATTCCCTGCCGTCGTCTATGGTTAGTCGGTAGGACCGGGGGACTGTAATTTACATGATTGTTCCTGGTAGCCATAAAGGGTCCCCAGTAAATTTTTTTCCATAGACTAGGTCGCCTATTTCAAATGTCCTGAAATGGGTGGAGGAGTCGGGGGGGTTTTCTGGTGTATAGTTTGGGTGCAATCTGTCTAGTTGCGACCTTAGTTTTCTCCCCATTAGTAGTTCCACCGGACTTTTCTTTGTTATGGTACTGGGTGTGATATGCTGGAGGGTGAGCAGGCGATTTATTTTTTCTTGGACATCCCCAATGTCCATTCTTTCTAACCCTTCTTTTGTAAATCTAACCATTCTCTCTGCCCTGCCATTCGCAGCCGGATGGGCCGGCGCGGTTAGGGCATGTCTGATACCTAGGGAGGCTAGGTATTGTTCGAATTGAATGCTCGTTAACTGTGGCCTGTTGTCGGACACTAGGACGTCCGGCAGGCCATGGGTCGCAAAGAGTTTGTCCAGTTGTTTAATAATGGTTTCAGTTGTCGTAGATGGCATAATTTTAACCTCTAGCCAATTTGAGTATGCATCTACGACAATGAGGAAAGTATGTCCCTTAGTCGGACCCGCAAAGTCGATGTGGATTCATGACCAGGGGCCTCGTGGGTTTCCCAATCCCTTATGGGTGCTTGTGGCGGGGAAGGCCTATTGTTTTGGCATTTGTTACACGAATTTACCCAGTATTCGATGTCCCTATCTACACCTGGCCACCAGACATAGCTTCTAGCAAGGCTTTTCATTTTAACAATTCCAGAGTGGCCTTCGTGAAGTATATTGAGTACCCTTGTTTGTAATTTGGAGGGGATAACAACCCGATCACCCCATAACAAATAACCCTTTTGAATTGAAACCCTTTTGAAATTTCAGTTTGTCTGGTCCGGAAAGGCTTAAAGTTCTCAGTTTTTTGGTTTTCCGGCCAGCCAACCTACCCAGTTCAGTACACGGGCAGTCAATGGGTCCTTTGCGGTGGCTCTGGCGACATCATTTGCAGATATGGGCAGATTTGGGCATGTCTCTATCTGCAAGGTGGTCATCATTGGTGCCGGGTCTTCCTCTATAATTGGTAGCGGAGTTCTGCTCAAAGCGTCTGCATGGGAGATTTGTTTCCCAGGGCGATGTGTTAGAGTATACGAATAGGCTGCTAGGAATTCTGACCATCTAGTCATTCACGGGGATAAAATGTTCGGTGTTGGTTTGTTTCCCGCCAAAATTCCAATTAGCGGTTTATGGTCTGTTACTATTACAAATGTTCTTCCATATAGATATTCGTGGAAGCGTTTTACTCCGGCGACGATTGCCAGGGCTTCCCTGTCCAATTGACTATAATTTCGCTCGGCTTTAGACAGAGTCTTTGAATAGTATGCGACGGGTGCCTCTCTTCCGTCTGGCAATTGGTGACTCAGGATGGCACCGACTCCAAATGGTGAGGCGTCGCAGGTTACCATCAATGGCAGTGTGTTGCTAAACTGGATAAGAACGGTGTTTGATATTAATAAGTTTTTTATTCTTTGGAAAGCTTTCTTTTCTCTATACCCCCAAGTCCAAATTGTTTTCTTATCCAGTAATCGGTGTAATGGTTCCGCTATTGTTGCTTTGTGGGGTAGGAACACATTATAAAAATTTATTAGTCCCAAAAATGCCTGCAGTTCAGTTTTATTCCTTGGTTCTGGTGCGTCTTTAATAGCTCTGACTTTTTTTTTGGTTGGGTGTATGCCCTCTCCATCTATCAAATATCCCAAAAATTCAACGCGATCAGTCATTAGACAGCATTTTTCTTTCTTTACTTTAAGGCCAGATTCTCTGAATTTATTTAGGACATCTTTAAGTCTTTTCTTAAGCTGGGTCGCATCTTTGGCCGAAATTAGGATGTCGTTGAAGTATGGTACGACCCCTTTTATACCATTTAACAGGCGTTCCATGAGACTCTGGAAAATGCCTGGGGCTACGCTTACTCCAAATTGGAGTCTGTTGCATTTGAATGCCCCTTTGTGAGTCACTATTGTTTGTGTTTCAGCCGTTAAGGGCTCTACTGGGAGCTGTTGGTAAGCTTGTGCTAGGTCTAGTTTAGCGAAAACTTTTCCTCCCCCAAGAGAGTGTAATAGGTGTTGCACGACTGGCACCGGGTATGCGCTTTGTTGCAGTGCGTGGTTCAGGGTAGCCTTGTAGTCGCCACAGATTCGAACCGACCCGTCTGGTTTAATCGGCGTTACAATTGGTGTTTCTCATTTAGCATGGTCGATCGGTTCTAAAACCCCTTGATCTATTAATTTATTTAGTTGTTCCTCTATTTTTGCTTTTAGAGCAAAAGGAATTCGTCTGGCCTTTAGTCTTTTAGGGGCTACCTGGGGGTCTAGACTAAAAGAAATTGGGGCCCCCCGATACCTGCCTAGGGAGCTATCGAAAACGTCCTGGAATTCTTGGATCAGGTCTTCTTCCCAGTCGGTTGCGGCCACTCGGTCTACTCCGGTCATCCCAATGCCCAGTGGTGCGAATCATTCGATGCCCAGGAGGCTTGGTCGATCTTGGTCGACTATCGTTAATGGTAGTACTGCGACATGTTGTCTGTAGGCGACTCGGAAATGTCCTAGGCCTACTACAGGAATTCGGTTTCCTTGATAGTCCTTGAGGGTTAGTTTTTGTCTCTGGAGTTCCTTGATCTTGATGTCTGGGACCAGTTTTTTGATGGTGTCCCATGACAACATTGATAGGAAAGATCCAGAGTCAACCTCCATTTCGCAGGGGTTGTCTTCAACTTTTACAATTATTTTTACCTTCTTCCCGCTTTCTGTCTGAGCGCTTCCGATAGTGAAAGTCTGGTATGCTTTCTCTCGGTTAGTGGCTTGCTTGTTTCACTGCCACTTTCTCTCGGATAGTTTTGGCTCAGTCTTTGCTGGGGAGTCGCTGCGTCTTTTTGGGCTGTAATTCTTTTTGTTCCTGCAGACTCTCTCGATATGCCCCCTTTTCTTGCATGCTCTGCAAATGGCATCGAGGAATCTGCAATCGTCTCGAGGATGGTTTCCCCCGCAGCCAGCGCATTCCCGCCGATTTCTGTTTTCGCACCCTTTCTTGTTGGCATATAGGCGGTGGATTTTGTTGTCTTCCTCCCCGGATTCTGACGTCTCGTCGAATTCTTCGTAGTGAGTGGTGGTGGGAGATTGTTTTTTTCCTCTGGCCGGGCTTGTTTCATCATTGTTCGCGTTCATTTGTTTCATTTTATCCGCCGATTTTTTCACAGCTTCAGCGGTCGAGGCTTCTGCGATAGCTTCGGCTACTGATATGTTGGGTTTATTCAGTAGCTTGCTCTGTATATTAGTGTCTCTTAACCCCAATATTACTCGATCCCGCATCGCTTCATCTAAGTTCAGAAACTCGCACGCTCCCCCTATTTGTCGGAGGGCTGCCACAAAATCAACGATGGTTTCGCCTTCTTTCTGGTCTCTCCAATAAAACTCATGCCGCTTTATTAGATTTGACACCACCGGTGCATAGTGGGCCTTTAATGTTCTTTGGAGCTCTGTCCAAGTCAATTGTGTTACATCTCGGGGCTTCGCCAAAGCCTTGGCCATTTTGAAGATTGCGGGCCCACAGTGTGTCAAGAAAACAGCTCTCTTGCACTGGTCTGAGATTTCCTCCATCTCATTGCTCTCCAGGTACATCTGGAAACGGTCTACATAGGATTCCCAATCCTCTTCATTGGGATTGAAGGGTGCGGGCAGCGCATTGTTTCCAGCCATTGTTCTTCATCTGGTTTTATCTGTCATTGTGTGCTCAGTCTTGCGTTTAGGACGATCCCACCTTCGTCGCCAGTGTTCCGTCCGGAAAAACGCGAGGTAGACTGGGTTCCAACAACAAAGACTTTATTTTATAACACAGTTGAAAAAACGGAACATTGGCTCAAGCTGCGGCAGCCTTTTATAGGTTTTTCTCTGCCGGCTTGTAGCCAATGACAGGTATTTAATATTTGCCGCCTTTGAGCAGCTATGTGTATTGGTTCCTTTTGAATCAATCCCCATTCAAGTTCTTGAGCCAATCAGAAACCTGTATTTAGGAGTCTACTATTCTTTATACAGAACACCTTCTATATCCACCCACCCACAAATCTCTTTAATTCAGCCCCAAAAACAGAGGACACAGAAAGTCATTTTGCCAGTTCTGAACATCACACTAGCTCTTTCCCTTCCAAGCAGGCTCTGACACCAACAAACTTGAAAGAGGACTTTTCCAGTATGTTACTATGCCAAGAGGCAGGCGTAGGTCCAAAAAGGCCCTAAAAATTGTTGGAGAGCAGCTGGGAAGCCCGATGTGTAAAAGAAGATGAAACAAGCTGGCTAAATGATGACTAAGAAGCAATATGATACCGCTTCAGATATCTGAAGGGTGTAAACTTCCAGTTGAGAGAAACCACACTGTTGAGCAAAATAAATTTAAAACATGACCAAAGCTAGCCTTTATCCTTCATTATGGGAACAGAACTACAAAAGAGAGCTGTATCAGAAGAAAGCCCATGAATCTAGTCTCGGCTACAATTTATGATGATCTTAACAATAATCTCTGTTGGCGCTACTACTCTTATCTTGGAAGCTTCTTGGAATAATCACTGCATAAAACTAAGTCTTCTTTTTATCAACAACCAGGAGCCTTGCTGGGCCCATGAAGTATTTAGGAGAATGAGCCCTTGTTGCAATTCAAAGGTTATTTTAAATAGGGTGCTATTGTTAAAGAGAGTTAAAACCTGAAGAATCCTAATAAATTGCATCATTTTTTTTATCCAATTCTACATTTATTAAATTAAGGTGCACCCCATCCTAGAGTTAAGAAAGTTGTGAAAGGGAAGAGAAAGAAGGGGAGCTGGAGGCATCGATCCTGTGTACCCACCCCTAATCAGTCCCATGTGGTCAGCTCATCAGCTGTTTTGTTTTCTATCCTAAACTTAAGCTTCTCACTTCTTGCAAAGTCTCCAGTGGAATCTCTTAGTCATGAGTTGCACTGAGCTCCTTGGTATTTCTGTCCTGGGTTCCCCCCCACATAATATTTTTGCCAAACCACCACTCTTGTATTGCTTAATTTTACCCTAGTGTGAGCAGAACCGAAGCCATGTTGGATGGCCCATTGAATTGAATAAGGAAGTGTGTCTCAAAACTCAGTAGTTCTGCTAAATAAGAAAGTGTTCCAGTTTGTGCACAAGAGAAAAAAACAAGATAAGGCTAGAACAATGGGGAACTGTAATAAAGTGCTGCGATGTCAGAAACCGTAGAACTACTTTTGCTAGATAAGGAGCCAGTATGGACCTTCGAAATACATGTATCAATTTCAAAACAGAAAGAATGTGAGCCAAGGCCTCCTAAGAGGGGATAAAAATGCTGCCTGAATTTTGCTCTGTGTTCCTTCAATGCCTGAGGGAACCCGTCTCTGCAGACACGTGAATAAAACCTTGTTTTCCTTGGATCAACGAATCTTTTGGTGGTTTTTTATCTGCTTCCACCTCACAATTTGGTGCTCAACGTGGGCCCCAATGGAATTTTGACTGGAGAAAAGGGACTGGGTAAATGTGGCGCCACCGCCTCCCATTGTAGAGGGGCCCCTCCCTTGTCTCAGTTGGCTCCCGGGGTAACTGCACTCAGCAGGCGATCCTTGGAAACAAGAGAGAGAGAAGCCATCCTGATGCTCTGGGAGTATCGTTGATCACCTGAAGTGGGGACGCCCACACTCCTTTCGTCTCCAGGAGACCAGGGGTGTATCAGGTGAGTTTGTTGCCTTTTGGGATAGAAGAAGGGATATACTGTCCTTAAACTCTGGGAATCCAGCGACTGCTGGAGGACAGTGTAAATCCCTGAGTTGGGAATCTCTGGGAGATTGTTGGCGGGCAGCGTGGAGAATTGGAAAGGGACAAAGCAAGTGTGAAACGTTCCAAGAGAGAACGGGTATTGAGATAGAAAAGACCCCGAGAAGGCTGATTCTGACTGACTCCCCGTTGGGTCGACTACTACAACAATGGTCGTTGCCCCATCTGAGGACTTACACTCGGAGTCTAGAGAAAAAGAAAATGATCTACCTATGCCAAAATAGGTGGCCGAAGTATCCCCTAGTAGACCCTGAGTTTCCTTACCACTGGGATCCCGAAAGGAATTCCAGCACGTACTGGATAACTCAGTTGAAAGAGTATATAGTGAAACATCGGATGAAGGAGCAAATACCCGATGTGGAGGTATGGTATCATGCTCACTTTGAAGGTCCAGTTCCACCAGAAATAGAAGTAGGACAGTTTGTCAGGAAGGTGGAGGAAAGCGAAACTGAGGACTGGATGGGGAGTCCACCGGCATCGGCTCCGGCAGTCCTGGCACCACCGCCCCTGCCGGCTCCAGTTGCCCAGGGTCCACCTCCACCTGCATATCCAGGGCTCAGAAGGGAACTGGCTCAATTAAACAAGGACCTAAAGAATTTGCCTTTAGGAGGAAGGTCGGCCAATCCCGTGTCGGCTTTCCCAGTCAGAGAAGTCCCAAATGGCATTAATGTGCAGGGGAATCCAGTTACCGTTTTCGTGGCTGTCCCCATAAAATCTGCTGAGTTACGGGATCTGAAAAAGACCCTTCCGAAACTCCATGAGAATGCTCATGAAGTGGCGGAACAGTTGGAATATTTTCTGGGGCCCAATGAATACACATACCAAGAACTGATGTATATTTTTGGACACCTTTTCACCCCGGAAGAGAGGAACCTCATTAGGAGGGCAGCAATGGCTGCCTGGGATAGGAGACATGCAGGGCAACAGGGAGCAGTGGCTGCAGACACAAAGTTCCCCATAGCCGATCCAAATTGGAACATCAATGATGATGCTCATAGGGAGCACATGAGAGATATGAAACACATGATCATTGAAGGAATTAAATTGGCCATCCCTCAAGGGAAAAACTTGACCAAAGCATTTGAAATAACACAAGGAAAGGATGAGTCCCCAGGGGATTTCTGTGCTCGGGTCCGTGAAGGGTTAACCAAGTACTCCGGAGTGGAGCCAGAAACCCCTGCCTTCGAGACTCTCCTGAAGATGCAATTCGTCACCAAAGCATGGCCAGATATCCAGAAAAAGATCCAGAAGACAGAGGGATGGACTGATTTGGGCATGACAGATTTGATGAGAGCAGCCCAACAAGTTTTTGTGAACCGAGACTCAGTTAAAACCAAACAGAAGTCTCAGATGATGGTAGCTGCTGTGCAAACGGCAGCCAAGAATGAAGTTAGGAAAAACAGGGAGACCCAGATGTCAGATCCGAGGCCAAGGTGGAGAGATGAAAGATCTCCCAGCAGGGAGTGGAGACCCCCGGTTAGATGAGGAGGTCCAGGGGGCAATCGAGGCGGTCGATTCCAACGGCCGTCCCAGAGTAGAACTTGCTTCAGATGCAGGAAAGAGGGACATTTTGCGCGTGAATGTCCCAAAACCCCAGAGGAACGAAGCTATGCCCTATACGATTAGGGAAGTTCTGGCTCCCCAAGAGGGACCCGCGGGGAGCCACTGGTAAATGTGTTAGTGGGTCCTGACCATCAGGAATGGCTGTTCCTGATTGACACCGGCGCAAGCCGGACCTGTATGCGATCCGGTAGAGGGAGCATGCAGGTCAAAGCAGACTTTAAAGGTGGTTGGGGTGAGTGGGAAATCCCAAGAGGTCCAGATTTTGGAAGAGGTGAGATTGGAATTGAATGATGTGGTTACTAAAACTGAAATATTATATATTCCGGATTCAGGGGTGAACTTGCTAGGAAGAAACTTGTTGGATGTTTTTGGGATAGAATTGTGGGATAGAAGGAAGTAAGTTTGCATGTATATGCTAACAACGGAAGATGAGGAGAAGATATCATCAGATGTGTGGGCAGGAGGTGAAGGGGTTAGTAGGATGGCAATACAGCCCATTCAGATCAAGATACAACCAGGGATAACTAAACTGTGGACTCCACAATATTCTCTGAGCAAGAGAGGTAGGGAAGGGTTGAAACCAGTGATTGACAGATTATTGAAACAGGGACTGTTGGAACCTACTATGTCACCGTTCAATTCACCGGTTTTAGCAGTACTAAAAAAGGATGGGAAGTATAGATTAGTTAATGATTTGAGGAGGATCAATGAGATAGTGGTTCCTAGATTCCCAGTGGTTCCTGATCCCTATACCATCTTGCCCCCAAAGACAAATGGTTTACTGTGATAGATCTGAAGGATGCCTTTTGGGCGTGTCCTTTGGAGGAGAGGAGGAGAGACTTGTTTGCCTTTGAATGGAATGATCCTGAGAGTGGAAGGAAACAGCAGTTGAGGTGGACAGTACTTCCTCAGGGATATACCGAGAGCCCTTTGTTGTTTGGACAGGCGTTGGAAGAAAAATTGGTGTCGTTTGAGAGAGAGAAAGGAATCACCCTAATTCAGTACGTGGATGACTTGTTGTTAACTGGGGAGAAAGAGAAGGAAGTGAGAGCGGCTTCTGTGAGTCTGTTGAATTGGCTGAAGGAGCAGGGGCTGAAAGTCTCAAAAGAGAAGCTTCAGTTTGTTGGAAAAAAGGTGAAATATTTGGGACATTACATTCAGCAGGGGGTGAGGTCCTTGGACCCTGAAAGGGTGAAGGGGATCATGAGCTTGGCTCCTCCCAGGAACAAGACAGAGATGCAGAAAGCATTGGGATTATTGGGGTATTGTAGAATCTGGGTAGACCAATTCAAAGTGTTGGCACAATTTTTGCATAGAAAGCTGCCTGGAAAGGGAGAGCACATAGAATGGGAGGAGGGAGATAGTGAAAGGTGGGAAGAGCTGAAGAAGGCTTTGTCAACCACTCCGGTTTTAGCCTTGCCAAACCTGAAATTACCGTTTCATTTGTATGTGGTGGTGGCTCAGGGAACAGCAGTTGGAGTCCTTGCCCAAAAGAGGGGGGGGGCAGTACCAGCCGGTAGCCTTCCTAAGCAAGGGTTTGGAGCCGGTTGTGAAAGGACGGCCAGTTTGTGTTCAGGCTGTGGCAGCAACAGCGATGTTGGTGGTGGAGGGCAAAATGTTAACCTTTGGGGGAGCTTTGGTGGTACATTTCCCTCATCAGGTCAACTCAGTTTTGAGCCAGCTGGCTACCACTTGGATGACCGAAGGGAGGATATTGAAGCATGAAACCATTTTGAGAACCAGTCCTGATGTGGTGATAGGAACAGACAAGAATCTAAATCCAGCAGAATTCTTGGAGGGGAGAAGGCAGGCGTGGGAACCGGAAGACCATGATTGTCTATTGCAAGTAGATCTCATGACGAAGGTTAGAGAGGATTTGGAAGAGACTCCTTTGGAGAAGGGAGAGAGGTGGTTTATAGATGGATCTAGCAGGGTAGAAAATGGAAAGCAGAAATCTGGGTTTGCAATAGTAACCGGGGAAGGTGAGGTAATAGAGAAAGGGTTACTCCCAGCTGCTTGGTCAGCTCAGAAATGTGAATTGTTTGCCCTGACCAGAGCCTTGGAATTGGCTGAGGGGATGGAAGTAACGATTTGGACTGATTCCAAGTATGCATGGGGGGTGGTGCATACGTTTGGGCAAATCTGGAAAGAAAGAGGGTATATCAAGGCAGATGGGAAGCAAATAGAGCAAGTGCAGCTAGTAGAGCAAACCTTAGAGGCATTGCAACTCCCCAGCCAAGTATCAATTGTCCATGTGAGCGCACATCAGAAGGGAAACACACCGGAGGTTGTGGGAAACCGATGGGCGGACAAATGGGCAAAGGAAGCTGCAGGGGAGATAGAATTGGTAATGATATCTATACCAATACTGGAAAAGGAGGACGAGAGGGAGGAATGGGAGCCAGAGAAAAAGGAAAAGTTGGAGTTGGAGAAAGAGGGATGTGTCAAAACCCCAGAGGGATGGAAGATGTCGGAGGGAGTCAAGGTGGTGTCACCCATTGTTATGAGGGGAATATTGGAGAAAGTTCATGAAGGAGGACATTGGGGAACGGAGGCCTTGGTCATGTCCGTTAAACCTCACTATTGGAGTCTGAGGATGTGGACAGTAGCTCAGAGCATCTGCTGGAAATGTTTGATTTGTTTGAAAGTAAATAAGAAAGCGGCACGCAAGAAAGAGATGGGAGGGCGACCCTTAGTGGGTCGGCCTTTTCAGAGAGCACAAATTGATTTCACTGAGTTGCCAGAAAAGGGGGGTTGGAAATACCTGCTTGTGATCAAAGATCAACTAACAGGGTGGGTAGAGGCTTATCCCACTAGAAGAGCCACATCTCCCACAGTAACCAAGATCTTACTAGAACAGATTATCCCACGATGTGGAAAGATGGAAGCAATAGATTCAGACAGAGGAACTCATTTCACCCAAAAGGTTCTGCAAAGGGTAATGGAGGTGGTGGGGGTGAAATGGGAATTACACGCGCCATGGCATCCTGAATCCAGTGGAAAAATTGAAAAAGCGAACGCGGAACTGAAGAAACACTTGACCAAACTACAACTTGAAAATGGCTTGCCATGGACAAAGAATCTTCCCTTAGCTCTGCTCAGGATCAGAACTTGTCCAAGGAAAGACACAGGGGTTTCTCCTTTTGAAATGCTGATGGGGAGACCCTATTTGGCCAAACTAGGCAATCCCATTCCAGAGTTCAGGGACTTGTTCTTCCGGAAATATTTGCTGGCACTGTCTCGGTCTTTGCTTTCTCTTCACAAACAGGGACTGTTGGTGCAACGATCACCTTTGGCTGGTAGCCAATACCCACACGAGTCTGGAGACTGGGTCCTGATAAAGACTTGGAGGAGTGAAAAACTGCAACCTAGCTGGGAAGGTCCGTACCAGGTGCTACTGACGACTGAATCTGCAGTCCGTACTCGGGAAGGAGGCTGGACGCATTACAGCAGAGTCAAGAAAGCACCGGAATAAGAAAAACCTTGGAAGGCAATCCCAGTGGATGGTCAGCCGTTAAAGGTAACCTTGAAGAAATAGCCAGCAGAAACCACCATGGAGATGTCGGCTGAACTCTGGAAAGGATTATTTGTTGCAACTATATTTACACTAATACATCAAAGAAGTTCACAATATGTTGGACCTGCAGGTGACTTGGGAACGGACTTGTGGGATGACAATGTGTTCATAAAGGATCTCAAGAAGTTCTCATATTCCTTGAACATCACCAAGTGCTGGTTATGCATGCACCTGCCAGGAAGAACAGGTGAAGGATTAATCCTACACGCAATTCCACTTGATCAGAACAGACTAAGACCACAGGGGCACAGGACAGAAAAATATGGTGTAGAATGAAATATAACAGGAAGGATTTTTGTTCATTTAAGGGAAACGGTGTATGTGTGTTTTAGGAGAAATTAAACTAGAGGGCTCCATTTAGGAGATTGGGAAAAATGTAATAAGACTTTAGATATGCCATCATCCTGTAGTAACCATAGCTATACCAAGAGTTATCATAAATTAGATTATTTTAATCAAGATCAGTATCAAATGTGTATGCATTTTGAAGATATGATCAATTGGACCCAAATCTCCTGTGGTATAATAACACCATTGGGAGTAGCCATGAACTACCGAGATATACATATTCTAAATAGCTTCACGGTAACAATGTTCAATGATACAATAAAGAATATTAAAATGATTAACACCGAGCTTTCTGAAGTAAAACAGGTTGCTCTACAAAATAGGTATGCTTTAGACATTGTATTAGCTACAAAAGGGGGTGTGTGTTCTCTGATTCATTCACATTGCTGTGTATACATCCATGATTTCCAACCCAATATTACAAAGACAGTAAAAGTAATGGAAGAACGTATTCGCTCTAATCCATTATCACAAAGAGGTGACTCCTCATTGCCAGACCTGTGGGGAGCACTATGGTCTTGGCTTCCCAGTTCCACTTGGTTTAGATCTGGGAATTATATTGATTATTATATGCTGTGTATTGTTGTGTTGTTGTGTTCAGTGTCTCCCTGGTGCAATAACAACGTGTGGGAAGATAGGGAAATCCTTGGGTTCAAGATTTGAGAAGAAGCAGGAAGCAGAACCTCTAATGATGTATCAGAGAGAAATCATTCTGAAAGAAGCAGAGGATCTGCTCTTTGAGTTTGAGACAAGAGTGGAAAAAGAAAAAAGGGGGGATTTGTGAGCAGAACCGAAGCCATGTTGGATGGCCCATTGAATTGAATAAGGAAGTATGTCTCAAAACTCAGTAGTTCTGCTAAATAAGAAAGTGTTCCAGTTTGTGCACAAGAGAAAAAAACAAGATAAGGTTAGAACAATGGGGAACTGTAATAAAGTGCTGCGATGTCAGAAACCGTAGAACTACTTTTGCTAGATAAGGAGCTAGTATGGACCTTCGAAATACATGTATCAATTTCAAAACAGAAAGAATGTGAGCCAAGGCCTCCTAAGAGGGGATAAAAATGCTGCCTGAATTTTGCTCTGTGTTCCTTCAATGTCTGAGGGGACCCGTCTCTGCAGACACGTGAATAAAACCTTGTTTTCCTTGGATCAACGAATCTTTTGGTGGTTTTTTATCTGCTTCCACCTCACACTAGCAATGCATTACCTATTCAAATAGGTAAGTTTCTAATACCCAGAAGTCTAACATCAAAACCTGTCTTCTACCCCACACTGATGTCATACTGGCTTCTACCCCATTTCTCCTTCTGTTCTCCTCACTATATTTCAGCTCCTTTGGCTTCACTTCTCCCTCACTTTGGACTTTGCATCTCCAGTTTTAGTACTTGGAGCACTTGAAGTAAACAGAGTATTGATCAGAGTATTTTAGTTGCTCATGTCCAGTAAGAACCAGTAACTTCATTTTAAATTCTTTCTCTCTGAAAAATATGAAATTAAATTGTATGAATATTCATCTTAAAACTAACCTAGTTTGATATGAGACCTTTTTCTGGTTGCTGATGCTTGGATCTCCCCCCTCACAGCTAAAGTTGTTACTTCCTCAGCAGCAATCTAGTGGCCATATTTGCTCATAGGATTGATGGGATTATGTCATAAAACCACCTGGCAAGTTAAACTAAACATATGGTAATATTATATGTGACACTTTTAATGCCACTCCTCCATGGTTTTGTTTAAATTTTATGATTTAAATGGTTTTTAAGGCTCTATTATTTATTTATTTTTATTTCAATTGCCCAGTCTGTGATATGAATAAATAAACTATGATAGATATTACTAAGAGGCAAATCAGTGGAATCATTCACATGAGCTTATGGGATCATGGGTTCTGTTATCATGTGCTGAGGAAGATTAAAAAGACTTGAAAATCAACATAGTACCTTACATTGACCAGTCAGGAGGAGGAATTGATCCCTTTGATCTAGCTGAGAAAATGTAAACTTGTTAGTATCATTAGAATAGGCTCAGAGATCAACTCTGCAGCAAAAGCCTGTTCTTTTTCCTAGGGTCCATGGCTTAATTTGCATTATTTATGAAGTGCCAAAAATCAATACACACCCTCACAGGAAACCCCTAGGAAGATGGCTGCAGCCAGTGAAGTGGGAAATATTTCACTAATAATTGTCCATTGTCAGAATTTTTCAATATCATTTTGTTCCCTGTCCTTGCAAGGAGTCCAATATTCTTTCCCAAGACACATGGTCAAAGAAATGTATGTGTTGAAAATTAACAATTCCCCCAATTATACAGATATTGATCTGATTTATGAAAGTTATTTTACAAACGTTATTTTAATCCACAATCATACACATCCTTTTCGTACAATACACCAATTCTCACAATACACTCAGAACATAAGACTTAACTGCAGAATGATTGTTGCCCAAATATATTCAAGGCCAGAAGCCTAAAACATTATATCCCTGATCAAGATTTTACCAGTTTTGCATTCCCTTTTTAATTTCTGGCCTCCATGAAAGTGATTACAAAAACAAGCTTTTGGTATGGATCAGGGCATTGCACGGAACAGTGTGATGGTTTTGAAAATCTGAAACACAGTATTCTTTGTGCCTTCTGGATGGCTGCTTTTAGCCAGTCTACGTTAGGATTATTGTAATAGAACAGAATCGAAATAGAATAGGAATAGGAATAGGAATAAAGTAAAGTAAAGTAAAATAAAATAAAATAAAATAAAATAAAGTAAAGTAAAGTAAAGTAAAGTAAAGTAAAGTAAAGTAAAGTA
>BLBF01000004.1:9274614-9292591 GCA_015471245.1 Laticauda colubrina | reverse complement strand
AAGTAAAGTAAAGTAAAGTAAAGTAAAGTAAAGTAAAGTAAAGTAAAATAATAAAATAAAATAAAATAAAATAAAATAAAATAAAATAAAATAAAATAAATAAAATAAAATAAAATAAAATAAAATAAAATAAAATAAAATAAAATAAAATAAAAATAATAAAAATAAAAATAAAAATAGAAATGAAATGGAATCGAACTGAAATAGAAACAGAATAGGATTATTATAATAGTAAACTTTTCCAGCTATATTAGATCTGCTCTCATAATTTCTAATTGCTATGGCCAGCTGCACTCGTCAGAAAATTGTCCAAAAGTTTTGAAGCATATAGGTAGTCCTTGACTTACACCTATCAATTTAGTGAACATTTGCAGTTAAAACTGCAGTAGAAAAAATTACTTGCAATTGGTACTCACAATTTCAGCCATCACAGCATCCCTATAGTCATGTGTTCAAAATTTGGGCACTTAACAACTGCCACATATTTATGACGATTGCAGTGTCATGAGGTCATGTGATCACTATGTGTGATTTTCCCAGCTGGTTTCCAACAAGTAGCATCAATGGTGGGAGCCAGATTCATTTAACAACCAAGTTATAAACAATTACAAGTGATTTGCTTAACAACCATGGCAAAAAAAGGTAATAAGATTGGATGTGACTCACTGAATAACTGCCTTGCTTAACAATAGAAATTCTCATCTCAATTGTAGGGTAAATCAAGGGCTACCTGTATCAGCTTTGGAATGGCTATTGTAAGACTGAAACAGCACTCTGCAAGCAGGGACAAATAGACAGACGAAGATATAACAAATGAAATAAAATCTTCAGGTATAAAATATATGCATCCATGCAGCTTGTATGAAATATGTGAAATATGACAACATTGTGTATAATATGGAACTTCTACTTTAAAGGCATAAAAACCCTGCCTTTTTTCTCTGCACTAGATTTTCCACACAGAGGCCTCTGACTTTCTATATGACATGGAAAAAAGAATCATGTCTTTGCTCTCCAATGCTTAAAACCTCCAGGGAGGATATTTCAACCACAATGCACATTGAAGCATTTTCCAAAGCATAATACATGGGTATCATCAAGATTATAGAACATTTATTCAGAGTTCAATACAGGATATCATTTTAAATGCCTTTTAATGCTAGTCGTACCAGATAAGTGTGAACTAACATGGTCAGAATTAGATATTGAAGTTTCTTTCAATATTATCTTCATGGCACCAGTTCGATCACTTAGGGTGTCATGATAGAAGTAATTAAAAAGCCGATTCAGTGAATCACAGTTATATATATATATATATATATATATATATATATGATTGCTTATTTTATAAGCAAACTCCACTCTACCTGGATGTGATTGAGGGCCTTCTCCTGGTAGTGCGTATCATCTCCAGTCCCACTATCCTCAGATGGGATCCCATAACTGGTGCAATTGTCATAATGGATGTAGTCGTACTGGGGGGCACCACCCCACAGCGTGGTGTCCTTCTGGGTCTTGAGCTCTGAATGATCCATAGCTCAATTTTTGCTGAGGTGGGACAAGGACACTGCAGAAGAAACTCCAGGCCCCCCCAGCTGATCAGTCCAAGTCATGCCCCCCCCAGCCCTCCTCTCCTCCCCTATTTCTTACGTCTTTCTCACTTTCTTTTCTTCCTGCCCCCAAAGGCGTCTGGGGCAGTGATTGCAAGGTTTAATTATATTTATAGCAGTCTTATTCTGTCACATGACCCCTCCAAAGCCACATCTGATCTGAGCAAGAGGCATTAACTTGGTTAGGATTGAATATCCTAACAGGAGGGAACCCTCAAGGAGTGGGGGGAAGGGAGCGAGGGAGGGAGGGGAAGGCAACAGCCAGGGAAGGAGTCCGCAGGGTGGAACTCAAATGTGCCGAGCTCTATATTCATGTCAGAGGGCTTTCCGCTTCTAATGCATGCAAGCTTACATAGGATACTTGGGACTGACTAACGGCTTCTTTGGCAATTCTCTACATCAGCAGCCTTGTCTGAAGGCAGTGAATATTGAAACCTAAGTAACCCAGTGCCAGACTACAGGAATTATTCCCTCTTCACATATACCCAAAACTCTGCTCACTTTTAAATACTCCAAATTTAAGCATATTCTCTTTACATCCCTGCCCGGGGTTGCTTGCTCCAGCTGTAACACTGCCAGCAAAAGCTCATAGCAATTACTTCCAAAGCCCACATAGCCTTTTTCCCCCCTCACATCCTGATAAATCCCAGATAACCACTGATGCTTTACTGAAAAATTTCAAACAATTATATTCTGTCTGGTCCCTTTTATGTAGAGATGACTTCTGTGTCCTCTCAAATTCGTGCTCCAGATGCCTTCCTCAAAAAAAAAAGCACCTCTTCTATAAAAAAAACTTAGGCACACATCTCTAGCCACCAAACTCTTCTATAACTAAGCCTATGTATAAAATGAATAATTTATTTTTCCAGCTTTAGTTCTAGATCCCTCCCCTCCTCCTATTGTCTTCTCAAGTCAAATCAGAAGGTAAGCTCCTGCAAGGCATTTGGAAGACACTATAAACCAGAGGCCTCCAAACTTGGCAACTTTAAGACTTGTGGACTTCAACTCCTAGAATTCCTCAGCCAGTTATGCAAATCATTATTAGAGAGGCAGACGTGTTCTTAAACAACATAAATATTCCATTTAATTGAACTTTCTGTTTTCTACAGTGATAATCAAATTGTCTCCGAGAAGCTGTAAACAAGATACGAATGCAACTGGCCTGGACTGATTTATTTATTCTGCAATCTCCTTCACAGGTACAGTACCTAGTTTCTGCTCAGGGAAGGTTCTGTTTAATTGCAGCCAATGGAGACACCTATCTTTCATTCATTCATTTAACACTTCTTTAAAGAACAAAACTTAATGTAGCAACTTATCTTTTCTTGCAGCAGTGGATATTGTCAGTTCAGTGTGTGTTATGTAGTTCCTTTTGCTTGTCCTGAATCAGCTGCATTTGAATCCTGATTTTATTTATTCATACAATCATTTGTATGCTGCCTACTCAGAAAGTCCTCGGTGCTTGCAATCATAAAAGCAAGAAGAAATAGACATCCACAATGTGTCACTTTCTTCTTATACTGCCGGCTGTCTGAATTAAAAATAAGAAAAATGCCCATCCTTCCACATCTGCCAGAAGATATTATTTTGTCAGTATTTTAGACAGTTTTAAATACAGATAGAGAATAAGTTTGCATTCTGAACAAGAATGTCCTTCAATCCTAGAAATCTGAAACTAACAAAAAAAGAGCATCACTTCTTCTCCATTGTGAATCTTGAAAACACCAGACCAGGACTTCTGCCCCCAATTCAGTTCACGTACTCTTAGCAAAGAACAACAACCTGCCCCCCCCCTCCAAATTTTTCCTTCCCTTGAAAGAGTATCTTCATTACATGGTCCTAGTCAATTCAGAATTACTTAATTAATATACTAAGATAGCAAAACCAACCAGATATAGCTATGCAGTGGCCACTCTGGTGGCAAGTTAAGTCTTTTTGTCATCTTGACTTTCCATGTGTATCTATGTGAACTGCCAAGTGTCCTACTGGCCAGACAAGATGGACAACGTTCCCAGTCTTTTGCCTCTGCACTGGGATGTAGTATAGGTAGTTCTCACATCACGACCACAATTGAGCCCAAAATTTATGTTGCTGAGTGAGGAAGTTGTTCAGTGAATGTTGCCCCATTTTGTGACCAAATTTTGACCACATGATAATGGGGATGCTGCAATGGTCATAAGTGTAAAACAGTCATTTTTTCTGTTGTAACTTCAAACAGACACCAAACAAATTGTTACAAGTCAAGGACTGTCTGTATAGCATCATATCATTCTAATTCAACTATAATACCATTAAATGATGTCATGTCAAAGCAAAATGTGGACAAGAATGAATCTGAATGTCAATCAGTTTTCATGTGAAATTAATGTGGAAGAAAGCATCCACATTCTGATGTACTTTTTGGATACCGATGTGGGCAGTTCTGAATTATTTCATGAACAGGAATAAGCCACTAAATGTGCATTTCCAATTTCCCAGTGCGTCAGAGGCACATATAAGATTCTTTCATCATGTGTTTCAAAAATGTTGTCGGTGGTTAAAATAGAAAAAGCATGGCACAGCAGAATGTCTAAGGGTTGAACTTTATTACTATTTGGATGGGGCATCACTAAAAAATCTCTAGATTATACATTAAACCAGGACATTGTCCTTTCTCCACCACCACCCCAAAAAATATCCTGGGAGCCAGGATTTCTATGTTTGTTATTGCCAAGACATAAAATGGCTTTGCTCACCAAGAGTTTACCCCAATATGAAAAAATTACTTTTTGCTCCTTTGTATCTACAGTGGTATCTTGTTATTCATCATTAATTGGTTTTAGAATGTATGATGAGCATCAAAAGCAATGAGAATCAAACAAATTTTTCCCATAAGGTTTAATGTAGTGAATCACAAGATAGCCATCACTGACAAGTTCTAGCTAGTGCGTTGAGTACCAAACAAAAGATGAATACCGGGACAAAATTTTCACATCAAAATGCATTGAGTACCAAATTCAATGTGTTTCAAAGCTGTTGAGTACCATGGTACAACTGCAAATCTACCTATAGACAGTACAATTTCCAAATAGTGATGCACTTAGCTTAATTCATTCCCTCTTTCGGTTCTGGATGATAATTGTTGTCCAATTAACATAGGGCTGTCTTTCTATTACCCTGTCCCTGCAGCAAATACTGAACTCACTGGAGTTTCTGCATCAACTCAGTTCATCACCACTTCTTGGAATTAATACATACATGTAACTGAATTAAACTTGCATTTGAAGATTGAAATACCTAATACTTAATATGTTGCTGTTTGGTAACTTGAATGATTTAACTTAAGCATTAATTGGAGTGTATGGGAACACCCCATTCCCCACAGCTAAGTGAAAAGTACTTTTTCATTGTGCTCTGTAATATAGAATTGTAAATAACCAGCATTAAGATATTTAAATTTTCAAGTAAATGAGAGCAGCCAATTATGAAACATCTCTACCTATCTATGCAGAATATGACACAACACAGAATTAAGAGTATTTCGTTCCCCATGTTTGTATTTCTTTTATAATAAAGTATTTATTTACCTATCAAATTTATATGGAGAGCTATCTCACAAAAATGACTCTGGATGGCACACAAGAAGAATAGAAAACAATAAACATATTTACAAAAACAGCCATTATTAAAATGATTTTTAAAAATCATGTAAGAGATCAGATATTAGCAACCATAATGGAGCCACATATTCCATAGTATCCTTCTTTCCAAAGGATATTTATTACAGTTATAGAAATTAAACTATTAACTGCTGTAAAAGAAAGTAATTCCCATGGCTATACGTTACATTCACCATTGCATTCTGCATCCTGTGTTGAACTGTCGTATTTTCAGAAACATTTAAAGCTCATCAGTGTATGAAAATAGCAGAGGTGAGGGCTTCTGGATACCCCTTTAAGCATAAGACAGGAATGGTCAAAATCGCTCATTCAGAGGGAAAGGCTGTAAGTGTTCTGTTCTTACATTTTCTAGAAAGCAAAGATCCTTGAATTATATAACATAAAACTTATGATTTGTATTTATATGGGGTATGATACATTTTTGGTAAATAAATTGTTAAAAGACTTCCACATAATCTCAAAAGCTGTAAACCATAATCTCAATGTTGTAAACCAAGCTGATCTAATTACAGAACAGAGGATACTTCATAGCTTCTCTCAAGCTACGGAATGGAGTATACATCCAACTAATGGCAATCAAGACATTCTTGTTGTCTTCTCCATATATATTTATATTCAGAATGGGGAAAACTCAGAAAAGAAAGAAAATGGAAGGGATGTGGAAGCTCACCTGACATGGATGTTTCCTGCTGTCACTCATATTTCACCTAACGTGTTGATTCCTTCAGTTCTGTTCTCCCTTCTTTTATCTATTTCACCAGATGATAATGGCCCTGCTGACCTAATATAGTTGTTGCTTCTTACCTCCACCCCTATCCCCATGTGCTTCACTATTATGTGAACACCCTGAGATTATCTTTGCAATCCATGGTTCAGAGGGAACAGGAAAGTACATCTATTGACCTTGAGTGTCAGTGCTGGTCTCATATCTTGTGCCAAATGGGTGATTTATCACCTCATATCACAGAACTATCTATCACTGGAGGAAGGATTAATTATTTGCGTCCTCCACCCCACCCCTGCACCTCTTAGTAAAGGTTTTCTGTTCCAGTCTAGACACTGGAACAATGAAAGTTCTGATTTCCCAGCCAAGAGCTACCTTGTCCAAGCTAGTGTCCTTCAGATGTGACAGGCCAGACACTCTCAAAAAGTAGCGACTCTATTCTCCCTAACACTGACATTTTGGCCAAAGCCAGCATTCACATAACTCTTGATATTTACACACAAGTTTTTCCAGACCCAGTGACAGTTGGTGTTTTGTGGGATCTCTTGACAATGGTCAGGTAGAAAGCTAAACACCAGGAAATATGCTGAGTATGATAGAGGGAGAAGGAAGTGATAACCAGTCCAGAAGTTTTTTTTAAAATAGTTCTTATTTGGGTGAGAAATAGGAAGAACAAGAGAAACAATGCTATAGCTTTATTGTTTAATAAGGCAAGCTAGTTCTTAAAGACATGGGATATATTATCAATAAGAAGTGGGATATATTATCAATAAGTCTGTAAAGAGAAATACTTCTTTAAATAGTTGTGGGAGATACTACAAGAATGGAAGGGATGTAAAGGAGGAAGAAAATTTGAGAAAAAATCAGGATTCTGGAATATCCACAGGGAAGAAGAAATTTAGAGAAATCGCTGAGGAAATGTCTGATCTTCAAGGAAGAAAAATAGAAGAAAAGATGGCAGATGGGAATAAGTAAATGAGAGAGGTAGAAATACGTCTTGTAGAGAAAGAGATCCACAGAAAGATAGAAAAATATTACCGAATTCGTGATACAGAAACAGATGGTATTAACAAATGGCTTTTGGATGTTTGTGAGGGCTGTTATGCATGTCCAAATGGTTTTGATGCAGTAAAATAATACAGAATGTATTATTCCTAATGACAAATGATAGAGATTATATTAAAAAGTAATGGCAGAAAAAAGTTACATATTTTAGTGTGAAACCTTTTATTTAATGTACTTCCAACTTGTTTTAAATAACAAAATTATGCTGACATGCAGCATTCCATGTTAGTGGAAGAATTTAGTGTATTGAAGACTAGAAATTAAAAATAACACCTTTTATGGAGGAATTGTTAAGTTGAAATGGGATTTTACTTTTGTCTTTAGTAAAACTAACATCCCACTTTTGAATAAAAGAGTCGTAGAATAATTAAGTTGGAACAGACTAATTGATCTCAATGCCTGTTCAAATATGGGAATCCAAATGAAAGTATCCTTGATGGACAGCTATCTAGTCTATGATTGAATATACCCAATAAAGCAGCAGCCTCCAACCTTTGGGGCATCAGGGACCGGTTTTGTAGAGAGGTTTTTCCGCAGACTGGAGGGAGTGTGATTTCATGCGCTGCTTAGATGGGATTTGCTTATCTGCACAGATCAGTTTCTGGCATGCCACAGATTGGTGCTGGACCACAGACCGGGGGGGGGGGGGTGTTGGGGACTCTTGCAATAAAGGGAGAAACAGAGCCTATCACTTACATGGGCAATTTGTTCCATTCTCAAATTGCCCTAGCCCTTGGGAAATTTTCTATAACTTATGAATCTGCCTTGCTTTAATGCTTGTCCATTATTTGGTGTTCTGTATTCTGGATCAAAATAAAATATACCTTGTCCTTCTATACGACATCCTTTCAAGTAGAATAATAAGGTTGGAAGGGACCTGAAGGTCTTCTACTCCAACCCTCTACTCAAGCATGGGACCCTGTACCATCCTGGACTTGTCCAATCTCTTCTTGAAAACTTCCAATGATGGAGCAGCTTTCAGAGCTAAGCCATTCCACTGATAAATTGTTCTCACTGACAGGAAATTTCCCCTTAGTTCTAGGCTGGATCTCTCTTTAATGAACCTCCACCTGTTATTTCTTGTCCTGCCCTTAGGTGCTTTGGAGCTAAGCTTTCTGGCTCCATGGACCAGCAGAGGTGGGGGGGGCCCAATGGTTTCCCCCACACATGCAAATGAAGCTTCACATGGTCACCTGTTGCTTCTGCACCCAGCCCAGTTCCCAACAAGCCACAGCTAGGTAGTAGTCCGCAGCCCAGAAGATACCTGCTTTGGAGAATAAATTGACCCCAACTTCCCTGTGACAGTCTCTCAAGTACTGGAAGATTGCTATTGTGTCACCCAATATACCTAGTTCCCTCAATTGTTCATCAAATGGTTTAGTCTCCAGATCCCTTATCAACTTCGTTGCTCTTCTCTGGGATCTTTCTACCATCACAATATGTTTTTTGTACTGTAGTAACCAGAACTGGATGCAGTAATGTGTGAAGAGTGCTATCAAATTCTTCCTACACAACTTCCTCCATCTTTTCTCATAGGATTTAGTTTCTAATAAGGTTGTGCCTTGTTGGATTTCATTCCAAAAAGATGCTTCAGAGCATGTATGAGCATAGCCTTTGAATGCAACTTTTTAAGGCAAGCATGTAAAGCTCTATCTTTCAATGACATTTTTATTTCTGACTTCTTAAAATGAACCATCTACTGCCAATTTTATGTCATCAGCATATCTAATAAACGATCCCATCACCTCTTCACCCAAATCACATTAAAGCATAATTCAATTACATTAATTCTGTATTGTGCACTTTACCACAAATTTTCCCCTGTCCATCTCTCGGGGGCAGTGCTCATCTCTCTTTCCTAGTCAAGGGAGCCAGCATTTCCAAAAACATTGTCATGTGGCAGGTATGACTATGCGCCAAGGTGCACGGAATGCTGTCATCTTCCCACCAAAATGGTACTTACTTATCTGCTCACATTTGCATGCTTTTGAACTGCTGGGTGGGCAGGAGCTGGGGTAAAAACAGGAGCTCACTCCATCACACAGTGCTTGGGTCTTGAACAGCTGACCTTCCAGTTGACATGCCCACCATCTTAACCACCAGACCACTGCACCTCCCTGCACTGGACTGGATATTTGTGAATGTAAATCCCATGTTTACATATGAATAAATGATTTGGGCATTTTGCATTTTCCTCCTTAAATGCACATTACACCATAGCAGCATCATAATTATTAATAGCATGAAAAAAATGTTGTTTGAGAGCTCAACATTGTCAAAGAATTTTGGCTGGCGGAAGAGCCTTTTCTATCATAGACCCCGCCCTTTTGAACATCTTGCCGCAGGGGGTGAAATCCTTCTGGAAGGGCCTTAAAACTTGAGTCTGTTGGTTGGCTTTGGGTTCCAATGGGGGCACTCTATGCTGGAGATGGTTGCTGGGATAACCAAGAAGATTTCCCCTCCATAGCAGGCTGTGTGCTGCTGTATTTTAGTCTTTTTTTACTAATTCTTGTTGTTAATTGCTTTTATACTTATGATTTTATTGTCTTCTAAGCAGGGGTGTCGAACTCGCAACCCACAGGCCAGATGCGTCATGTGCTGGCCCCTCCCCGCCCGGTTTAGCAAAGGGAAAAAAGTCCCAATACATCACATGACAAAGCTGTGACAACACAAGTTTGACACCCCTTTTCTAAGCCATCCAGAGTCACTTTGGATAGTGAGATGGGCAGCATATGGATTTGGTAAATTAGATTTACATTAAATTTAAAAGTCTTGTCATGTAGCTAAGCAAGGATATTTTCTCCCTGCAAAAAGACTTCTCTACAAGGGAGGTTTCTAAATGATGTTTTTATTTTCTTTTTGTATAAAGAAAAGAGCTATGTGAAAAGTCACCGTTAGTAACTGTACTCTTTTGAACAAAAAATATGGAAATTGAACTCTTTGTGTCTTTCAAGAACTCAGCTAAGAGCTTGAGATTTCACTGATCAGAGGATAGCAGGTGTTGTGTCTGTTCTGCAAATGAAACTCAAGCAATTTTAGAAAATCATATTCTGAAGACAGATTACCTCCAAGAGCTCATTCACAGGATTCTTGGTAACACAGCCAGGACACTGAGCTTCATACAACCTTAAAATAGCAGCTGCCTCTTGGATGAGTTGCAGTTAAAAGGGGAAGCAATACACAAACAAAATCTTGCCATCTATACAGCCCACCACAACTACGATACTGTCAAATCATTCTGCATGTTCTCCTTTTGAAGAAGTTCCCAATTTATTGTTTGACTCTGGAGAATTTTGCCGATGGGCACACAACTCTCCTTCTTTGTGTCAAAGCAACTTTATAGAAATTACTGACCAGGGTTTTTTGAAAAACGACTGAGACAAAATTGATTTCAGCCTAATCACCTGGTAACACCATTCATTTGCAGAAGAAAGATGTGGCTTATAAAACCAAAGACAAGCAGAATGAGAAAATCAGAATCTGGAATGTCAAGGACAAACTTGCAATATGATTTATATATACTATTCTAGACATTTGATTTCTGAGTTTGACCCTCAGAAGAGCTAATCAGCCACACCAACAGGAACAGAATTGGGAGGGCTGAGCCAATTTACACTGCTCAAAAAAATAAAGGGAACACTTAAACAACACAATGTAACTCCGAGTCAATCACACTTTGAAATCAAACTGTCTACTTAGGTAGCAACACTGACTGACAATCAATTTCACATACTGTTGTGCAAATGGAATAGACAACAGGTGGAAAGCAGAGGCAGTTTGCAAAACATCCCCAGTAAAGGAATGGTTCTGCAGGTGGTGACCACAGACCACTTCTCAGTTCCTATGCTTTCTGGCTGATGGTTTGGTCACTTTTGAATGCTGGCAGTGCTTTCACTCTAGTGGTAGCATGAGACGGAGTCTACAACCCACACAAGTGGCTCAGGTAGTGCAGCTCATCCAGGATGGCACATCGATGTGAGCTGTGGCAAGAAGGTTTGCTGTGTCTGTCAGTGTAGTGTCCAGAGCATGGAGACGCTACCAGGAAACAGGCCAGTACATCAGGAGACATGGAGGAGGCTGTAGGAGGGCAACAACCCAGCATCAGGACCGCTACCTCTGCCTTTGTGCAAGGAGGGACAGGAGGAGCACTGCCAGAGCACTGCAAAATGACCTTCAGCTGACCACAAATATGCATGTGGCTGCTCAAACGGTCAGAAACAGACTCCATGAGGGTGGTATGAGGGCCCGATGTCCAGAGGTAGGGATTGTGCTTATAGCCCAATACCATGCAGGATGTTTGGCATTTGCCAGAGAACACCAAGATTGGCACATTCTCCACTGGTGCCCTGTCCTCTTCACAGATGAAAGCAGGCTCACACTGTGCACATGTGACAGACGTGACAGGGTCTAGAGATGCTGTGGAGAACGTTCTGCTGCCTGCAACATCCTCCAGCATGACCGGTTTGGCAGTGGGTCAGTAATGGTGTGGGGCGACATTTCTTTAGGGGGCCGCACAGCCCTCCATGTGCTCGTCAGAGGTAGCCTCACTATGATTAGGTACCGAGATGAGATCCTCAGACCCCTTGTGAGACCATATGCTGGTGCGGTTGGCCCTGGGTTCCTCCTAATACACGACAATGCTAGACCTCATATGGCCGGAGTGTGTCAACAGTTCTTGCAAGACGAAGGCATTGATGCTATGGACTGGCCCGCCCATTCCCCAGACCTGAATCCAATTGAGCACATCTGGGACATCATGTCTCACTCCATCCACCAACGCCATGTTGCACCACAGACTGTCCAGGAGTTGGGGGATGCTTTAGTCCAGGTGTGGGAGGAGATCCCTCAGGAGACCATACGCCACCTCATCAGGAGCATGCCCAGACGTTGTAGGGAGGTCATACAGGCACGTGGAGGCCACACACACTACTGAGCCTCATTTTGACTTGTTTTCAGGACATTACATCAAAGCTGGATCAGCCTGTAGTGTTTTTTTCCACTTTAATTTTGAGTGTAACTCAAAATCCAGACCTCCATGGGTTGCTAAATTTGATTTCCATTGATAATTTTTGTGTGATTTTGTTGTCAGCACATTCAACTATGTAATGAACAAAGTATTTAATAAGAATATTTCATTCATTCAGATCTAGGATGTCTTATTTTTGTGTTCCCTTTATTTTTTTGAGCAGTGTATATTGTTCAGGTAATTCAGCTGCTGGGACTCTTCGGTCACAAACTACCCAGAATCCCTCTTTCTATCTTGCAGTAATTGAACTGAATTCTTTATTGTCATTGTACATATATACACAGTATACATACCATGAAATTCACAATAATAGAATCAAGGGACAACCGTGTCTACAGCAATGTAGATAATTGTAAAAGTTGATTTCTACTAGGTATTTTTTTTCATTTATGTACACAGACACTGCTGTAATATTGATCTGAAAGAAATAAACTCAAAGCTGTGGAATTTTTCTTCTGTCCTCCTCCAGGCCTATCATTGGAGATGTTACTTAGTGGTCAATATACTTTCAAGCTTTTCTTCAAATGTGAAGGAACAAACAGAGAAAGAAAAGGAAAAGGGCAATCGACTACAACTAGTAAAAAGCATGAAACTTTCCCTGAAGTGTGAAGTACAAATACAGAAGGGATATATTTCAGTTCAAGATCCATAACCAAGTGTTCCCATGCCATTTCCAGAGGATGCAAGGGTCCGGGACTGGCATCCATCAGTGGCTTCTTTTGGCTTTCTCGGCTCCTGGCTCCTCAGCCCCACCTTTCTGCCGCAGCCGGAGCATTCGAGCTACTTAATCTCCCACAGTTCCAGTTTTATGAGCTTTGCAGAGGAACTGCCTGCTGCGCCAGCAATCAATCTGGCATCAGAGGCTCCTGTCTTGCTTCTTGGATCCTAACCCCACCCCCAACTGAAGGAGGGACAGTATCCTGCAGTGTCACACGGTACTGTAATGTTCTCTTCCCCCCCCCCCCCACCATCCATTTTTTATTTTACAAGAGCAGTACATTGCCCTGGCCTTGCCAGTGATAGATTTATTAACCTTGGGAGCTCATTTCACTTCTCTGCTTCCCTCATTTCTCATTTCAGGTGACGCTGCTGCCATTGTGCCTCTCGTGGGAAGCAGCATAGACATTTCTGAGCCAGTGGTGGCCAGCCATTTCCAGCAAGAGAGCCTCCAAAGAGGAAGGCCAAGATTGATGGGATGGCAGCAGAACCGTTTTGTTCTACTTTTAAATCCCACAGAAGGGAGAAGGGGTCCTTTTTAACAGCAAAAAGGTGTTACACTGAGTGACAACTCCCACCCACTCACCACCCCTGTGTTTCTTACTTCTCAGAGTTTGTGTTTTTCCCTCTGTTCAGCAGGCAATCATTGTGGGAGTACGGCTAAGTATGTACATTTAATAAATTAAACTAAATTATATAAGCAGTTAAGAAAACTACTTTGGACAATAGGTCATAGGAAAGTGAACTTCTGAAGAAATAGTTCATAGCTGTTTAACATCACTCTCCTTTTATAATTAAAAACTGACCCAATTCCTTCCTATGTAGGGGGAATATGTATATATTTACATCCAAAGAACTTCATATCTCCTTGGTCACCAATGGAACTAATGTGTGTTTGTGTCTTGATTTATGTATAAGCCACCCGTTTTCTAAATATCCCTGGGCATCTTACACTTAAGGAACTAATTTATAAATATAAAAGCATCTAAACAGCCTTGGTGGCACAGTGGTAGAGTGCAGTACTGCAAAACTACTTCTGCAGACAGAGAGCTGCCTGCCATTTGGCAGATCGAATCCCACCTGGCTCAAGGTTGACTCAGCCTTCCATCCTTCCGAGGTGGGTAAAATGAGGACCCAGATTGTTTAATAAATAGTATATAAGTCTAGGTGGCTATTGCTATGGCTAAAAGATACAATTCACACAAAGAAGAATAAAGTATTCAGAACAAGATTAAAGAATACAAATAAAATCAGGCAAAAGAATGAAAGCGGGATCCTTAATCATCATGTCCTCAACATCTAGTTTCCTAGTGACATAACTAGTGATACCACACAAATATCCAGGGAAGGAAATCATTCCAGAGGGCAGAAATTGCAAGAGACATGATTACACATCGTCCTATGAAATGGCTCTTTAACCTGGATGACCTGGAATGCACCCACCTTACAGAACCATACTAGGCAGGCAAAGACAAATAGAGATTGGTGGGTCTGTCAGATAGACCAACCTGGTTTCTTCTGATGTTTTGTAGGTAGAAGTTTCAAACAGTAGTAAGATCCTGATGGACAGTAAGAAAGGAAGAGAAGGGATTGAAACGTTGCCTTAGACAGATCCACTGATCGCAGGTCGGTATAACAGAAATCTATGCTTACCTGCCTCAACCATTTGTGACCTATTGCATTCTCCAGCCAAAAGGGTCTTCAAATGTGTTGGAATATACTTCTCAAATCCTGAAGCTGTGCTGACTTGGGGTTATGGGAACCAAAATTCAGCAAACTTCTAGCAGTTACCAGATTTTAAAAGGCAGTTTATTTTTCTCACCTTGTCATATCACTATCACACAATTGCTTTTTCAGGCGAGGCAAGATTATCTAGAGTTCAAAAATGGAGGATGAAATAGTCAAAGAAATTAGAGCAATAAAATAAGGAAAGATTTATTGCAGATATAAAGTTGAGAATCTTTCCTACCTACATAACATAAGTTACATAATTCATGATTGCTTATCCATCTTCGTTATATCCTGTGTAATCCTTTGCCTAACTGTTGGGCTCTTGATCTGGTTGGCTGGGAACCCAGTGATCACTTGAGAGATTTTAATAAAGAAACTTTGCTTTGATTCTGCTTTCTGGATCATAATTTTTTTCCTAACAATTTGAACCATTATGTCTCCTTGTTTTGATTTACATTAGTAAATTTTAACTGTTTATGAAATATATTATCAACTATCTTTTGCCATCATCGCTTAAAAATTGTAATTAAAAATTTTTTTTTCAAAATTTTTAATTAAAAAAAATAAAATTTTAAAATAAATTGTAAATAATATTTTTTAACAATTAATAATTAAAATGATAAAATTAACCAAAAATGTCAATATTTTGATTTTTTACATACTGTTTTATACTTCAATATTTTATTCTGTACTGTCCAGAGTCCTTTTTGAGGGAGATGGGAGATTTAGAAATATGAAAAACAAATAATAAATAAATGAATATTTGACCATATATTTTCTCATTTTGAGTAAAACTGGTACCTACATTCATCTGCTTGCTTTAGCCTTCAGCTTTTGTATATAACCTGCCTTGTTTATTCAATTTTCCCTGCCTATAAACACAATTACTGTATACTGGTCTTTGATATATTAATTTTCAAACTTCTGGGCCCAGCTATCCAATTTGAAACTGCTGAAAACATCCCATACAAAATTGTCTCCCAAATGCTCCAAATACATATTGGAATGTAAACCTTTTTGTCTGGAAATAAACATTACAGCATCTATTAAAACTATTAATTTTTGCAAGAAGGGACAATACCTAACATGAAAGTAACAACATATTTCAGCTCTAGTTGCCCGTTTAATATTAACTTTAAAATTTAAAATCTTGTGTTTAATTTTATGTTGCGGTAACTAAAATCCTCATTTAAGGGCAACCTATTTCATGAAACGTGTCTGAGTTTGAATAATCATTCCTCATCTTGTGTGATGTATATTATTAATTAATGTACTTTGTTGCAGGAATATTAACAATCTAGCTGTCTTAACATACTGGGAGATATTAATAAGCAAAAAGGGGTGCGGCTGTTCTCCATAGGGAAGGTTTTGACATGGTTACAATCTTCATTCCTATTATTAGTATTTGGCAACAGCAGCCATACAGCTGTTGGGGGTCGAACCAATCCCATCAAAAGCATCTAAATACATTTATTTACAGGGCAAAAGATAGAAGCATTTTTAAAAAGAGGCTTGCTCATTTCATTTCCAGTGTTATAGTTAACACTGAAGAAAAGTCCGATAATTGTGCCTATACTGATAATCCTCAACTTAGAACTGTAATGGAGCCTACTTATAATGGTTGTAAGTTGTGTCAATCATAAGTCACATGACTAGACTGGTTTTTATGACCTTTATTGTGGCAGTCGTGAAGCAAATGCCATGGTTGTAAAGTGCACCCATTTTTCACTGTAGGGCTTTGGGGTTTTTTTTGCCAAAAATCAGAAGTAAAAGGTGATTTCACGACCACAGGGTGATGCAAATTGTTGTAAATGTGGGGGAAGGAGCCATTGGAACTTCATAACCAGGTCATAAGTACCTTTGGGGCAGTGGTAAAAATTTTTTACTACTGGTTCTGTGGGCATGGCTTGGTGGGCATGGCAGGGGAAGGATACTGTAAAATCTCCAGTCAGGTGGTATTTGCCAGTTTTCCTAACTACTCAAAATTTCCGCTACCGGTTCTCCAGAACTGGTCAGAATCTGCTGAATACTATCTCTGCTTTGGAGAGGTCTGTCCTAACTTCGAACAGGCACAAAGAACTTATCACTAAGGCAGTGTTGGGATTCAATTTTTTTTACTACCAGTTCTGTGGGCATAGCTTGGTGGGCATGGCAGGGGAAGGATACTGTAAAATCTCCAGTCAGAGGTGGTATTTTCCAGTTCCCCAAACTACCAGTTCTCCACAACTTGTCAGAACCTGCTAAATACCACATCTGCACTAAAGTGATAAGTCAAGGACTGCCGGTAACTATAATTAATATTGATAAAATATCCCCTTTTTTCTCTCACCTATATTCAATATTATACAGCAACCAAATAACAAAATATTAAAAACCTTATTAGGTATCAAAATCATTGTATCAAAATACTTTTTTCTACCAAAACTGCGAAAATGAAGATGATCTGTATGTCTAGATTTAATGTTAAAGCTTGAACTAGTTCCATATTAACATTTTACGGATGTACATTTTACATCTCTACAGATGTTCCTCATTTATTCTGTATTCTGTAAATCTTCTGATTTTATTAATACAGTTACCGTTTTGGTTGTACTTCATTATATCCTCTGGTTGTTACACTTACCAATAAAATACTGTATATACAGACATTTTTCTAAAATAAAAAATTGACATGCTCCAATAGAAAGCTAATCTAATCTAATTGGCAACTTTTCCATCACATAAAATCAAATTCCCCAAAAAGAGAATTCAATTTCTACTCTTTATGCTCCATTTTTAAACTCAGTAGGGTAAAATGTGTACCAATTACAGCACAGTGGATCAAAAAAAAAAAAGCTGAATTATACAAATCAGGGTATCTAGATATCTGTTTGTGTGTGTGTGTGTGTGTGTGTATGTATGTGTATGTTCTTCCTCTTTCTCATTCCTTTGAAATGTAAGCTGCTGAACTTGTAATTTTTTTCAAAGAATTAGGTAATTTTTAAACTATTTCTAACATTTCTGAATGTAATGATAGCTAGATTTAAATTATCACCCCAAAGGATGCAAAGGAACTTTGGTTAACAGTTTGTTCTTTTTCTTCTTCAAATTTCTTACTTTTATCTTAATGTCAAACTTTTATCTTAAGTGCCAATTTCCTTGTATAAATTTAATTACACTTGCCTTTTGTTTAGTTTGAGCTTGGAGATAATCCTTACACGTACCACCACTCTTCTTATACTATTGAAAGCCTTTCTTTCTTTCTTTCTCTCTCTCTCTCTCCTCTCTTTCTTTCTCTTTTTTCCTTCCTTCCTTCTTTCTTCTCTGTCTCCCTCCTTCCCTCCCTCCCTCTCTTTCTTCTTCTTCTTCTTCTTCTTCTTCTTCTTCTTCTTCTTCTTCTTCTTCTTCTTCTTCTTCTTCTTCTTCTTCTTCTTCTTCTTCTTCTTCTTCTTCTTCTTCTTCTTCT
>BLBF01000004.1:9209917-9274604 GCA_015471245.1 Laticauda colubrina | reverse complement strand
CTTCTTCTTCTTCTTCTTCTTCTTCTTCTTCTTCTTCTTCTTCTTCTCCTCTTTCCTTCTTTCTTCCTTTCTTTTTCTTTCTCAGATCATCCATGAAAGAAAAGAGAAATTAGCTGAAAATTAGAGATTATACAATCTTGAAACCAACATCTTTAGCTTCAGATACTTGTTTAGTTTGTCTCCTGAACTCATGTAGCCAAAGGGGAACGGGGAGAAAAAAGTAATTGTACAGCTCCAGCACTTCTAAACATCAGCTGTTGATGAAGTCCTCCAAGAAAGCTGCTTCCAAGTAATACACAGACATTATTCAACAGTACTACATTTTCCCCTAAATGATGCTTTTAAACAGCATTTGAATTTATAATGTGTTGCAGTGACTTTTTCCTGAAAAGATCTTCTAGTAGTTTGCCTAAATTGTTCTGCCTTAAATAATGTAGGCCTTTTCCTTGGTAATTTTATTTCCCCAATGAATGTTCCCTAGCTATTCCTTGGTATTTGGGGGGAAGACTTCATAGCAATAAACCTGCATAATTAAGAGACAAAGAACATTTTCTCATTAGCATCTAAGTGTAGTACAAACACAGCCTGATAGCCATTTATTTTTTCTGGATCCTCATCACCTTCTTATCAACCTTTGAGCACATCTCACCAAACACTTGCAAAAAGAGAGGATGTTTTTTTTGACAAATTACTAAATCCACCAATCTTATAGTTTCTGAACTATAGTCCCTCCTACAGTCTTTGAAATAGTCCCTCTACCCCACCTCCAGCACCACCCCATATTAGGAATACAATAAATAAATAAACTTTCATTTTTTAAACTTTTATTCTATTTTAATTGGCAGGGCTGATTTGTGCAGTTTTTTATTACATTGTAAACTTCCCAGAGTCACTATATTAGTGAGATGGGCAGCATAAGAAATCCAACAAATAAATAAATAATAAGGAACATGATTCATATCAGCTGGTGGCATTTAATAGGAAGGCAGGGGAACAAAGCCAAAAAAAAAATTTCGATGTACCCTGTACAGATCAAGTAAAGACAGTGCCATTGGCCTGTATGGACCATTGCCTATGGCACACAATAGGATTGACAATGGAGGCAGCTGATGTTATCCCTTTATAGTTTTCTGCTACCTCAAGAACTGATGGATAGCACCACAACATGAGAAAAGAGATCTATTCTTCACAACTGACACTCCCCCTCATTGCCAGTCATCAATTAAGGATTTGGTTAAATGGAAGCCGAGAAAAAAAAAACAAGAAAGCAACAGAAGATTTTACATCAAAGTAATGTTTCTCTTGGGTATTGGGAGAGTGTTTGATTCCCATTACAAGCATGATGATGTTAATTTTGAAAGAAATGTGGGCCAGTTGAAAAGAATGTTACACCACTGAGTGGTGGCTTTTCTGTTAGAGTTTTCTGTCATATTCTTTGGCTTCCCAGCTTCTGAAAAGATTCGGGGGGGGGGGGGGCTGCTATCAGAAAGGGCCAGAAAGAGGAGGGTTAATAGAGGAACCAGAAGTACATTTAAATTGGTGAGAATCTGTGTCAGCCCTGGAACTGATATGCAATAAATTCCAGCTTAATATATGGCTGGGATAGGTAGGAAAAATGCAACCTGAGAGGTAGGAAAAATATCATCCATTAGCAAAGAAAAACTTAAAATGTGGCATCACTCTTCATCTCGGATCAAGTGTGATTATCCTCACAAATCAGACAGCTTAAACCAGTCTTCTTTCATGAAGGTTATTAATCTTGATATAGGTGACACAGATATGCTTTAACTTACGTAAAAAGAAGATTTGGGAGTGAATGTAAAGTGATAAGGGTTGGACTTTGTCCTCTTGTTATGTTTTTTTTATACAAGGATGGGCTTGTCATCCAAGGTGACAATTAATATTTTATTGGGGTTTTCTAGAGGGAAAAATGGGCAAGATTTGCTCCGAGGATACCCAAATGCTACAAAGCGACAAATATTCATGTGATATGCTATATTTTAAACTCTCAGGAAGGCACAAGTCCTGCATTCATACAGCATGCTATATCCAAAGAAACTATTGTGTGGTTTGTCAGAGTTATTGGGAGGGAGGGGAGGCAAATAGGATATCAAAAAACCAAAAGATCAGTTGCAACCATATGATTGAAACTCCAAGCAAGTAAAAATGACTGGGTTATTTTTAAAATTTTCTTACAATAGCAACTAAATTGGTCTTACATACAGTATATCAGTTTAGCTCACATATATCATATATCATAATAGCACATGGTATAATTAATTTGTGTAGGTTTTAGCCAATGTAGTGGTAAAGGTACCAGGAGGCCATGAAAACCAGCTGGGTCACCTTGGGCTCTCTCTCCTAAGAAGGAGGCAAGGGCAAACCACTTCTGAAAAACGTTGCCAAGAAAACTGCAGGACTTGTCAGGAGATAAGTCAAGATTGACTCAAAGGTGCACACACACACACACACACAAATCAAACCATGTCATGTGACCACGGGAGGTGGCTGTTGGAACTTAGGAACCAGTTGTAAGTATCCTTTGTGCGGTAAGTACCCTTGTGACCAGTTCTGGCGAACCGATAGCGAAAATCTTGAGTAGTTCGAAGAACTGGCAAATACCACCTCTGATTGGCCCTGCCCCCATCTATTCCCCTGCCTCCCGAGTCTTAGGTGATCGGCTGGGTCTTCTTTTATTGCCCTGCACAGGAGAATTGAGCTGGAAAGCAGGTTAGTGGGGTGAGGAGGGAACGGGGATTTTGCAGTAACCGGTAGGAACGGAGATTTTGCAGTATCTTTCCCTTGCCACATCCACCAAGCCATGCCCACCAAGCCATGTCATGCCCACCAAGCCATAGCCACAGGACCAGTAGTAGAAAAATTTGAATCCCACCACTGCTTTTGTGGGTGCGGGTGTCTATCATGACTTCAAATGGTCATTAAGAGTCCAGTTCAAGAGTCCAATTCAAGGATTACTTATTTTAAAGAGGAAAAAAACAACTAGAAGCATAAGCATACAAAGTAGTATAAGCAGACTACATTTTGCCTTTTTTTCATGAACCTTAATAAAGAAAAAACAGTACTCTAGTACAATAAAATCAAAAAGTATATAAAGGCTTTTTATATATATGTATGTATGATTTTACACAACAGTTTCAGAAATGTTTGATCATATTTCATTGTCCAGCTCCATATACAGTCTACATCCGTAAGCAATTCATTTAAAAGTTACAAGTAACATCAGGTCTTCAATCCACTGAATAATTAGAGATGTAAATTGGAAGTGTTAAAGGCTTAGTCTCCTAACAATAAGAACAGGACAGAATCCTTTTTTGTTTGTTAGCTGTTGATTTCCATGTTATATCATTTAAGACGCCTTGATTTATTCATTCCTTTTCGATACAAACACAATAGATTAAAACAAACTAAATGTCTAAATTGTTGTCCAGTTTCCCAGAATGCTGGCAGAAATACAGTAAATCCTTCCTATCATTATACAACTAGTGGAAACAAATTTATTTTCATTCTTGTATATCTCCAGCAATAATGAAACAAGTTTCAGATTTAATCACGTAGTGAATATGCTGTACTTGACGTGCCCTTGCTAGGATGTATTATTAATGGCACGAATTATGCAAAACATCAGAATGGAGATTTTATTAAAAGATGACTAAACGTCAAGGGCGGGGAAAAGGAAAGAAATGGGTAACCAGATGTCCTTCAGTTGCTGAGAACATTGAAAGCAATGAATCAACCCAGCCAACATTTTTTCTATGGCATATATCTGCAGAACTCAGTCCTTGATAAAACTCAAAGAAAAATCCATCTAAACGTGGATTTTTTTTTCAGGTTCCTGAATACTTAGCTCTCAGTTTGCCATGCCACCATTATCTTTAGGTGTTTTTCAGTAGCAACTTGGGTCAGATCTTGAGAATGTGTTCACGCAGATGCAAAGAAGAACTGAGAAAAGGCTGTCTTTCTTCTAGCCTTCTTTTGCATTTGTTCTAACACTACAGACAGTCCTCAACTTAAAAACAGGTCAGTTAGTGACTGTTCAAAGTTACAATGCAGTGAAAAAAGTGACTTATGATCATTTTTCACACTTCCAACCATTGGAACATCCCCATTGTCATGTGATTAAAATTCAGACACAGATAACAGACAATCAGAGTTGGAAGGGACCTTATAGGTCATCTCGTCCAACTCCTGCACAAGCGGGAGACCCTATACCATTTCTGACAAATGGCAGTTGAATCTTTTTTTGAAAGTCTCAACTGATGGCGCACCCACAACTTCCAAAGACAAGCTGTTCCATTGGTTGATTGTTCTCACTGTCAGAAAGTTTCTCCTTATTTCCAGGTTGAATCTCTCCTTGTTCAGTTTCCATCCATTATTCCTTCTCTGGCCTACAGGCGCTTTAGAAAATAGCTTGACCCCTTCCTCTCTGTGGCAGCCCCTCAAATATTGGAAGACCGCTATCATGTCTCCCCTGGTCCTTCTCTTTACTAGACTAGCCAAGCCAGTTCCTGCAACCGTTCTTTGTATGTTTTAATCTCCAGTCCCCTAAATCATCCTGGTTGCTCTTCTCTACACTTTTTCTAGTGTCTCAACAACTTTTTTATAATGTGGTGACCAAACTGGATGCAGTACTCTAGGTGTGGTCTTACTAAGGCAATTGAGACTTGGCAACTGAGTCATATTTTTGATGGTTGTAGTGTTCCAGGGTCATGAGATTACCTCTTGTGAACTTTTAACAAGCAAAGTCAATGGAGAAGAAGTCACATTCGTTTGTTTATTTATTTATTTATTTATTCTTTTTGTGTGTGTGGTTTAATATTTTTATTGAGTTATAAGATAAAATAAGATACAAAATACAAAAGTAAATAGGAGAATGGTAGGGAAGAAGAGGGGGAAGAGAAGTGAGGAAGGATAGGAAAAAAGGAAAAAGAAACATTGACTTCCGACTCTCTTTATTGCAGTAAAATAAGGCATTAACATCAAATCACAACTTTTTACTTTTTCATAATAATATAAACAAGCCATTTCTATAAAGATCTATCAATCTAATTGGTAAAACCCAAAATCAAAGTTTCATTCTTTTCTACTTCAAGCACAAAGTTCAGAAGCTGGCTCTATGTAGAAACAAAAACTACTTGTATTCTTTTCTTTAATAAAAATAGACAATTTTGCCATTTCAGTCAACTCCATCAACTTCATTGAAGCTACGTTCACTTAACTACCATGTAACTTAACAATTGCAGTGATTGACTTAACAACTGCGGCAAGCAAGATTGTAAAATAGGGCCAAATTCATTTAACAAATGTCTCACTTAGCAACAGAATTTGGGGCTCAATTGTGGTCATAAGTTGATATTTGTCCCTTCTTATGTAATAACCTTCTTCAGTTTTCCTATTCCATTACCCTGGTAGTATCACTTTTTTTGCAATCATAATTTGCCTGCTGTCTATTATTTTGGTCCCATTATTAGTTTCTACACCATGGCCACAAGGTTTGAAAGAACATAAGCATTTCTAAAAACCAATGAATAATCTGAAGCAATAAATTTATGAGAAAGATCTACTAGGCAAAAGGAAGCCACTAGTATAGAAGTGTGGCTTCTGTGTTTTGCTAACCCTGTCCCTAAAGTTTGGTCAGTTTCTTCCAGAAAAGATCCGATGTTCAACACATATGACATAATGTTTGTTGAACAATTTATAATGTTCTGTATAATTTAGTAGAATCCAAGTGGTATAACCTGATTGGCCAGAAAGGCCAGTAGTGGGTTGGTTCATTAAGAACCAATCCAAAGAGCCGCTTAAAGGCAGCAAAGTTAAATGGCTACCATTGGCTACAAGCTGGCAGGCAAGCCTATATAAAAGGGCTGCCGCGGCTTAGCCAAACCGTTCCGCTACTCTTTGCTTATTGTTAATAAAGAACCTGTTTACTGGAACCCGGTCTACTGAGCGTTTTTCCGGACAGAACACTGGTGACGAAGGTGGGATTGTCCTAAAACGCGAGACCGAGCATGCAGCAAAGAAATCCAGGCTAGAAGTGATGGCCAGGAGTAACGCACCTCCCGCACCCTTCAATCCCAACAAAGAAGATTGGGAATCATACATAGACCGTTTCCTGATGTTCTTAGAGAGCAATGAGATGGAGGAAATCTCGGATCAGTGAAAGAGGGTTGTCTTCCTAACGCATTGTGGGCCAACCATGTTCAAGATGGCCAAGGCATTGGCGAAACCCAGAGACGTGAAACAGATGACCTGGTCTGAGCTTCATCGAATGCTAAAGGCTCACTACGTGCTGGTGATGTCAAATCTTATTAAAAGGCACGAGTTCTACAAAAGGGACCAAAGGGAAGACAAGACCATCGCTGATTTCGTGGCAACTCTCCGACACCTGGGTGGAGCTTGCGAGTTCCTGAACATGGATGAAGCCATGCGAGATTGTGTCATCTTAGGTCTAAGAGACTCTAACTTACAAAATAAATTACTAAATAAACCCAATATAACAGTGGCTGAAGTGATTGCAGAAGCCACAGCTGCAGAAGCCGTGAAAAAGTCAGCAGCCACCATGAAGCTGATGAATGCCAATAATGATGCGACGACCCTACCCAGAGGAAAAAAGAAAGCTCCTGCTACCACACACCACGAAGACCTCGACGGATCATCAGAAATGGAAGACGATGATGATGAGGTCCACCGCCTGTACGCCAACAAAAAAAGGCGTGAAAAAAGAAATTGGCGGGAATGCGCTGACTGCGGGGGAAACCACCCTCGAGCCGAGTGCAGGTTCCTTGATGCCATCTGTCGGGCTTGCAAGAAAAGGGGAGACATCGAGAAAGTTTTCAGGAATCGCAAAAATAACAGTCCTAGCAGACGTAGTAATTCCCCACTAAGAACTGAACCGAGACAAGCCGATAGAAAATGGGAGCGCAGCAAAGGAACCTGCAACCGAGAAAAGACCCATCAAACTGTCACTATCGGAAGCGCCCAGACGGAAAGCGGGAGAAAAGTCAAAGTCGTTGTAAAAATTGAAGGAAGTCCTTGCGAGATGGAAGTCGACTCAGGATCCTTCCTGTCAATAGTGTCTTGGAACACAATCAGACAACTAGTTCCAAATATTAAATTAAAAGAACTCCAGAAACAAAAATTAATTTTAAAGGACTACCAAGGAAACAGAATCCCTGTGGTAGGTCTTGGACATTTCCGAGTAACATACAAGCAGCATGCTGAAGTCCTGCCACTAACTATAGTCAACCGGGACCATCCCAGTCTCCTGGGCATCGAATGGTTCGCACCATTGGGCATCGGAATGACCGGAGTGAGCTGAGTAGCCACAACCGATTGGGAGGAAAACCTGATACACGAGTTCCAGGACGTCTTCGACGGCACTCTAGGCAGGTACCAGGGGACCCCAATTTCCTTTCGTTTAGATCCCCAGATAGCACCCAGAAGGTTAAAAGCCAGACAAGTCCCCTTTGCGTTAAAAGCCAAAATAGATGAACAATTAAACAAATTAATCGTGCAAGGGGTCATAGAACCAATTGACCACGCTAGATGGGAGACACCAATAGTATCACCTGTAAAACCTAACGGGTTGGTACGCATCTGCAGAGACTACAAGGCTACCCTGAACCATGCGTTGCAGCAAAGTGCATACCCAGTGCCAGTTGTGCAGCATTTACTGCACTCGCTTGGGGGAGGAAAATTTTTTGCCAAGCTCGATTTAGCCCAAGCATATCAACAACTTCCAGTAGACCCAATAACGGCCGAGGCACAGACAATAGTAATTCACAGAGGGGCATTCAAATGTAACAGACTTCAATTTGGAGTAAGTGTTGCCCCAGGCATCTTCCAAAGCCTCATGGAACGCCTATTAAATGGAATTAAAGGGGTCGTTCCATACTTTGATGACGTCCTAATTTCAGCCAAAAGCACGAGCCAATTAGAAACAAGGCTAAGAGAAGTGCTAACAAAATTTAGAGAATCCGGCCTGAAAGTTAAAAAGGAAAAATGCTGCCTAATAACTGATCGCGTCGAATTTTTGGGGTATTTAATTGACGGAGAGGGTATACACCCTACAGAAAAAAAATTCAAGGCTATTAAAGACGCACCACAACTAAAAAACAAAACGGAATTGCAAGCATTTTTGGGCCTAATAAACTTCTGTAACATATTCCTCCCCTACAAAGCAATGATAGCTGAACCATTACATCGTTTACTGGATAAGAAAACCAGTTGGATTTGGGGTCATAAAGAACAAAAAGCATTCCAAGGCATAAAAAACTTATTAACCTCAGACACCATTCTTATTCAGTTTAGTAACACACTTCCATTGACGGTCACCTGTGACGCCTCACCATTCGGAGTCGGTGCCATCCTGAGCCACCGATTGCCCGACGGGGGAGAGGCATCAGTCACCTTTTACTCAAAAACACTCTCCCAAGCGGAATGCAACTATAGCCAACTAGACAGAGAGGCCCTGGCAATCGTCGCCAGAGTTAAACGTTTTCACGAGTACCTCTATGGGAGGACATTTTCCATTATAACTGACCATAAACCATTACTAGGAATTTTGGCGGGAAACAAACCCACACCGAACATTTTATCTCCCCAAATGACTAGATGGTCAGAATTCCTAGCTGCATACTCATACACATTGATACATCGACCCGGGAAACAAATCCCACATGCAGACGCATTAAGTCGAACACCTCTGCCAACAACAGAAGAAGACCCGGCTCCAACAATTACCACCCTACAAATATAAGCCTGCCCGGAACAGCCACTATGTGCAAATGATGTCGCCAGAGCCACCGCCAAAGACCCAGTGACTGCCCGCATTTTAAATTGGGTAGGTAAAGGCTGGCCGGAAAACCAAAAAACTGAAAACTTTAAACCTTTTCGGACCAGACAGACTGAACTGTCAATACAAAAGGGGTGTTTGTTATGGGCTGATCAGGTGGTAATTCCCTCCAGATTGCAAACAAAAGTGTTGGGTATGCTTCATGAGGGCCACCCAGGCATAGTAAAAATGAAAAGCCTGGCCAGGAGCAATGTCTGGTGGCCTGGCTTAGAGAAAGATATTGAATACTGGGTTGCTACATGCAATAAATGCCAGAGAACCAGGCCCTCACCACCGCAAGCACCAATACGGGACTGGGAGACCCCACGAGGCCCCTGGTCTCGGATTCACATTGACTTCGCAGGTCCTACTAGGGGGCATACGTTTTTGATTGTCGTAGATGCATACTCAAATTGGTTGGAAGTTATAGGAATGTCATCTACGACAACCAATGCTGTTATCAAGCAACTCAACAAACCATTCGCAACCCATGGGTTGCCGGATGTCCTAGTGTCCGACAATGGGCCACAACTAACCGCTATACAATTTGAACATTACCTAGCTTCTTTAGGTATACGCCATGCACTAACCGCGCCAGCCCACCCGGCGGCAAATGGTTGGGCTGAGAGAATGGTCAGGTTTACTAAGGAAGGCCTAGAAAAAATGGACCAGGGGGATGTCCAAGACAAGATAAACCGTTTACTCACCCTCCAACATATCACTCCCAGTAGTATAATGAACAAGAGCCCGGCAGAATTGTTAATGGGGAGGAAACTCAGATCACATTTAGATAGATTGCACCCAAATTACACCTGTGAGAAAACCCCCGACTCATCCAGCCAATTCCACACATTTGAAATCGGTGACCTAGTCTACGCAAAAAAATTCACCGGGGACCCTCTATGGCTTCCAGCCACAATCACACAAATAACAGGCCCCCGGTCCTACCATTTAACCGTGGACGATGGCAGAGAGTGGAAGTGGCACATAGACCAGCTTCGTTCCCAAAATATTGAGTGAAATACGACCGCACAACCTCAAAGAATAAAAATCGACGAAAACAAAACCAAAGGGGGGGGGAATACAAAGAAATAATAAAGGGGATAAAAAAGAACTATTAAAAATAAACCCAGAACATCTAACCAATCAAAAAGAGCAAAAAGAACACTTACGGTTAGATGAAACCAGCAGAAATAATCCAAATGAAGAGAAACCCGTCCCGGAAGGGGCCAGCCAAGCCAGCTCGACCTGCCCGGGAAAGCCAGGAGGGAGCGGCAAAGCCACCGGCCGAAGCAACTCAAGCGGTAGCAACCATGCTGACTCACCCTTCCAGGCGGTTCCATGGAAAAGAGCCGAAGAGACAGCGATCCCGACCAAACCGCTCGAAGTCTCCAGCGAAAATGAACTGCGCAAGTCAAGTAGAGTCAGAAGAAGCCCCACCTACCTGCGCGACTACGTCACCCACATAGGACTAAACTAAGGGGGGAGGGGTGTTCTGTATAACTTAGTAGAGTCCAAGTGGTATATCATGATTGGTCAGAAAGGCCAGTAGTGGATTGGTTCATTAAGAACCAATCCAAAGAGCCGCTTAAAGGCGGCAAAGTTAAATGGCTACCATTGGCTACAAGCCGGCAGGCAAGCCTGTATAAAAGGGCTGCCGCGGCTTAGCCAAACCGTTCCGCTACTGTTTGCTTATTGTTAATAAAGAACCTGTTTACTGGAACCCGGTCCACCGTGCGTTTGTCCGGACAGAACATATAATTTTACATTTATAAAAATATGACACACATACAAAATAAGTATCTTTTGACATGCGAGCACTGGACATTCCAGTATCCTATTCCAAACGTCCGCTACACTACTGAATATTTTAATTAACAACTGCTTATAAAAAATAATCATAGGTTTAAAATTGGTTTAGTGAACTGTATATCTGATAATACAAGGCATATTGTGAAAACACTTAGAAAACTAAAAATAGACAATAGGTTTCAACTGTAATATGCCCAAATAACATCCCCACCCTCCCAAAAGGACAAATAGAAACACAATGAAAATTATCACAACATGAGATTTCACTGTGTTAGAAATCCATTTGCTCCAAATACCATAGTTCTCAGAGATCCTTGGACAGTACATACTGAATATGCTAAGAGTTGATATGATGGCATAGAGAATATAAAACAATTCAAGTACTCAATACTTTGATTTTGCTTATATTTTTTATATAAAATATATTTAAAAATGGAAGGGGCAGAAAGTCTACAAAAATGTGACCATAAAATTATATTATTTACTTCCAAATATGAACTCCTATGTTCTTTAGGAGAAAAACATAAAACTGGGGGTATTGATTTAATTTGATGGTTTCTGCATTTTCCAAATTGTTTTAGTGGTCCCATGACTTTAAAAGTTTGAAAAAGACTGATGAAAGAAGTTGCAGATATCAGTTTGATTATATGGAGAGCCTATGTATAAAAACCAGTTTTAAAATGGTGGTGCTTATGCTTACTGAACCAATTGACAGGGACCATATTTTCCTTCCTGCACAAATCAACGCCCATACATCTTATTTCATTATCATTTGATTTCTTTCACAATCCTTCAGAATGCAATTAATTGCCATACAGAGGCAACCGTAATATTTACAACTAGAACATATATCCGTAGATGTTCTATAAATGTAACAAATAATTACATTTTAATTTGGACCAGGAGCATTTTGAGATTCAAAGATTATTATTTCAGATTCAAAGTCTATTATATAAATTGCTTAAATAATTACTCATTTTTATAAAATTAAAATCCCATGAAAAATCTTTATAGATTTGTCAATAAATTTGATATTTGTCAATAAATCAATTTGCCATGCAAATTATAAAGAGCAAACGGAAAAAAGAAATAGTTAAATCCCTATTTGGTCCAAGTAATGGGAACTATCTTAACATCTGTATCAAAAGTTCACTAAAACTCAGACTGCAGCTTATTCAAACAAACATAATATTTCAGAACTGTTGAAAACCAGTGAAGCTGTATAGAAAAGAAATGAGTAATATTGTTGGAAATACAATGAGAATAATTGTCCTTAAAACACATGGTTTTGCAATGCCCTACAGTTGTCATATTTTGGAAGGAATAAGTACACATATACTTTGAGATAGGATTTAATATTATCAGACATTCATATTCTTTTGAATTATTCAATTAAAATGAATTCTCCATACAATTCTGCCCATGTCACACTGCCCAGCGGATGCAAAAAGGACACAACGGATGAGCAAAATGTTCCATCCGTTGTTATCCGCTCTCAAAAGGGGCAAAAATTTGCATAAGCAGAGCGGATAACACGGAAAGGAACGGACGTGGGGAGGACACAGAGCGGATGTATATAGGATGCAGAGCGGATGTATAGAGGATGCGTAGAGGATGCGTAGAGGATGCGTAGAAGATGCAGAGCGGATGCATAGAGGATGCGTAGAGGATGCAGAGCGGATGCAGAGCGGATGAGTTGCATCCGCTTTCATCCTTTCTCCATCCGTGCTACTAACGCTGCGCGTCCGTTCTGCTTCCTCCCTGCGTCCGTTTATCGCTGGAACGGATTTTAGTTGTGTGGATGCACAGCGGATGCCTAGCGGATATAGCAGATGCGTAATGGATGCAGAACGGATGTCCCCCGTATGCCTAGAGGATGCAGAACGGATGTATTGGATACATTTTCCGCGCAAAAGTTTTAGGCAGCCCAAAACTTTCTGAGCAGATGAAACATCAGTAAACGGATGCTGGACGGATAGAGAGGAAGCAAAACGGAGGCAGTGAGTACATCGCGTTAACCAACGGATGGCAAGCTTTTTTGTCTATTTTACATCCTCTTTGCATCCGTTGGTGCAGTGTGACATGGGCTTTAGACTGAGAGGCTTATTCTTCAACATTAGAAAAATAAATCTACGGTCCCAATTAATCAATGTACAGAAAACCTGGTGTTACCTGAAACTTATAAACAACACGTAGACAATATAATACAAAATTGTAATTAGTAAGTAATCCTTAATTGAAACATTTATGTAGAATGCTATAAAACTATACATATGTATGATATGCTGTCATATAATTTTTCCCTTTCTTTTTTCTATTCTATTTAATTAAATAAAGGCAAAAACACCCAGCATCATTTTGTGTTACTGAATAGGTAGGTACATAAAGCATCTAACCAGGAGAAATCATTTTGTATGAGCATTTCAATAAAAAAGAAAGGACATTATATCATAAATTAAATTATTTTCTTTTTTTCAATTTGTTCTATGGGTTTTATCAGGAGCTGCAAGATGCTAACAAAATAAATTGCTTTTTGCTCTATTATGCTTATAGCAGCATTATTAGGAACTGGGCGAATGCCCAGGTAACATTTTGGCATATAGACTAAAGCAGCAATGAACCAAGAGTTTCTCTCCAATAGTGAGGAGAATTGATAATACATTTGTAATGCCTGAACACATTTATTCAGAAGAATATTACAAAAATGAATAAAATTCTTTCTTCTCCTAGCTGAATCTTCAGATAATCCACAGAAAAGGCTACTTTCAGAGCTTGTTCAGGAGGAAGAAATCTAATGCATGATATACAGTATACAGAGACAATGGAAAAATACCATAGCCATATGGTTTCCCTATAGAGCAGAATGGTATGAAGCCAACAAAGATGTTTTGACTGAACTTGGCAAGGTTTATGAGAAACTGCTTGAATTTGGTAGGTTGCAACTTACATTAACAAATCTTTGAAAAAGTAAAGTGCCCCCACCACCACCACTCATAGCACTAGCAGACTCCCGGTGATGCTTTCTTGGCAAGAAAGCAGAAAGGTTTGGCCAGTTGTTCTTCTGGGATGCATTTTGACTATTACACTCTAGCCTAGAGGCCTGGTTTTCTCTGCTGGTCTCCTGTCCAAGTTTTAATTGAGCCCAAACTCAGAGGTCAGCCAGATGCTGCCATCTGCTGAGATGCACCAAGCTTCTATATAACTTCCATTTCTAAAACAGATCCAGATGGATTTCCCCAATGAATGTAGATGTCAAAGAACATCTGGGAGCTTTCTTAGCTGCTTCCAAAAGATAATTCCTGCTCAGTAGGGATTTGTTTGCTATAACCAAGGACCTGATCATTACATTTTTGAAGCACCAAGATAGAACATCTATGGAGATTCTCAATCATCCAGGTCGTGGTTATCCCAAAGGTGCTTTCTTGGTTATTTTCTTTGAAAATGTTTCTTTGAAAACATTTCCCTTCTGATCCAGAAAGCTTCTTCAGTTCTAACAAAGTAATGTGATATATGCTTTACAATGCAGCGAGGCATGTGCAGACTTGTATATCGGACAAACAAAATGATTGTGAATACACAAATGCATGGCACAACCAAGGGTGGGATTCTGTCTGGCTCTGTAGAACCGGTAGCTCTGAACAGCAGCAGACACAGAACCAGTTATGTGTCTGCTGCTGTTTTGGCCCACCAACCCACCCAGGCTCTTGTCTGACCTTTATTTCCTGCTTTTTCAACCTCAGCTGCTTTGCACGGCACAGCTACAGTTTAAAAAGCAGGAAAATAATGTTTTTTCAAAAGCTGGGCACCTGCGTGCAATGCTGCTCAGCTGTCCAGGCAGCACAGCTGATGACGTTTCACACATGCGCACAGCAAAATGTAAATCACCAAACCAATATTTACACCGGTCAGATCCCACCCCTGGACACAATAGAGTAGAAAAAACTCATCAGGAGTGAGGGCGGAACTGGCATCACGATGATACCGCATGCAATCTTGGAGGTCTGAGATTGCAGCTGATATCTTTGCCCCTGGACGGTCCAAACGGACCTAAACTGTCCTGAAGAGACGGTGATTGTAAAGGACGCGTCCTGTAGATCCCAGGGATATCGCAAAGTCCCTGGTTGATCCAGGAGAAACCCCTTTGCCAGCGGCAGAGAGGCAGCCATCAAAGCTGCTGAAGTTGGGACAGCTCCGAATGGAAGAGGCTGAAAGAGAGAGTGTGTCGGTTTGGTAAGAATTGTTCTTTTATTATTCTAAGACTTAAAAGGACCTTAAAAGATACCCTAAGGGGAAAAAAAGAATCTGTAAAAGTTTTGACAGAACTGAATAAGCGGCAGTTTTTAAACAGAAGTGTCAAAGTAAGGCTTTGTTTTGTTTTGTTTTTTTCTTATGGCTAGACTTCTATTGTGATTTTGCACTTACTTACTGGACTGGTTTTTTCTCTATTTATATCTATTTTTTCTTTTCTTTTTTGACTTTGTAATATTTTAGGTTAGAGGCTTCCTTTAGTTATTTTTATATACTTGTTTTTTTTCTTTTTAACTTCTATTACGTTTTGTCTGGGAAAGGAGGGGGAGAGTGAGAGTAAAGAAACGTAACACTGCCAACTAGAGGCTTGAAAACATTTTAGACGAAGCTGAGAAAGCTGAGAAAGCAAACTCTGAAATTCTTTTTCAAGGACATTGCTAAGATGTCTTCCATCTTAGATGTCTTCATTGCTCTTCCCTCTAAGATAGAGGGAAGAGAACGGGAGAGTGTTATTGTAGGTGTTCTTCTGGATTTCTATCAACAATTGAAACTTGGCTTTGAAGCTTGGAGAGAGTTATGACAAGAGCCTTGGATAATTAAATAAAGTGCAGTGTGTCTTTTTTATTTTCTTAAGTTGTACTACCCCCCCCCTTACCAGCTGTACTGTTCATTTTTTTCTTTTTAAAACCTTTATTTTTGTAATATTTCCATCTTTGCTTAATATTTAAAAGGGAAAGCCTCAAAAATTTCTTTTTTTTCCCCTTTCTTCTTTGGGATTTTTTTGTTTTTTGATCTATTCTTTTGGTTCACTTTTATGCTTTTTTTAATTTGAGAATTCTCAATTGGATTAAGGTGTTGAAGAAGCTGAAGAATTATTTTTATTTTCTCAACATTTTTTTTTTTTGCTCTTTTTAAACCTTTTTATTTTTCTCCTTCCTTTCTACCTAATTATTGATTGGATTAAGGTTAAGAAGAACCTGAATAAATTTTTTCTCCTTTTCTTTTTATTATTATTGGGTTTTTCTCTCTACCATTTTTATTTTTCATTTTGGATTATAATTGGCTATTCCATAATTGGATTAGGGTTCAGAAGAACCTGAAGATCCCGAATTGTTTAAAATGAGTAGGAAGTTTATAGCTTCTGGCTCCTCAACTTCTACTTCTGCCTCCCTACCATCTGGAGGACAACGTTCAATTCAGACAATGTTAAAGCAAGATAAAGATCAAGAAAGAGTGACTCTACAGATGATTATGCAAGGAATCCAAGACCTTAAAATAAAATCAGACATCACTGAAAAGAGCATAGAAAATATTGAGCAAAGAACAGAGAATATGGAACAAAGAACAGGGAAAACTGATGAAAAGGTGGAGAATATTCAACAAATGATGGTGAAGTATGATGAGAGATTCCAAAAAATTGAAGAAGATGAAAAACAAAGAGACAAGAAGATTGGAGATATTGATAGCAGATTAACAGTGGTTGAACAAGATAAAAGTGGGATACTGAAATGGGAGATGGACAGATCAGAATTCTATCTCAGATTTCAAAACATAGAGGAAGAAAAAGGACAAAATCTAGCTGAGATAATGATAGAAATATTGGCTGAAGCTTTGGAAATAACAGAAGAGGAGATGATGGATGGAATAGATGAGGTATACCGAGTTTTTACAAGATATGTGATGAGAAATAAACTAGCAAGAGAAGTTCATATCAGATTTACAAAAAAAGCCATTAAAACACAAATATTACAAGTGGTAAGAGAGAAAACATTAAAATACAAAGGCAAGGAGATTGTGGTTTTAAAGCAAATACCCAGAAGAGTGAGAGAGATGAGAAGACAATACCGATTTCTGACTAAAATGCTGTTGAAAAAAGAGGTGAATTATAGATGGCTAATCCCAGAAGGGTTAATGTTTATATGGCAAGAACAGAGACATAGAATTGACTCAATTGAGAAAGCAGAATTATTTTATGCAGAATTTTTTGGAAGGAGAGAGGAGGAGACAGAAAAAGAGATTTCGCTAATTGAATTCCAAGATGACCAAATGGAGACTGAAAAAGAAGAAGGCGCAGTAGGTGGATCAGTGGAGACTAAAGAACAATGTGAACCAAGATCTACGAGAGCTGCCAAACCTAATTATAAAGCATAATCATGGAAGAGAAAAAACTGATTACAATGACTATAAATGGACTTAATTCAGCTGTTAAAAGAAGAAAAATTTTTCACAAATTAGAGAAAGTAAAATTTGATATAATTTGTCTACAAGAAGTACATATTAAAAAACAATATGAACAATTGTTGATACAACCAAAATTAGGGAAAATATTTACTTCTTTGACTCAATGTAAGAAAAGAGGAGTGGTTTTATATATTAAAGAGACCATCTTAGCAAAATTGATTTATAGTGATGAAGACGGAAGAGTATTAATGGTGGAAATAATGGAAAATAATACGAAAACACTCTTGATTGCAATTTATGCTCTGAATGATAAACAAGAAGAATTTTATAAAAAATTACACATGAAAATAATTGAACTGGACTTTGTCAATATAGTTATGATGGAAGATTTCAATTGAATTGTAGATAATAAACTGGACTATATAGCAACAACAACAACAAAGCAAAATAGAAAGACTCTCCCCAAATCCTTTTTTAAAATGATAGATGAAATAAACTTAAAAGATATATGGAGAGAAAGAAATGTTAAAACCAAACAATACACTTTTTACTCAAATAGACATATGCTAGAGGCTTGATAATAGACTACACAAGGAAAAGGAATATCAGGAAAAGGCAAGCCACGGAAGCTTTAGAAGATGAGTATAAAAGACTTGAAAAAGGACTACAGAAAATGCCACAGAAAAAAGACATTAAGCTAAAACTGGATACAATTAAACATAAAATGAGTTTAATAGAGAAAGAAGAATTAGCACAGAAAATTAGAAGTGCTAAACAGAATTATTTTGAGGATGCAAACAAACCAGGTAGATGGTTAACATACAAACTGAGAAAGGAAAAAGAATCAAGGAAAATACCACAGTTAATAGATGATCAAGGTCAAGTTTGCCACGGCAATAAAGAGAAGAAGGAAATCATTCGAGACTTTTATGGGAAATTATATGAGCAAGAGAATATTGAGGAGGAAAGAGTTAAACAGTATTTACAGAATGCTAATCTACCTAAGATACCTAAAGAGATTGAAAAAATGTTAGAAAGCAATATAACCATGATGGAATTAACTGAAGCACTTAAGAAACAAAATAATGGGAAGGTACCAGGCCTAGATGGACTTCCGGCAGAATTCTATAAAACATTACAAGAATTGCTGAACCTTCCATTGCTAAAAGTCATGAATGAAGTTATGTTAAAGAAGAAGATACCTAAAACATGGTCAGAAGCCTACATTACACTTATTCCAAAAGAAGAGACTGATCCATTACAAATTAAGAATTATAGACCCATTTCTTTATTAAATGCAGATTATAAAATTTTCACGTCAATATTAGCAGAGACTCAAAAAATATTTAAATAATTTTATTCATCCTGACCAAAATGGATTTCTGCCAAAGAGACAAAATAAAGATAATATGAGAGTAATATTGGACACTTTGGAATATTATGAGGCACATCCCGGAAAACAAATGGCTTTGATATTTTTAGATGCACAAAAGGCATTTGATAATGTGAACTGGAGATTCATGTTATTATTATTGGAACAGATGGACTTTGCCAGAAAATTTATTCAAGCAATACAAGCCATATATTATAAGCAAACGGCATAGGTAATGATAGAGGGAGAATTAACAGACTCTATCAATATAAGAAAAGGTACAAGACAAGGTTGCACTATCAGCTTTGCTATTCATATTAACTCTGGAAGTGTGAAATAGAAACATTAGAGACGAAAAGAGTATAAAAGGAATGAAAATTAAAAAGGAAGAATTTAAATTGCAAGCTTTTGTGGATTACTTGGCCTTTATTTTAGAAGACCCCCTAGAAACAGCACCGAAACTATTGGAAAAGATAGAGGCATATGGCAAGGTGGCCGACTTGAAAATAAACAAAGATAAGACAAAGATTTTGACAAAGAATATGTTACTAAGACAAAAAGAATTGGCAGATGTATTGAAAATTCAAGTCACGAATAAGGTTAAGTATTTGGGGATACATTTGACAACAAGATGTAGTACACTAAAAGTGAACAATTACACTAAACTTAAACAGATAGCACTAGATTTGACGAAATGGGAGAACCTACAATTGTCACTAATAGGGAGAATTTCAACAATCAAAATGAATATTTTACCCAGAATTTTATATTTGTTTCAAACAGTACCAATTAGGCTTGGAAAGGACTACTTTGAAGATTTAAACAAAATTGTGTTGAAATATATATGGCAAGGTAAGAAAGCGAGAATAAAGTTAAAACTTTTACAAGATGCTAGAATTAGAGGAGGATTTGGTCTGCCTAATTGCGAGTTGTACTACCAAGCTACAAACTTGACTTGGGCTAAGGAATGGATAACATTAAGAAATACTAGATTGTTAACATTAGAAAGACATGATTTGTTGTTGGGGTGGCATGCCTTTTTATGGTATAAGGGAACTAAAATACAGGGTTATTTTAGAAGACATCATATACGAGAGTCTCTGTGGTTAAATTGGGAGAAGATTAAAAGTCAATGTTATTCGAAAATTCCAGTCTGGTTATCGACTATTGAAGCATTTTCTTATCCTATAACATATAAAAAGGAATAAACAGATATGAGGAAATTTTGAATGGAAAGGGTGAACTTAAATCTATGCAAACACTAGAGGAACAAGGTATGAAGATGAATTGGTTTTCTTATGCGCAAATACATTCAAGGTATGAAAAAGATTTTAAAACAGAAGGTTTCTATAATAAATTGATTGATTTAGATAAGATTTTGACAGGTACTGATGAAAAGGTGATTAAAAAACTGTATGGATATTCATTAGAAATTAAACTAGAAGAAGAACAAGTTAAAGAAACTATGATTGCTTGGGGGAAGAATTTTGGATATGGGATTGATCTAGAGAAATGGCAAAAATTATATTCTCAAAATTATAAAATGACAATGTCAACAGCATTTAAAGAAAATTTGTATAAGATGTTTTACAGGTGGCATTTCCCCCCGACAAGAATAGCAAGAATGTTCAAGAATAAGTCCGAAAGATGTTGGAAATGTCATCAGATACCTGGCTCATATTACCATATGTGGTGGACTTGTGCGGATGCAAAAAAATATTGGACTAAAATCCACACGTGGTTGGAAAAAATGACTAAAACGCATATCGATTTAAAACCAGAGATATTTTTATTGGGAATTCTACCTGATACATACAGCAAAGATTTAAAATATTTGATTGTAAATGTATTAACATCAGCTAGGATTGTATTTGCTAAAAATTGGAAAAATGAGAAAATACCATCGCAGGAGGAAACTATCAAGAAAATACTGGAATGTGCTGAAATGAGTAGATTGACATTTAAAATTAGAGAACAAGAGGATAAACAATTTTACAAAATTTGGGACCTTTTCTATCAATGGCTAGATAACAAAATGTAATAATAGAATATGTAGAATTTTAGAAAATAATGAATATATAAAGATGTATTTCTTTTCTTTTTTTATCATTATATATATAAAATGTTTTCAGGATAGATTTGGGAGGACTATATGAATTGTTATAAAATAAACTAAGTATAGCTATCTCGCAAAGTATGAATGAACAAAATTATAGTCATATGATTGATTAATAATAATATTAGGATATTCAATTTTTGATTGATAATATGAGTTATTATGTAATGTAACTGTAATGGGGACTATGAAATCGAAGCACAAAAAATTTGTAAACCAACCGACACACTGCTTGTATATTTATGGAAGAAAGTTAGATGTTTTTATGTTTTGTTTATTTTTTGTTTGTTTTTAAAAATCAATAAAACTTAACCAAAAAAAACCAAAAAACTCATCGGGACAGGATTAGGCAGTCCATCTGAATCTGAAAGACATGGGTTGCTCTTTTGAAGATAGCAACGTTCACATTCTGGACGCTGGTTTTAAAGAGGAACCCAAGAAGCCATCTGTGTATCAATTAAACAGCCCTCTGTCAAAAGAGGGGGAGGGATACTGTTGTAACTATGTATCATTTATGTGTTTGCAACTGTATATCAATGCAACTATGGATCATTCAGACATTTCAACATTGTATCATTTCACGTGTAATCATTAAGCTTCTGTCTTCTCAGTGACCTTTTACAGGGCACGTACAGGGACAAGGAGTCAAATATTTGCAAGAAATGGTTTATTCACTTGGGATTACATTGTCTGGCAGGCAGCTTGGTAAAGAAGAATATCCTGATCAAATATAATTCCTGCCATCCTGTCTGTCCTGATATCTTGCTGTTGTTTGAGACATTGTTAAATTTGTACATTCCGTCTGACCTAGGCTTAACCTAGGTTCTGAATAAACAATCACCCCCTTTTGAATGAGCATAATAAAAGAGCATGTACCCGGGCATTCGGGGCGCACTCATCGCGAGGAACTTCGTCTCCAGCGCCACCTATCTCCTGTTTACAATGCAGTCCTTTCTGCAGTCCCAAGAAAGTTCCACAGCCATGTTCAGAGTTTTGCAGCATAAATTCAGCTCCAGAAAAGTAAACACTCAGGTGGCTGAGGCTTCATTTAACTTCTTTATAAACATATGAAGTAAATTTTACAAACCAGTTGTAGATTTCTCCAACATGGAGCAAACTCAAACAGAAGTAGATATGTTACAAGTTCAGAGCTTCAGCAGCAACTCAGGAGCTCAGAAACAGACATCAGTTTCACTTCAGTTCAGCAGGCAAGCAGAGGAGAGAAGCAATTTCATTTTCAATAGACAGACTCAGAGCCCAACATAGCTTCAGAGCTGCAGAGCTTAATATAGAGCCACGCATAGGCTACTTCCAGTTTCAGTTTCCAGCCTAGGCTACTTCCAGTTTTAGTTTCCAAACACCCCTCATTGGCTGACTTCGTTGCTATGCCTATTCTTTGGCTGACCTTGTTACCATGCTCTATTCCACTTCATGAATATACTCTGACAACCCATTTGCACTCTGATTCAGGTGACCCTGAGGTTACAGATAAACCTCCAAGTGGCCTCAGTGGCTCTTGGAGAGCTAACAACCAGATGACCACAAAGAATATAAATCCTTCTATTCCCTACCATTCAGTCAGAATTGAAGAAGCTTCTTGGATGAGAAACAAATCATTTTCAAAGAAAAGAACCAAGAAAACCCAGTTGCTTTTGGAAAAAGTGCCTTTGCAACATCAAGGTAGATCCTATTGCAATTATTTCATTGGATTTGCAAAAAGTCTTTGATAAAATTCATTGATAATACTGTTTGTTTATTCTTTCCAAATACTTTTTTTCTTAAAGTAGCTCTAAATTTTTATTGTTTTCCCAAAAAAATAGCTAAAGATAAACAGGATTATACATAAGTATCTTCTTCCTGAATCTTCTCTACCAAAATGTATTAAATTAACAAGTGGCTCAGCAGCCTTTTCTGGATACTCTCTTAAGCTGGTTTAAATAAGAACAATTGCCCTTGGAAATGATCAAGATGTCAAAATCACTTTCATTCTGGCAATTTTGCTGAAGCCAAAAGTAATAGTTTAATTTAAATTGAAAATGCCCAGAGATATAGCTCAAATTGGCAAACTGAATTTAAAGAGATTGCTATCCAATTTGATCAATTGCATTTGGATAGGTGGGCTGCGCTTAGGATATCTGGGCTAAAATTAACATATTACATAGGAGGAACCTCTGTTTTTCACTCAAGAAGCTCCAAATGCTGATTAGAGTTGGAGGTTTGAATGGCAAGTTAGTCCATTGAACAGTTCATCTCGCTGACTTTCTTAGAATCAACATGTTAGACACCTCTTATAATTTATTGCAAAGCTCCAATTTTTTGGGGAAATTTGTTTCCCATATATTAGCAATAACAATAGCATTTAGACTTATATACTTCTCCATAGTGCTCTACAGCATATATATGTTATTTATTTTATTTATTTGATTTATCAATCACTTACAAGATAATAGGTATAAGTATAAACATGAGTAAAAAAAATACAGGAAATAGGTACAAAAAATGGGCACGACAGGGACAGTAGGCATAATTGTGCACTTATGCACGCCCCTTTACAGACCTCTTAGGAATAGGATGAGGTCAATAGTGGATAGTTTGAGGTTAAAGGAGTGGGGTTAGAGGATGTAACAACAGAGTCAGGTAGTGCATTCCAGGCATTGACCACTCTGTTGCTGAAGTCGTACTTTCTGCAATCAAGTTTGGAGTGGTTAAAATTGAGTTTGTATCAGTTGTGTGCTCTTGTATTGTTGCAGTTGAAGCTGAAGTAGTCACTAACTGGTAGGACATTGTAGCAGATAATTTTGCGTAGTACACTTAAGTCCAACCGTAGGTGGTGTAGTTCAATATTGTCCAAGCCCAAAATCTCAAGCCTGGTGATATAGGGTATTCCGTTGCGAGCAGAGGAGCGTAGTACTCTTCTCATGAAATACTTCTGGACTCACTCAATTTTCCGATTATACAATGTGGATTCCAGACAGATGAGCTATGTTCAAATATTGGTCTAGCAAAGATTTTGTATGCCATAGTTAGCAATTCTATATTTCCAGAGGACAAGCTTCATAAGATTAGATTTACAACTCTTAATGCCTTTTTGGCAATGCTGTTACAGTGAGCTCTGGCACTTAGGTCATTTGATATGAGAACTCCAAGGTCCTTGACAGTGAGGATTGTCAGTGAGGTCATATCCGCCTAGTTTATATTGCCCTCAGCAATCTGGGTCCTCATTTTACTGACCTCAGAAGGATGGACGACCAAGTCAACTTTGAGCTGGTCAGGATCGAACTCCTGGCTGTGGGCCGAGTTTGCCTGAAACGACATTCTAACCACTATCAGCCACCAGAAAGGTTTGATGCTTATGAATATGGGGAATCAAAAATTATGAATGACAATGTGTATGCATTGTCTTCATTTATTTCCATCACCATCATTCACAAAGAAATGTACATGCTAGTTTGATCCCAAACTCCTACTCCTAACTACTCTAGATGTTTGTGAAAATTTACTCCTATATTAAGTTAATCAGAGCCACTGCTTTCAAAGGCTTTTGTTTAATGGTTCAATGTTGATATTTCCTCACCAACATTTTCCTAGAGCACTCTCTCGGAAGAGTGTATGTATGTGTGTTTGCAAGACACCATCACATTTATTCTTTCAAGATTCCCATATGGTGCTATTTAATTGGTTTTAGATATATGACTGCAGAGTGAGACATTTCATTAAAAAGAAGGAAATACTAAAATTGGCTTTTTCATTCTGTATCCTTCAGAACTGTTTACATTCACTCACTATCAGTTATTTAAAGCACCATTCTGTTTAAACATCAAACTGTGAACCAATAGGAATACTGAATTAAATGAGAAAGTAAAACAAATTCTGTATCAAGAGAGAGCCATTGACCTCTTAGCAAAGTTAGGGTCTCACCTTACATTTTTTTTCTTATATAAGTAAATTATATAGAAGTGTAAACCATAAAAGAAATAATGGCTGGAATTTAGACTTCTTTGCAGAAACTCAGAATACAGGTCCTCAATAATAGTAGTGTTTCTGTAAGCTTATAGATCTCTCTGAGGAAACATTTCAGTGGTCCTGTCTTGATTGGACTCTTTACAGTCTGGTGTGGTTAGTAGGGTCAGAATGGAAGTCTCTCAAATTGCTAGTAAAAACATTGTTAAAAACCCCCCTCTAAAAAAAAGAAAACACATTATGGGTAATTAGGGAAGCACCAAGATTATAACAATCAGTTTGGATTGATCAATGTTATTTTCACTGAATACTAAATTTAAATTGTAAATGTAAGATCCTTGTTTATTGTTTCAGTGTATTTATTTCATTTTTATTGGACAATTGTAAGCCACCTAGAGTTGCCTGTGGTGAGATGAATGGCATATAAGTTTAATAATCTCTATATATAAAAGCGAAATACCACTCACGCATCATCAAAAAATCTCCAGAACCGAAAAGCCTACAAACTTGAAATTTGGCATGTATGTTCCTCTTGGCTTCTTTATGCTCACTCAGAAAAGATTTTTTGAAATGGCCATCAGAGCATTAGTATTTCCTATATTATTATTAACATGCTCTGATGCTAAGGAGTTCTACTCCCCCTCCCCACCTGAAAAGAAATCTGTTCCAAATGCAAAACACAAGCACAGGAGTTTCAGTTTCAGTTTTAGTTTCACATCAGCAACCAGCTTTTATAGAACAGTTGAGCTAAGCCATGCCCAGGCTCCTTGCTGTCTCCTTTTTGCTAACACAGCAAATACTGTTTCAGTTTCTAAACAGCCCTCAACTCTCTCACACACTGAGCAGATGCTAGTCAGATGAATATCAATGGATGCTGGTAAGCAGAGGCAGAATTTTCTTTTCCTTATTTTCCTCCCAAAAAACTAAGCCTGACCACATAGTTTCCTAGTGAAACACAGTTATCCAGCTAGTAAATAAATAAAATCAGTCTGACCCCCTTTTCTGAAGCATTAGGATGGGTCACCTGGTTCATGTTGAACTTTCCAGCTTCATAGCTGTCCTGCTTTTGGTTTCACATGCTCCGCACACAATTGCTGTGATAGTTCACAATTTACTTAAGGTCAAAGAAGTAGCTAAATAATCCCAAGTTAGAATTTCTGGCAGAAGCTTGCCTGAATGATTGGCTTTTAACTACTCCAAGCCAACTCATCAGGTCCCATAACAAAAACTTCATACTTAACACAGTAATCAATAGATTTTGTTTTCTGTCTATCATAAAAAGAAATCTTGTTAATATCAGATCGCTACTGAGAGGCATCCCATCTAGCCTCACTTGCTTTCAGCTCTGAAGACTCTGGAACAGTTTCCTGGTCTTGGGAGGTTATTGAAATGTATTACTCTTTTCCTCAGTTTTTGATAGCACTAGCACGAGCAGTTAGACTTATATACCACTTCACAATGCTTTACAACCCTCTCTAAGCAGTTTACAGAGTCAGAATATTGCCCCCAATAATCTGGCTCCTCATTTTCCTGATCTCAGAAGGATGGAAGGCTGAGTCAACCTTAAGACTGGTGAGAATTGAACTGCCGAACTGCTGGCAGCTGGCAGTCAGCAGAAGTAGCCTGCAGTACTGCATTCCAACCACTAGGCCACCACAGCTCTAATCATCAGCGAAGCTTTCTACTCTTGGTTTAATTACCTGAACTAGGTTCCTTTTATTCTTTTTTAGAGGAGAGAAGGAGCATCAGAAATATACGATTGCTAGATGTGAGGGGGACAATAAATTTAAATAAATAAATAAATATGCCTTATAGGTCAGAACTGGCTTCAGGAGAAAAAGAGCACAGCTCTGCTCTCAGTACAGATAGTCCTTGACATATGACCACATTTGTGCTCAAAATTTCTCTTCCTAAGTAAGACAGTTAAAGTGAGTTTTGCCCCATTTTGTGACCTTTCTTTCCATGGTTGTTAAGTGAAACACTGTAGTTATTAAGTTAGTAACACATTTGGTTAATCTGGCTTCCCCATTTGATTTTGCTTGTCAGAAGGTCGCAAAAGGTGATCCTGTGACTTCAGAATACTGTAGCCGTCATAAATATGAGGCAATTGCCAAGCTTCTGAATTTTGATCACACGACCATGGGAATGCTGCAACAGTTGTAAATGTGAAAAACAATTTAAAATCCTTTTTTCCAGTGTCATAATTTCAAACAGTCACCAAACTGTTATAAATTGAGAACTGCCTGTACTTGTCAACTGTTAAGACAGAATTTGCCTATCCTGCAAAGTTGTCCTAATGTGTTGTGTATTATGTTTAAAAGAAGAAAGAGCATCCTTTTGCAAACAGATGAAGTTATTTATTCCTGGTCTCCTATATTGCATTTGGCACAATTGTATGAGCAACATGCATATGAAATTATAACTGAGTGACTTTTCCCTTTGAGGTCACATGAGCATTATCTGCCAAGTTAAGAGTCATCATTCCTTCTAATAGAAGTAAGACACTGGAAATTAGCTATCAGTGTTATATGACAGTGTACTCTCTATTCTGGGAGGTTTGGTTGTTGTTTTTTTCACCTTGAGCTCTTTCCAATGCACCAGTTATTCCCAGGCATCCCAGCCAGGACACGGTCCAGATGCTCATGATGACTCAATCCTCACAATGAAGTTAAACAAGTGCAGAATACGGTCATGAGATTTCTAGGTTGTCTTACAAACTCTATTTTGGTTTCAGGAAAGACAAGGGAATGAGAAAATAATCCCTGCTCCTTATCATCCTGAAACATGGCAGTTGATTCTGTTCCCATATGAAGTTCAGTACTTTCTGAACAACAAACAATAGTACAAAATAATATTTTAAACAACCAACAAGCCCTTTGTCTTTCAATGAATTGATGAATTCTGGTGCAGTACAGAAAGTGCCCAAAGATTATAAGGCCTAGTAGTCCTCCCTTAGCCACAAAAGCTAACTTGAGGGACTGAGACAGTCTCTCTCTCTCAGCCCAGCCCAGCTCACAGGCACGTTAATGTGAGAAAAATAAGAAGCAGGAACCTTATTTTTGCTGCTTTGAATTATACCAAGTAAATGCTGATTACAGCAATAGCAATAGCATTTAGATTTATATACTGCTTTACAGTGCTTTACCGCCCTCTCTAAGAGGTTTAAAGAGTCAGCCTATTGCCCCCAACAATCTGGGTCCTCATTTTACCGTCCTCGGAAGGATGGAAGGCTGAGTCAACCTTGAGCCTGGTGGGATTCGAATTCCTAGAGTGGGCAATGAGGAGTTAGGCCTGCAGTACTCAATTTTAACCACTGCACCAGTACAGCTCTTCAAGTTATTACTACTGTAACTTGAAGATAACAATCATCCTCATGCTTCCCGATACTGAAGAAAACACAAAGCCTGCATGGACCCATACAACTATCGAAATATATCAGGGCAACAACACCCCCAAAACTGAGTAAGTGCGTAGCTCATAGCTCATGCAAGAGAATTTTTTATTTAAAAATGAGAATGTTTGGACCAGTCTCCCTCACCCAAATAAAGTCTCTGTGGACAAGACAGGGACTAAAATCCTTGTTCACAAAAACTGCCAAACGGGAGGCAAACAAACGGTGTTCACTTAATTACAGTGCTACCAAGGGAATAGTCTGTGCTCAGCCAACTCACCTTACAATCAGATAAAGACACAAAACCACATTTCTTCCTCAGTCCCACTTTGACACTTGTCCTCCCAAGGGGAAAAAAATGAGTAGCCCTCTCTATTGTCTTAAGTTCACTACAGTCCAATTTGGCAAAGTGAGAGTAAGGAGCCCTTAATGGCGCTGGATTTCTTTCCTTGAAATCATCCTCCAACCTTAGTCTAAATAATTTCCAGATCGGATTTTCCCCCTCCCTAACAGCAGTGAGAGAACAACCACTTGGCATCAGTGAGAGCAAAGCCCAGGCATGTGTTTGTATCCCTGTTGGCATAGTTTGACCCTGGGTACATCCAGTTTGCTATTCTCTGCAAGGCTAGAATTAGCACCGGGATTCCCCACCCACCCCCCAGTGACCAGCCCATCCCTTCCTGCTATTCTGTGGGATTCACAGGGAAGAAGGAAAGTGCCAGAGGGACACACTTTCTGCCTGAAGGAACAGAACACGGTGGAATATTTTTAGAACAAGTCTTGCAGAAGTGATGCAAAGCATGAGAGATACAGCAGGGGTGTCCACAGATCTAGGCAGGGGTGGGACTCAAAATTTTTAACAACCAGTTCTGTGGGCATGGCTTAGGTGGTGGGTATGACTTAGGTGGTGGGTATGACTTAGGTGGTGAGCGTGGCTTGATGGTCATGTGACTGGGTGAACATGGCTTGGTGGTCATGTCATTGGCTGGGTGTGGCCAACTCAGGATCACTCACATCAAGACATGCATCTCCTCGCCTGGCCTCTCATGAGGGATGCTCATGTAGGGATGCTGCAACAGTTGTAAGTGTAAAAAATGGTCATGAGTTACTTTTTTCAGTGCCATTGTAACTTTGAATGGTCATTCCACACAAGCAAAGTACCAGCAAAGGAGGGAAAAAAAACTCCAGAGGTTCCTGAGACAGGAAGTCTAGTCCTGCCAAGAATGTAATAAGGATTAACGGAGAGGCAGTTTCTATAAGCAACACCAGAATGTCTCCTTCCTGCCTTCCTTACAGGATTAGGCCACTAATTTCTTCTAACAACTGGTTCTCCAAACTGCTTATAATGTTAACAACCGGTTCTAGCGAATAGGTGCGAATTGGTAGAATCCCACCCCTGGATCTAGGATCCTGGAGGTAAGGTGAAGGGTATCAGAAAGAGACAATTCAAGAGAAGGATTGAAAATAGAAAGTGAATCTCTCTTTTTGTTTAGCATTTAGGGCCTGGCTGCAAACATCTGGAAGTCCATCAGATGGGAGCAAAGAAATAGAAGTCTCTGTGTATCTTCGCTGCTATGTAGTGGTCAGCTATGTTCATGAAGCTTAGAGTTGCTAGCCCTGCAGCGTTGAAAGAATGACACAACCCAAATCATTTTTTCATACAGAATAAATACTCTTTAAAATCCTCTTGGATCAGATGATCCTTGGCACCATCAGTGGGAGCAGGTGCCCTTTTTCAGAGCAGTTTCCACCTTCACCCTGCACCTAGAAATACCTAATCATACTTAAAAGTCTGTTTCTGTTGTGAAAGGTGCGAACAGTACTTTCTGAAAGCAAATTCTAAATCTGTATGAAGAACCTGGTATACAGACTTATTATAGAAGTAGTTCAAATAATTGATGGTACTTTCTCTTTTTTTCTTCAGTCTCATAAATTATTTTGGATTCAGACTAATACTAGGGGAAGAATTAGGCATTCATAGAATCCAAACCAACGCAATTCAAAACATAAACAGAAGTCTGCATTAAATTTCCTGAAGTCTTCCACCACATGTATGCAACTCGACTCTTTTAAAATTTGCTGCAGCCTCCTATTAATCATATCTGTACCATATCAATGTGTCTGAGATGAAAATCCCCCCAGATCCTATCCACCATTAAGTATGATTATTATGTAAGATCAACTCTGACTCTTAAAATTAACATTTTACCTACTCCTTTCTCCAGCATTGGGAATTAAAGATACATTTGTGAGGTGAGGAGCTTACCACCTAATTCCCTTTGGACTGTATATGTTTGTCTCTCCAATTAACCTGTACTATATTTTGAACAGAAAAAGAAACAAAATGCTTTAAAAAAAAAAAAAACTTCATCCATATTTCCTTTGGAGCAGATTCCTATTAAGCCTTAGAATATCCTCATGGATAATGAATTACTTTTTTTTGGGGGGGGCACTTTCAGGTATAGGTGAAATTCACATTGTAGATTGTTCTATGTGGTGCAGCATTATACATTTAGGAAAAGTAGTATGTTTTCTCCTTGACAGTTTTTTTTTCCCGAGCGCCCCCATTTGAGTTGAGAATCACGTAAGATTTTGCTTACAGCATGAAGGAAGACATTTTGCCACCAGAGAAAAGTCAGTATGTTGTGCATAGTCTAGAATATTGATTCATTCTTCTGTAACATTGAGTAGTTTAACCGAATGCAAATAAAAAAGATTAACAGGCCATTCCCTAAAATAGTTTCTCTCTCAGCCTTTTGTCATATTATATTATGGCTCTACACACTGATTATTTATTTACATAGGCATAAAGAACACCTGACTCCGAGTGACTCTGCACTATTTGCATTATAATACCTAGAACAATAAAATAGACAGATGATACACATCTAGAAAGTGTGTATTTGTGTGTGTGTATAATATAGCATCAAAGAATCTTACTGGGGCTCACCAGAGACCTACCTAGCCTGGGAGAATAACCCAGGTTTTTAGTGTTTTTCAGAATATCATCAGAGCGAGAGCCAGCTAGATCTCTGAGGGATGCTATTCAAAAGAACAGGCACTGCAACAATGACCTATACAAGAAACAGTTTTCTGCATTTACATCCTCCAATTTGGGAAGAGTTGATGGGACTAACTACAATGCAGTTGCACTAGCCTTGCACTGCTATAACAAAGGTGGTTTCTGAAATCAGCATTTATGCTAATTGAAAAAAAAAGATGAATTAATTAGTACAACAGAAGGATCATTATTGAACATACATTTTTGGGAAATCAAGACTTGGTCCATTTTTGTGCTTTTCTGTGACTTTCATCTTTTTCTGTGACTTTCATCTTCAGGCATCACCCTGTTCTAGAATCTGTAGAGCTTTTTACATTTAAAATGTGTTTTCAATGCAACCAAGAGTTCCATGCTCTCCTGCAGTGCTATAATTGCAAAGGGTTCTAGGACAGTTCTGTCATGTCACCAAGGTCATCAAGCCCCTGACAGACTACAAGTGCTATTTTGCTTAACACAGGCCAGAGCCTTCCAGGTGATTTGTCGAAAATAGATGTGGTCCATACACAAAACCTATCATGCTTCATGTACCCTATGCTAACAGCAGTGCTGCGGATGAAAACATGCAGTTGGACGAAGAAGTTGCACTTGCTAGTCTATGTATGACAAAATTAGTTTCATGTGGGAATTCCAATTAATTCTGATTATGTTCTGGATGCACTTAAGTGATAAGTTACGATGTTTTGGATCTGATTTATAAAAAGTGCTTTGGAGACTATTTAATGACTCCTCTGTGTCTTCTTAGGGGGTCATATAGCTGCCTTCTGTAGTTGCCATGTATCGTATTTTTTGGGCTATAAGACGCACTCCCCCCCCCCCTAAAAAAAAGTGGGTGAAAATGTCTGTGCATCTTACAGAGCGAATGTTGTCAAAGCCCCGCCCACTCCCTGGCCCCCACCCTTCGGCCTCTGCCTACCAGCAATTAGCCTCCTTGCAGCAAACAGCAAACAGCCTAGTCAGTTTCAGCACAGCCTGATTTAGCACGAGTAGCTGACTGACAGTTGGATTGGCCTCCCGGAATACCAACAACCACCTGTTCCAGGCTCATCACCACCGGTGCTGCCCATCACCACTGACACCTATCACCGCCTCCATGTGCCCCTTTTTCGGCCTTCGCACATCCCATTTTTATCCTCCGCGCGTCCCATTTTCGGCCTGTTCAGGTGGTGGGGATTGCCTATCTAGTGCCAATTTGCCTTGATTGTTAGTAGATCAGATTCTTGTGTACAGATAGCATAATGAAATAAGCTCATATGAAATAAACTCATAGTACTTTGAACTCTATCCTGGCTCCTGGTTTCTTGTGCCTGACAATGCATGGTCCTATTCAATAAGCTTCCAAAATTGCATTAGATTTGCTTGAGCATTTACAAGTGCCTATCTACTGAGATCTGGCAAATAAAAAAACAATCTATTTGGCATGTCTGCCAAATAGACTGTAATTAATCCTTAAACATAGGGATAAAGCTTTAGGCTACACTCCAGCTGTTCGTGGATAACTACATACTGCTGATCTAGATCTAGTTTTTAAAATGGAATGAAAACAAAATTTAAGGGGGAAAATAGTTAAGAATCGGTTATAAATGATTACTTATTTGGAGAAAAAGATTAAGATCATCATCCATCCATGACAGTTCCAACTCAGGATCAATTTATCTAGAACAGGAGCTCCCAAACTTGGCAACTTTAAGACATGTGGACTTCAACTCCCAGAATTCTCCAGCTAGTTCTAAAATATAGCAGTCAGATCCTTTATGGGATTTTATTAAAGGGAACACAGTATTGTGCTGTAGTGACCCTCAGCTTAATTCAAGGACCGGTTCGAAGTTCTGCTATCAACTTTTAAAGCTTGAGTCAATACCTGGTGTGTCCCATTCTTGCTAAGGAAGCACAGCTAAGCATGACACAGCTACCTGTGGTACAACAGGCAGCAAAACCTTCTTGGATTGGTTCTTGCCCTTGTCTTTGGAATGTCCTGGTTACAGAAGCTGATTTGCATCACTCATAAGGGACAATCAGGTTTAGGTATATGTTAAGAGAAGAGGGTGCTAACTAGACACATGCTTGTTATGGCCAGGGAAGCCAGTGAGGGAAGTCCATGCAAACGTAATGATGTTGATAGGGCCAAGGTGCTATGGAAGGATGACGCATTGAGGGCTGTGCAAAGCTTCAAAGGGGAACCTTATCTCAGCACAGCTGTGACTGGCACATGGCTTCAGAACAGCACCCTTCTTTGGAGCCAAGAGAATGTGCCACTGCCTTTCTGCAAATACACAGGACATGTGCAGAAGCCATTTGTCAAGGAAGGTGATAGACTCAATTTGGCCCTTAAGCAAGGCAGAATGGTGCCACTGTATACATGTGCCTATTAAGCATCTTCCCCTGTCTGAGTCTTCTTCCCTCCATAAAGTACTTTTTTCACTGTTTTTTTTAATTATTATTTTCAGAGTTTTCATTCTCGTTATATAGCTGCCATAGCTAGGTCAACAGATGGTTCACAAGTGTTAGTATTAAGTAGTAAAACTAGACACATGAATTTTTTAAAAAGATCAAACAGTCATTTGGGAGGGAGGGATTGTTTCTTTACTGTAAGAACACTCATTTTCCATCTCATCCCTAGCAACTGTTTCTCTCCAAGGATATTCTCAATGCTGCCTTGAGTTTTAGGGGTGCTTTCTCAACTGCTCTTGTGCCACAGGAAGGACATCTATCAAGGGGAAGGGCCTTTCAGGTGGGCACTTCTCTTTATGATCTCTGGCCAGAGGTTATAGCTGAGCAGTTTGTTCTCATGAGGCTCCAGACTGACTTACACAAAGTGATAAACAGTAAAAGCCCTTCTGATCATGAGTCATCTAATCACCTTGCAGAATGCCAGGACAGTCACAAACATAGCAAAGATTGTAGCTCCTCTTCAGTAAAAAGCCGTAGTAACAAGTTAACTGACTTTTTTCACCAAATGCAAACTATGAGCCTGCATATGCTTTCAGGGTGCACGTTCAGTTGCCTATTCCAGAACTCAGAGCTGATGTTTTCCTTAAAAGCCAATATGGATCCTGAGATACTGCCACACATTAGCAGCACCTAAGCAATAATGTATCTGTTGTTTCACTAGGAATTAATCATCAATTAAGGACTGAGTTCAGACTACCTCCAGCCTTAGTAGCTTTTAGGAAGCTATTAAAAATGGAACTTTTTCTAAGAGTACCCTCCAACCTCTTCTTGTAACTTTTTTTTAAAAATCATCTTTCAGTATTATTGCAAATTGAGTTGTATGTTGTTTTAATTCTATTGTTTTTACTGACATTAAAATCAAATCACTAAGAATTGCAAGATTTCAGCAGGATAAAAACTGAGTAAGTTAGTAAACAGTAACCAAAGATTCACACTTCAAATGCAGATAGTGTTGATGCTACTGCAGAAGCCCTTTGAGTTTTCCAGTCAGCCTTCTTCATCCAGTGACTGGAAAGCCACTCCCTATGCTTCCAGGGAGTTTTACTCACTGCTTACTTCACCCAACTGGAAAGTTGAAATCTGAGTAAAGCTGGCTGACTGGTAAGTCACAATCAGTCACTTTTTGCCTTTAAGCAAGGGGCGAAAATACCCAAATTACAGTATTAAATATTGTATATGAATATATATGCATAAATATCCTTGTCACAGCATACTTTAACAAAGACATGGAGCTGATCCATCGTTTGTCATGCTTTTGGTTTTTCTAGCGAGTCATTCTTGCTCTCTTCCAAACATATTTGCTTTTAAAAAGAAGAGGGGGTTGAGTGGGAGAGACAAAACTAACAAAGCAACAACCAGCTCTTGTTGGAGTATGTGTATAGAAGTGGTGGGGTTAAATTTTTTTTACTATCGGTTCTGTGGGCATGGCTTGATGGGCATGGGGTGGCTTGGTGGGCATGGCAGGGGAAGGATACTGCAAAATCTCCATTCCCTCCCCATCCCACTAACCTGCTTTCCAGCTCTGTTCTCCTGTGCAGGGCAACAAAAGAAGACCCAGCCAATCAGCTGGGACTCAATGGGAGGCAGAGAAGAGATCCATGCAGGGTCAGTCATAGGTGGTTTTCCAAACTACTCAAAATTTCCGCTACTGGTTCTCCGAACTACTCAAAATTTCCGCTACTGGTTCTCCAGAACTGGTCAGAACCTGCTGGATACCATCTCTGGTGTGTGGAAATAACAAAGAACTCCCTCAGAAGGACTGGGAAAGACGGCATGGCCACTGGAAAGGTGTCTTATGGGAATTTCAGTCAGTGGGAAAATATTTGCCCTGTAGCTCCAGAGGAAACACTGCAAAAGTGTCATTACAATATTCTCCCTGAAACAGAAGACATTGAGCCAAAATTTAATCAGTTCAGCCTGCCAAGATCTAAACATCCCCTAGAGCATCATAGACACCCAATGCACAACCACAATCTAAGATTGATATCGCCTCAAGTATGAAGGAACTGCACTGTTTTGGAGCTGTTCAAGGTACATCCTGATTTCAGAACCACAATCTTGTCCAGCTAGATGCTCCAATACCTGAAAGATTGCCTTTTTCACAATAATTTCATTCCATTGTCCAGCAAATATTGATAGACCTTTTTTTCATTTTTCTCTATACTGTATATAGTGCACATACACTTATACACATATTACCAATGGGATGGGATTGCTCTAGTTTCAAAAAGAAAGCAGTGGCAAAGTGTCTAACTGTAGCTGGGAGAGAGTGGATATGAATAAATGAATACCAACTGCAATAATGTGAATGTCCAAAGAAATTGGGTTTCTTAAATCAAGAGATTTAAATTTCTTAGCCAAACTTCCACTGGTAAGCATATTTTATAGAACTCAGTTGGAAGTGTAGTCACCTCGCCTTCTCAACCTATTTTTCTGGAAAGGTTATAAATTGGCTGGGAGCATCCAAAATGGTTGGGGTGAGTGATTGCTTCTTGAGGAAGGGATATACCACCACCTCTTTCAAAACAAGATACTAATCACCAACATCTTAACCCAGCCTTGTGTCACCTCCTGGAGTGTTTACCAAACCAGGGAAGATATCCTGGTCATAGTGATTGACTTGAAATGATCAAGTATCCTTTTAACTTCCTCAGGAATAAGAGATTAGGACTTCCTTGGGAGGTAAGGTGAGCTGAAGATGGCTCTGTAACACAATAAACTGTTATGAATTATTAGTGAATTATAGTTTGTCAGAATCACCTTAATCTTTAACTAGCATCCCCAAGAATTGCTTGTTTGGGCAATCTCATAATGCAATGATGCCGAACATGTAGTTTAATTGTGTGTTTTGTCTGGTTCATTCCCATGTTATGTATGACCTTATATTACTGCCCTATGGGCACGGGAACTCCCTTGCAACTACCAACCGCATCTGTCCATACATGCTGTACTGTTTATTTCAATAGAATGGAGCATCATATCTATGCCAGGGTGAGCAATTAATTTTCTCAAGGGACCATATGAGAAACTGGGACTGCTGTGGAGTTGAACCAGTGTAACTATCTTCAAAGTTTGTCACTTCAACTCCTCAGAGCACTGCACAGGTGCAGAAAAACACTTTCTCTCCTCACCCTCCTGCAACCACAGCTGACTGAGAGAGTGCATGGGTGGCTGTGCAGAGTTCAACCTGAGTTGGCTTCTTCTCCTGCCCTCTCCCCACTTGACATCTGATTTCTAATTTCCAATTGACCTCAAATGGGCCAGACAGGAACAACCAAAGAGCCAAATGTGGCCCGGAGGCCATAAAATGTCCAGGTGAAATATATCCCATGGACTGACACAGTTCTTACCTAGCATAGGTATGTGACAAGAGTCCTATGATCTATTTAATCCAATGTCTTTCTCCAAGATATATTTTACAAATAATTGAGGGGGAATATTTCTTCAAAAAATTCAAAGCCACAAAGAGAAAGAATTCCAACATCTTTGTCAACTCGTAATCTTGCTTGATTATATCTATCAGGCCTCATTTTTTACATTTCTTAGAAAGGGAGGGAGGGAGAAAGAGAGAAAGAGAAAGAGAAAAAGAGAGAAAGAAACAAACTTAAAGAGTTTTTAAACTCTAAATGTACAAAACCATACAGTTTGAGAAGCCCATGAAGCTACAGTTGTCAAAGAGTTCAGCTGTGCTTCAGTGCCACATTGCACCTTCACTTAACAAAACTAAGTTAGTATACAGCCTTTCTGTTCCTAAGTCTAACCAGATACATGTAATATAACAGGTTTTGTTTGGTGATTAAATCTACACTTCTCTAGTAGTATTTGAACATATGTTGTTTGGGGATGGCTGGATGATACACAATATGCTCACTGCAACATTGAACACCTGAACATATGAGCACGTATCCCACCCAATTCTATTATTTTAAATATTTCTGCAGTGGGGATGTGTGATTAGATTAATCTCTCAAAACAACTGACAAAATGACTAGATTAAAATCCAAGACTAAACTAGGAAAAAACTCTGGCAAGATCACCGCCAATCTGAGTAGCTAAGTATTGGCTAAAATTCCACCTTCTTTCTTGTACTGTTTTCTAATCAGGACACAGGCTTTTCTAAAATAAATGTGGTTGCTGAGAAATAAGCCAATAGTTCTGAACAGCATTAACTAGCTAGGAGCTTAAACTGATTACTTCAAAACAAAAATAACAGCATAGCTCCCAACATTGTTAGTTGGCACAGCTGTTAAAAAATCCAAAACTGAAAAGCTGGAATATTTCTTTGCTCTGCACCAAAGGAACAAATGCATGTAAACAAGGGTAATATACACTTCAGATGTCAATATTAATCAATGGGGTATCAAAAAAAAAAGACAAGAGCAATTATCAAAGATTCCATTATCAAAAGCAGTAATCAAGTCTTCCACTCAAGCACTAACTTTTCTTTTGCTGGGAGTAAAGGGTCGATGGGGAGTCTAGAGCATGTTTTCTTTGCATCAGCCAGGAACCTAAAAAGCATCAATTCTGATTTTATCAACAGCAACCATAATTTCCCAAAACCAAAACCAAGCCAAAAGTTGCCTTCAATTTCTGAAATATTAGAATGTGTGCAGTGTACAGTAGTCATTTTTTCCCTCTCCAAAATATCAAAACACTATCTGAAAATTAGAAATGGTAACATTTGCCATCTACATTGATTTGTCATGATGCTTCACTACATGGAAGATCCATGCAATGGATTTTAAGCCCTGCTCTTGCAAGTGGTAAATGCCCACCATTAAAGGTCTCCAGCTATAGCCTGCGGTAGACGAGACAGTAAAGGAATACCACTGTACTCACCAGTGACCGCTGATACCATAGTGTCCTTTTTAGAGGGGTATTCCCAGTCATATCCAAGATTTCCAAATTAGGAAATTGGGCATTGTGGGGGAGATGCCTTCTCTTTAGCCTGCCTGTAGCAGGTTCATGGAATGAGAAATAATAGATGTCCCTCCGAGTTCTCTGGCTGAAGCCTGCTCCATGTATGTGGGTGGGGGTGGGGGGAGTTATGTAACCAGAGACCCCCACTTGTTTATGCTGTGACACAGGCGTCATGGCTTTACTTAATATCTTTTAACTGCTGCCCTGGCATTCAGTCAGCCCAGTAAATTAAAAGGTGGTAAGATTTCTTTCTCCTGGCTACAGCAAATTTGTTTATGTCCCTGGACATTGATTCTGGAATAAGAAGGGGAAACAATCTGAGGTTTGAGGGGAGAGAATAAAAGGATGTCAGTTCTTTGACCCAGAGAGAGAAACAGAACAATGGAGAGGATGAATTACCATAATTACTATATTTACAGAGATATTGTGGTGATGCTGCCAACTTTTCCCTCATAGAAATGCAGGATCATTATCCACCATGTTTAGGATATTTTGAATGCCCTCTCAACCCTTAATTCTCCCAAGAGGCTGAAGTCCAATCCCACAAGCTTCACAGATGTGAAAGAAGGCTGTGGTTGCAATCCTTGTGGACAAACAGGCACCAATGAAATCAGCAAGACATAATTCTAGCATAATGAGTAAGAACATCCATAATTTCACCCCATGAAATCAATTCTACCTATTTCCCCTGAGGTTACCATGTTTTAGTCAGTCGAAAAGTCCATTAGAAAAGTCTGCTAAATTAAGTCATGCCAGAATGGTTTGTCAACCTTTTGAGCCCTATTGGCTACATAACATAGCTTGTGAAATTAGGAATCAAAGCCACAAAAACATCAACACATCTCACTGGTTATTGGCTTGCATAGTGCATCCTTCCTGCTTTTGCACAATCTAATTAAAGAAAGCTCAGATAGTTCTGAAGTAGATTTTTGCTCTTCTAAAACCTGTCAGCAAAAACCCAACACCAAGGATACTTTTGTATCTAATAAACTGACTTTAAAAGGAAGCAAAAACATATAACATAATCTTCAGGGACAATATTACAGTGTAACCCATATATTCTAACCTTCACACAGCAAACAAACATGGTAAACAAAAGCAGCAGGAAAGATACCACTTTTGCTAATAGCAGTAAAGATAAAAATAGCATCACTGGTTTAGTTGGTTAATGTGTTCTTGTTTCAGTGAACCTAGTGGCTCTGGACAGTTGAAAGACAAAAGAAAAAAGATACTGCATTGGATCTTAAGCTCTTTCTTATTCATAGCTTTCCAGTCAGAGTTGTCCAGGAAAAAGCTCCATACTTCTCCCCTGCTTTAAGGTAAGGATATGACTAGATTGCTTTCTGATTTCAGTTCAAGGATGCCTATCAGGAATACTTCCAAATATATTAAACGTGAAGAACTTAAATTCTCAATGCTGATCTTTTTTTAAACTGCAGCATTAATCTTTTCTTATCCTATCACTGTTTAACAGTAGCTTCAAGAATATGGTGTTGAAGGTTGGCAGGAAAAATCTAGATGTAATTCTCTCACAAGTGAAAGAGGGAAAAAGAGGCACAGAATTAGGAAAATGAGATTACTTTTTATTTTGGCATATATGAAAGCAATTTATATACAATATATATAGGCAGTGATTTTAAAAAACTTTATCATTTGGTTGACAAAACACTTTTTAAAAAAATACAAAAATAAGTGTTCTTTAAAAAGAGCACAAAATATTCCAAATGTATTTTCAAAGGTTTCAAGTTAATTAGAGGAAAGAAGCTATTTCTCAAGCACTGCAGCAAGTCCAGGGGCTACCAATCTAATTACTGGAGCTACTGGGTGCCTGGCTTGTTATGTTTACGAAAGAGTATATATTCACACATATCAAGAAAACTGTCTTGCATCTGTTCCAAAGACCACTGGAAAGTCAAAGACAGGATAGGTCCCACCCAAGGAGCTATTTACAGTAGTAGAACTAGATTCTGAAAAATAATGGGTTTAAAATCTTCCTTTCTACTTTCTGTCCTGTGCCAGTCCAGGCTATCCTTACAAGCAGAAGAGCAAAATATTTCCTGTTCTACATTAAAAGCACTTCCCGTTTATGTTAAATCGTAAACTGTTTCAAATCAGTAATTTTAAAAACAAATAATAAGCACAATAACAAACAGAAGCCTTTCAACCAAGCTAATGCTATTCACTGAAGGAGCAGGTAGTGTTGGAATCATAACCTAAAGCTATTACAACTTAGAAACTTACAGTTTTATGTAACTGGAAGCATCTTGAATGAAAATTATTATGATTACTTCCAATTCCTGCTTTCAATTTTCTACAAGAATGATCTAATTCCACTGTAGAAAATATTGTAACCAGCAAGCATATCATGAAAAGTTTAATAACAAAAACTAGTAACTTAGTGACTGCTTGAATATCTATGTGCATAAAGCAACATTAGCACTGGCCTACCATTCTAACTTGGCCATCATAGCCTGCAAAGCCTCCATTTTTAGAGTTAAGGTTCCCTTTCAAGCCTACTGCTATGGGCAACCAAACATCAATTCAAATTAAAAAAGAATTCAATGTGTAACTTTTAAGAAATGTTTTATATCTTTTTTTTTATAAAAATAATTACATGAAATTTTAAACTCACATTTTCTATAAACACATAAAATCATCAATCAGTTTTTGGCACATGGATAGAAAAAACCCAGAATAATGGCCAAATTCTACTCTGAAGAGTAATTTTAGCAAACTCTGCACACGGTGTAAGAAATTTGGCATGGCCAGGCATTATTTACTTACAGGCTATAGCTTAGGATACCTCAGGTTTTTTTTTAAAAAGAAACAAGAAAGCAAATAGCATATGCCATAGCTCATCAGTCAAATTTTCACTGTCATACAAAGTTTAAACTCATCTGATAGCCATGAAGATCATAACAATATAATTAATTCTCAGAAACTATCCCTGGAAATAGGTAAAGGTCTTGGCAGAGAGTGCTACAGTACTCTGACATCTCCTTACAACGATGAAACTCTGTACCAGGGGCATGGCCTTCACGGTGTTTGATTAGTCTGTTTACCTGTAAGACAGAAAATAATAAAAGGTTATCTAAAAATGTAAATAGCTGCCAAAAAGAAAAAGAAAATATGAACACCTATTACATTGTGTCTCAGAAGTTCTGCTGCACCATTTTGGGTGGGCTGCAGTTTGCCTAAAGTGGCCCAAAAAACAGCCTGTTTTAGGTTTTGGCTGAGATAAAATCCAGTGAGAAATACAGTAAAAATTTGTACACCTTCTCCTCTGCACAATCTGTGCTTTGACAGACTTATCTCTCCAGCACCCTCTTTTGCTCTGTCTCTTATCTTGCTCTTGAAGTCAAGGATATCAGCAACAATTATGGCTAGATTGGGGGAGGGAGCCACTCAAGCAACATACTCGACTTTCCTTTCCATACTTTCCTTAGTTACCATGGCTAACATATATGACTTTAAGAGCAATATAAGAGGAGGTAAGGAAAGAAAAGGTCTGAGAAGGTAACAGGGCAGAAAGCCAGATTAGTTGGATATGCTACCTTTAAACCTATGGTGGCAGTGATTATCCCACCAGTAGTTCCCACTCCATGCTCTCTTCTCAGTCCCTTTCTTCCCTACCTGCCATCTCCCTCATCATTCTGCTATCTGAAACTCAAGTATTTTGATTCAAGCACTGACTATTTGAGACTGGTGTGGGGGGGTGTTTCTGCATATCCTTAGTGCAGACAATTACTTTAAATTTAGACATAACATAAAATAAACAAAGCACAGGATCCCTGCCCACCTTGACCAGCATGTCAGCCACATGCATGTTTCTGGCATCCTCAGCAAACACAGAAGAAAGAGCTTCTATATACCATGATCCACGTTTGGTATTTCTCATAGCAGCCGTACCTACAAAAAAAAAAAGCTAATTAAAGGAGAAATAGAAATATCTTAGCTGCGTAAGAGGAGAAATAGTGTGATAATATGACAGCACTTGTATTATCCAAACTACCTTTCAGACAGGCATATCCACAGATCATATCAGAGCAGGTGGGGAGGCGTAATTTAGGATTTTCCTTCTTGTTGGCATCACTCTCTTCACAGCCAGGAGAATTGGCCCGGTCATTCCCATCTATCTGATCCACTCCACGGTCTGTCTCATCTAACAAGAGAAAAAAGATCAACTCTATGCAGCTCTATTGTATATCTTTGTTAAATCACAGGCATACTCATTTAATCCTCAATCAGTGGTTGCAACTCTTAGATAGACTTTCATATCTGTATTCACCAGTAAACCTGGTGTCACAATGATTAGAATGCAGTAATGCAGGAAAACTCTGCTTGCAGCCTGGCGTTAAATCCTGACGGGATTCGAGGTTGACTCATCCTTCTGAGGTCAGTAAACTGAGGACCCAGATTTTGGGGGGCAATATGCTGACATTGTAAACCGCAGAGTGTGGTAAAGCACTATGGAGCAGTATAAAAGTTGAAGTGCTATTGCTGTGTGTGATATAAACTAACTTTTCTTTAAACAGTCCTCTTATTAATTAACCTTATATAGCATTCACAAGCACAGAAATATGATGTAGATAAAAGTATATGCAACACCCATATCAAAAGGAAGGAAGAGACATGACTGGTAAATTGCAGTCCCTTAGTTTACTTAGGATATTTTCTGTCAGAAGCTTTTAGTGGAAGTTAAAGAGATTGGCTAGAAAAGGGAAGCCACCTACTGGAGAGACAGGCTGGCTTTAGGAAGAGGTCAATCCATGACTGATCAGTGCTTGCAGCATCTAATCAAGAGGTATTCGATACACATCAGGGTTTGCTATATGAATTTTCTCACGACTTAATTCCATGTTTGACTCTTATGACTTGACTCTGGGAAAAACTAAAAACCTCTCCAGTTAATTAATACTTGCTGTTTCTTAGTCATGCTCTTCACAACAGCAGATCCCTGACAGTCAAATGAACCCTTAAGGCCATTCACAACCCTTAAGGCTGTTCTAACTCACAAGAGTATTAAACATACTTGTCCCATTCCTCCTGCATAGCGCTTTTCTGCTCTACCCAGATGTAAGAATCCTTTCCGATGGGACTTAGTTGTGTCTTGGTAATCCTAGCTCTATAATTGAAAATAAACTATTAAAACCTTCAAACCAAACATTTTGCAAGGAAGCCTGGTATATAAACAGGAGTATAATTGAACAGGTCTCATCTTTTAAATATCTGGGGATAGTCTACAAAATTCAGGCATCCAGAATGCTCATAAGAGCTATTTTGTCTGAAACAAACAAATTCACTTTGTTGCCACTGTGAATTTTTTATTTTTAAGCAAAGAAAGGTATTGGTAGCTCCAACTAGCTAAAGTTGGTACAATTTATAGGATCAATAGAATATTTGTAATTCAGAACTGAACTGTGAAATCCTTGGTAGTTTGAGCTTAGTGGATTTCTTGCAGACATTTCATTACCAAACTAGGTAACATCATCAGTGCTAGAAGAGAGCAGGATTTGCTTTCATTTTATATACTAGTGACTTGCCGTGTTAATGGGTTTGATCCTGGTGGTTCCCTGCTTAGGCTGTTATTTACTGTTAGCTTGTTTGTTGGTGCTGATACCCCAGTCAGTACACCAATCAAGGAACTACAGCCAAATAAGTTAACGGTAAACACAACTGCCTGATCAATACCCCTCTCACCAACACTGACAAGGCAAGCCACTGGTATATAAAACGAAAGCAAACTCCATTATCTTCTAGCACTGACAATGTTATCTAGTTTGGTAATGGAATGTCTGCCACAAAACAACCAAGTTCAGAGAACACCAAGGATCTCACGTTTGCGATCAGTTGAGTTTATTTCCAAGACTGCACTTGTGAACCTTGTCCAGTTTAATGCTGGGAGATGAAATTTAATATAAAGCAACTTTAACATCATCACTCTTCTCTACCACTTACTCTCCCTAGGCCAGTGGTCCCCACGGCTTGGTGGCCCAGCGGGGGGAGAGTGGAACCAGCCCACAGAAGCAGCGGGATGGTGCACCTGCGCATGTGTCAGCCTGCCACTCATGCAAGTTGATGCACACATGCACTGGCCACATCTTACGCAGCCTAGTTCCAAACAGGCCATAGCCTGGTAGTAGATCACAGTCCGGGGACTGGGGACCCCGTCTTAGGCTATGAGTAAGCCAAAACCACTAATAGGAAGAATACAATGGATATTGGGTGCCAATCTGACTTAAATGCATCACTTTTTTAAAAAATGAAAGTAAATGGCAGTTTTCTCATAGAAGGGCTTTTATTTTGGCTCAGTACAATACTTTCCCTTCAATTGAACTCGACGGAAGGTATCTTTTCCAGAACAACTGTGCCCTTGTGATGACAGACAAGTTGAAACTATCAAGCATAACCTTCTCAACTGCTCATTTAATGGTGTTGGCAGTATTGACATTCTTTATTCTCTAAATTTCCAAGCCATACAGATCAATTTTATATTTGATTACTTTCTGAGTGTCTCCTCCATAACTTATGTTACATTCTGCACCAGCAGTAAGAAAGATTTGGCAAGAATTTATTAATAGTACTGCTATACCTGTATTTTTACTCCAACTTTTTATATTTAGTTTTGTAATCTGTAATGTAAACTTTTTCAGGATCTTTTTACTACACAATTATCCTATTTTAATTGAGCATTATTTTCAGCTGTAAAAACATGAAATCTGACTGGAATTCAGTCATTTTATAGTTGTTATGCTATTATTTCTCAAACTTCTGGCTATTGTTTGTTCATCTTATACACACCAGTTATCGTAAAACTATAAGTTATTAATTTTGCAACTAGTTCTGTAATTTTTAAAACTTGCATTTTATGCTAGACTTAAACATTCTTCTGCATTGTCAGTACCAGCCATCATAGATCAGACTGTAATAACAGGGAATTCTGAAGGCACCATATAAATTCCTAATACTGAATGAATTACATGTACAGTCTACAGACTACCTTAATATTACCAATAAACTGCTGCCAACCTCCCTCCATACTTATTGTATCCAATTTCCAACAGTTAAAGAAAGGTCACCAGTGTCTCTAATACTCTTTGTGGTTGCTATTTCCAAGACAGCCTTAGGAATTTTCAGCTATGGGAAATCTATACTTTTCTTTTTAAAGAATATATGAAGGGAAAAATTTCTAATCAAAATAGCGCTGGATAAAGAATGTACACGTGCATAAAGCCTTAGATGCAGGCTTTTTACAAACAAGCTTAGAATACAAGTGGAATTAAAAATAAAAGTTTTCAATATCTATATGCATCATCATAAATGCCACTATCTCCTTTAATACTCATCTAAAACCTGTCAATTTAAGCATTTATTTTAAATATTGCTTTAATAGTTTTAAATAATTACAGTATTAATTTATGGTACATTTTAAAGACACCATAGGAAAATGAAAAGGTAGGCTTCTGAAGGCTCTAAAAATGGAGGCAGGATTAAAAAAAACCTTTTTTTTTCTATTTATGGAAAATATATCAAAGTGAGAAAAATGGGGTGGGGGAATAGCTGATTTATAATCACAGCTTTCATCAGAGGTTTCAAATATTAAATCTTTCTCACATTCTCTACTCCAACCAAGTAGTTTCTTAACTAAGTAACCTTGTTTTCAAGAGCTTCAGATGGAGAGAAAACAGCTTATACTCTGTACCTTTATATTTCCTTCCCTTTAATTATTCTTTCAGCAAATCCAAATTCAGCTAATTCTGCTCCAAAAATCTTTCCTTTTCTATTCAGTCCAGACAGTCCAGATTTATACAAAAAATATAAGCTCTCCCCCCCCCCCCCCAAAAAAAAAGGGTTTTTAGGCTATTAGCTTATTTTCAAAGCTAGCTTTATCATTATTTATCTTGGGGGTGAGGGGCTTTCTTGCTAATTGTTCTTGTTGCATGCTCAGTATTAATAAGGCTACACATACGGCTGGACTCACAGCGTCAAGTGCTTTGAAATTGCTTTATGCACACTATTGTTATTAAATTGTACACTTACCCTACTGCTATTTATATTTAATATAATCAGTTTGAAACCAGTTCATAATAATGGTGAAATCATAAGATGCCCCTAGAGAAAGCAGAGTTGTTGCTGACCCTTGCTATTCCTAACTGAATTAACCTTCCTTCTTTTCCCTTCCCCTTTAATATGAAATAAATCCAAGCATTCAGTATTTACTGGCAGCAAGACTGTAGAATAGACATAACCACTCCATTCCAGCTGCAAGGTTACTAAACAGCAGGAGCCAGTCCACACCTACTGGGAAGGAAACAGCAGCTAGTGGACAGATGAACGCCTCACAGTGGGAGCTGCAATACTGAAGCAGCAGCAGTGTGCTATGGAAGATTGGATCAAAGTAGGATAAACAAGAAGCCCCCATGCATTTAGACAATGTAACAATATGGTAATCAAAATAAGCATCAAATGTCAGGTTTGCATAACGAAGCTCTTGCAAGTTGTTCTTTATTTTATGTAGTAACATAACATAAAGCTAAACAGACCAGCTAACACAGCTTTTAAGTCAAACATTTAATTACTTGGAGATGAATTCATGTGTGAAACTATAATGTACAAGCTATGTCGTAAAAAGTTCTTGATTTTTTTCCCTCCTTTGGTCCATGAGCAAATAAATTGTTAACCATGCATTAAGCTCTTCAGTAATAAATAAAAATCTATGCAGTTAAGTAAAAATCTCCAATTATGAAAGCTGGTGCTATCTTACTAAACATTTGTCTCAATCAATCCTCTCAAGATAAATCAGTAGAAAAATACCAGCACCAAACACATTTGGGGAAGGCTTATAATCCCCAGGAAAAGACATATCATATGTCAAGCAAAAGAAAGCATTTTTCTTCTTCCTGAGGTCCCCAAGCAGTTCTCTCTATTCATTGGTATTTTTCCTTTTTCTAATTCTAGCAGTTTTGCAGATCCAGTATCTCCACAATGAGTGTCAGAGAAAGGGACATAGATCCCAAATGTGTTTCTTCTAAGGTCTTCCATTTCAACCTTAACCCTAACCAAAGAAACTGAGGCTATGTTCACAAATCATACTATAGCATGAAAGTTGTTTGGCAGATTCTAGCTTAGCACAAGATGTTAATCTAATTATTGTGGCTTCTGAGTCATGGTTTATGGATAAGCATACCATGTGAATCTACTTTCCTGACTTTTGTGACAAGTTCAAGCCATTAAGTGGTTTAGGGTTTGGCTTGGGCTATCTTTTTGTACATTCTATTTCCAACTAAGTTAAAAGATTAACTCTAAATTTATTTACTCATGTTGTCCTAGCCAAATTTCTTGATCCAGTTTATTATTCACTGAAAAACTTTGCACAAATGGATACCAGACAAAAATATCAACTTTAAATTGAAGAGAGCAAATTAATAAATTAAATTTAAATTAGGTCAAAGAAATAAATATAAGTTCTCTTTGCTTTTACTACACTTACAAAATTATCTTCAGAATAATCCAAAGAGGCATTTTTGAACATATTTTATAAGCTTCCACTTCTTCAATTTTTATAATTATACCAAGTAAATAATTTTGAAATGTTTAAAGTAACCTGTTTAGTCACAGTGCTTGATTTCTCAATGGAAGGACATGATGAGGTCCTTTTTTTCCTTCTATCCTTGGTCATTTCCTAAATACTTTTAGAGAGATTTCAGAAAATATTCTCCATAATATGCTAATATGAATCCTGCCATCAGTGAATTTCAATCTGTATTTGAAAACAAGATAGTGCATAAAGCTGCTATAAATGACTGCAGTATTCTCTTTAATAACATATTTTATCCACAAACTACAGTATGCTGTTTGGAATTATCAGAGGACTGAACTGTTTCATATGGCTTTTAATTCACAGCTTATTGGTATTAATAGACACCACAGAGAATTTAGTACACACTGTAATTTTATGTACTAGCTTTATTATTTTAATAGAAATACTGCAACCTCTAGGAGTTGTGTAGTAATGCAGCAGTCTAAAAATATTGTAAAATAATACAATAAATAATACCATTTATTTAACCATAAACTGGTGCATAACCCAGGGAATTTGCATCCAGTTCATGTGCCTTGTTCTGTGCAAGGCACATACTGGATTCCTGCTTTCCCTGATGAAATATCCCTGGTTTTAGCGGTAAATTCCATACAGTTATGATCTGTAACACTTGAATTTCAACAAAAAACGGAATATAATAATTATGTAAAAAAATAGTTCAAATGTTTATACGACAGATAGGTATTATTAAATTGTGTGTGCCTTAAATAAACTTGCTTAAGTTTAATAGGTTAATTTTATCAAGAAGTGTTATTGTAATACTAAAGTTTTATTTACATACCTCAAAAGCATATTAAACAAGGTGTCTGCTGCCCTGGCACAGTAATAGAATACTAGCTCTATTCTGGTTTTTCACATCAAAGAGAAGCATCAGTATTCTCCTAAGATCTGAATCTTGGCTAAAATAAATAAATTTAACTTTAAGGACCATTTAAGTGCCATATCAAAAATATCCAGTTTTTCAACCTTTATTCCCTATAAAACCTTTTTCAAGCCCAAAATGTATTCCCTATAAAAAGCGAACATTTAAGGCAAACCTCTGAGGAACTGCACAAACGGATTTTCTAGGCACTAGTTTAATTTACTTCACAGAGTTCATCTGTACTGCAGGTACGCTGTCTGAAGGTTAAAATAATTTTAATGCAAAGGGGAAAAACTACGGCCCTCAAGATATTGCTGAACTCAATTCTCTAGAATCTCAGCCTTCATAAATTGTAATGGGAGCTATAATGTTGCTGTAGGCACAAAGGAAAAAAAATAAAGCTTTAGAAAACAAAGCTTATGTAAGATGCAGTCAATGCTCTCTGCTACTTGGCTTCATGGAGAAATTGAATAAGACTGCCTAGATGAAGTTAACTTTATCTTGGCAGCCTTGTTCAATTCCTCCATGAAGCCAAGTATATACTGCTGACACTACTAACAATTTCTAAATCTGAATCACAGAGAATTTAGACTTCTATATGTATTAAAGCATTTTTCCTTTCCAAGATAACTCTAGCCACAATTAGAGATAGGGCTCCTAATTTTAAAATATACATTCAAATCCTTTCACCAGAATCATCTTGCCAATACAGGCCTTCTAGGAAAAGGTGATGGTTTCCTACTTTTGTGAGATGAGGGTGTTGAACTCCAGAAAATCTATTTCATAGCAATGGTCCTATTTCACAGAACAGCCTTTTTCCAGAAATTAGATGCACCAGTTTTTATCTTTCCCTAAGTTGGATAAATTGAAGCCTTTTATAAGAAAAGCATTTAGGGAATAATTTGGAATTATGATGCCTATTGGCTTATTGGTCCACATTATTCATGTTGATATTATTTTTCACTTTGGATGTTTTTACTTAAAATCTTGGAAATCCTTTAAGATTATGGTGATATGTTTGTGCTTAGCAACTGAAACATTTCCTACAAATTCTAATCAGCTGAAATATCTGCTGAATCATCCGCAGTCCTTAAATCAGTTATAATCTTTTGATTATGATATAATCTGGCTAAGATCAGTCTTATATTCTATATCCTTTTTTTTCTTACATCCCTATAACTTGTTTTAGATTCAAGGAACTTTGATGAGAACAGACATGTTTTTGGATGTCTCTGGATCTTAACAGTATTTTAAATTCATCTGCCCCCCCCCCCCTGCATATGAATCCAACAAAAACACAAAATAACGAACTTTTTCAAGCTACTCATACAAGGTGATCTAATCTATCAAAGTTCATCACAGATAGGAAATACCAGAGTCCAGAGGTCAAAAAGAGAAAGAACGAAAGTTCCAGCACACAATCTCACTGGAGTGCGGTTAGTAGGGCTAAGTGACCCCATTATGCATGCAAGGAGCAGAGATTACAAATCTCCTTCTTCTTTTTCCATGTTACTGCAAGGTCTGCAAGTTGCTGACCAAAGCCATGCACAGTGAGAACCACTTACAGAGAAAGGTAGTGGCAACAGCAAGGCAGGGAGGTGAAATGGGTTCCACTTATACCTGAGAGAAGTAAAGATGAGAGGTGAGCACAAGCGTGCAAAAAGGGGAATGTCTGTCATGAATCACAGGTCACCCTCCCCGGTCACTTACCCCCCCGGCATGCCTGGATGAAGAACATTTTAGGCTTATTCTGAAGTTTAGGACAATTTGCATTGTCAAAAAGACTGAAAATTTCCTGCAGCTGGAAAAGAAACAAGACAAGGTAACTGAGTAAAAGGAAATTGTTAAATCGATTCTTGTCACTTTACATTTTTTATTTTATTACTTTAATATTTTACTGTATAGTGATTCAAAGACTATAAAGGCTGCCATATTTTTTTAATTATTACAATGCAAGCATGCTATCTACTCTGTCCAGGTTTTCCCCCTCCATTTGTCTCCCCTTCACCAAAATATCTTCCATTCTATTTTAAGGCAGAATCTCATAATACATTAGAACTGTTTAACGCTTGATTGTTTCCATGATAGCTAGTTTGCTCCTCAGATTCCCTGCAAGATCACATTCTAAAACAATGAAGGAATCTGAGTATGATTACCTGAAGTAGCTTTCCATCCACTCCGTAGACTCCACCCTCTATGCCATGCGAAAGAAGTGATACTATGCAGGAGTCTACGTTTTGGTGAACTGGATGCTTGGAAAAAATTTCCAACTGTTCTTTCATTTCCTAAGGACAAAAAAGTATCCCTAATCAGCAATCTCTTGAACCATATAGGCAAATGAAGTTGGAAATTAGAGGAAAAACCGCCAAACAGCATGATAACTAGGACATAAAGGATTCAAGAATGATCAAAATTGAAAATGTATGATCGTTCCTAAAAGTGTTCATGATGCTGTATCATTTTCAATCCAGACTCCAAGGAAATTTCTATTTTTTAAATTTAAATCTGAAAATCTTTGTTAATGATTCAAATATATATTTATATAGAAATAAAGAAATAAAGTTGTGATAATGAAACAATCAAGAAATGGAAATTAAAAACAATATTATAGATAATTAAAATTTTAAACTATAAAAAGGAATTCTAAGAGGATATGTTCACTCTAATATAATCTAGATGCCATCTTAAATACAGCCAATTCTGGAAAATAAATTTTGTGGAACTTATGCAAACATTTGTCACAATCATCACATTTTTCAATTTACCTGTGCAGTCTGATCATGTTTTACAAACACCTGATATCCAAGATGCTTGAAGAGCATATCTAGAGCAGCATTGTCCACATTTCCTCCAGAACGCAACTCCAGATCAGTCTCACTGCTGAAATGCACATTGCTAAGGATAAGAGCCAGGCCTCGTGGGCGTGATTTCAATTTGTATGCCTATTAAACACAGATAATATATACATATATCAGTTTCTTGGTATATACACTGAAAGGAAAAATCCCAAGTTGCTTTTAAAATATACCACTCTCTCTACCGGGGTCAGAGAGAAGTCAAAATACAAAATTAAAACACTAATGTAGAATCCCCCAATGCTTTTATTCAAAAGCTCATTATCTATGAACAATTTTCCAAGTCTTCTAGTGATTATTTTTTCAGCTTGCGAAGCTTTTGAGTTCTGCATAGCCCATTTATTTAACTGCTTTCCTGTAAAGAAAAAACTCCAGACATATTTATGAAAAGCAGCAAAAGAAATTACCAATGTCCATTTTCCAGTTTACTTACCAAGTGTGCATGCGTGTGATAAAATTCTGGAGTGCATGGTTTCACCTGGGAATAATGAGGGCCATCTCCATCATCTAATGAATGCTCCATAGGCACTGCTGCAAACCGAACAAAAATATGTAAAAGGGTCAACATCAAAGCAAGCCACTGTGTAACAGCATGCTTTAGAATTACAGTAAGGTGACAATATTTAAGAAAAAAAACTATGCAGTATCTGCATTTCTTAATCTAAGCAATTTATCTCTATTGCATATATTAAAAAATATTCTACGGGTCGTCCTCAACTTTCAACTACTGTTCAAAGTTAAAAAGGTTATTGGAAAAAAGTGACCAGTTTTCACATTTATAACTGTTGCCACACCCCCACAGTCATGTCAAAAACATCAGACAGTTGGCAACTAGTATGTATTGATTGTAGCATTGTCCTGGGGTCATGTGATCACTGATTGTAACCTTCCCAACCAGCTTCTGATAAGCAGCCAATGGGGGAAGCCAGATTCATTTAATGACCAAATGATTCACTTAATAACTATGTCAAAAACTGTAAAATGGGGCAAAAACTCATTTAACAACTGACTTGCTTAGCAACATAAATTTGGGGCTCAATTCTGGTCATAAATCAAGGATTACTTGTATTGTAATGCAATGTTTCTTTTTCTTATTGAAATACTGAAATCCAAGTGCTTCAAATGAAACCATCTCACACCCTATCAGAGTTCCAGCAGAAATTAACTCTTAACTGAACTTTTCCTTTAAATAACAGTCGCCATTTGAACTAGTGGAGCTATTCTGAGTATCAAGAGAGAAAGGTTATCATGGATGAAGCACAACTTAAAAATGTGAACCTTCAACAAAATTTGTGCAGAGTAGGTAATATTTGCACAACCTTAGGACAAATTGGTATTTCACCATCACTATCTTTCTCCTCCTTTAGGATAAGACGCAAGCAAATTACAGTAGACAGAAGTATCTGGCAATAAGGATGAGGATTTGGATGAAAGGAGATCTGTAGTTGGATTCAGCATTTGGACTGTCCTGGAAACAGCAAAGGGCCGGCCCGTGGTGGCTCGGGCCACCACAGGCACCCTAAAACAAGTGATGTCAAGCTAGCCACGCCCCCCCCAGGTCATACACAACCCTGATGCGACCCTCAATGAAGTAAAGTTTGACACCCCTGGTCTACAATATTAAACAACTCTAACTCATATATTTTGAACACATGTATAACTTTTAACATTCTTTAAATAGCTTCATATTCTTCCATTTTCTGCAGTATATAAATCTATGTTTATATCACAACACATTAACAATGAAATATGACTAACAGCAGCCAATTAACTTTTGTGAATACCCATGGGATATGAACAGTAGACTCATCCAATGAATAATCTATATAATTATTAGCTAGTAAAACAGTTTGCAATTTAAAATCTCAGTGGGATACAGCTAAATCCCAAGCATTAAATTTGGAGTGTTTTTCATTGTTTTTTCCATTATTCCTTCAAAAAGCTATAATTTTATACAGGGATATTGATTTATGTATATCCTTCAGTCAGTATTCTTGTCTGGGAGTTCCAAAAATAACTCAACCACGTATAAAAAGAAAAGGTGTGGGCAATAATGTGAAAATATGTCAACCTCCAAAGTATTTTCTCTTTCTAAAAAAATAATTCACAAAATAATTAATATTGTATAATTAATTTATAAAAAAAACATTTTTGAAAGAAATACGCTGGAAAATGAATTTTAAAAATTATTCAGATGAAACTAATACCACAAGAAAAAAGTACAACAATGCCTCTCTTAGAAATTGCAGACCAACTTTTTATTCAAATGTAGAAAATTGCATTAGGCTTGATGATGTTTCAGGGATTAAGCCTGAATAATACTTTACTAGATCCCTGTCCTTGATTTCTTTCTCTTAGGACAGGGATGTCAAATTGGATTTCTTCTAGAATCGGATCAGCATTGTAGTTCTCCTCTGTGGGCTGGCAGAGGGGCAGCACCCTGCCAGCCAAAACAGGGTGTCCACATGCGGCCCCGCTGTACCTCATTTTTGCCCTCCATGGTCTCGCAGCACCCTGCCGGCTGAATAGTTTTCCAACCCATTTTTCAGCCAGGAGAGTGATGCAGGAGGCCATGGAGAGTGAAAAAGAGGTGCGGGGGTTGGTGGTGGCACGTGCAACCTGTTTTAGCCACCAGAGGCATTGTGGGGTGGTCTCTTGATATTTCCGGCCTGGACCCACGGGACAGATTTAAACACCCCATGGGCTGGATCTGGTCCTTGGGCCTTAAATTTGACACCCGTCTTAAGATATCTTTAAAGTATTAAATTATGGTTTTTTTTTCCTCCTGTCAAAGAGCCAGTCCACAGTCAACACCTGTTTGATTTTACAAGCTATCCCAATATCTCTGAGCACCTTGTTACGCAGAACTATAGCACAGGTTAAGAAACCATGCTTGAAAGGTCATACTTGTCTTATAAAGTTAAGAGAAAATAATTTATGTAACCAAATAGTAATACTAAGTAAGAGTATTTAAAAAAACCTAGCATTTATTGGTGTGAGTTTTTATTTATCTATCTGCTAGTGCTGTTGAACTTTACACTATGGGGAATACAGCATAAAGCAAAAATTGTGTAAGATACTCTCCCCCATCTCACCACTCAGACAGAGAAGACCTAAGCACACAGACCACAGCACACAAAGGTCTACATCTGTTCAAGAAAATAGACTAAGACACGGAATTATTTTTCAAGGCCTGGAATGAAAATAATAAAAAAACCTCCCTGGGTATCTCTAGGTCCTATTGCCATTGGCTTTTAGAAATATACTTTATGCTCAGTGTTGATATTAAAAATACTGAGACAATTTTTTTTCAGACTTGTTCCTATTAAAAGATATGGAGCTTTTTTCCTAATATACTAATTTTAAAAACGTGTCTAAATTTACAGGCACAAATTGGCAAACAAGTATATTACAAAAATAGCATTTTTTTTCTGTTACATATTACTTCTTATGTCAGATATGGTACATTCTGCAAGTCTATGAAATAATGTCAGTGCTGTGACAAAGGCAGATTGTATTATAAATTTACCATTATTCTGATATAGTCTTTTCTGGGATACACAGGATTCAGGCATTGGAAACGGGAAACTTTGATCATAGCAATGAGGTCGCTGAAAAAAAGACCAGAAAGTACTATGAAAATATCACAGAGATACTGTGTTCATCAAATAAAACCTCAGATGAGAAATGGGGACAAAAGATGAAGAAATTCCCACAATTTATGATAAGTGTAAATACGTGTGCATATGCACATGGATATTAATAATTCCCTAAAGCCAGTCAAAATGAACAGTAAGTCATACAATGAACAATAATCAAAAACTATTCACAGTTCTACCCACAGTACTTACCATGCAATAGATTCCAACTGAATCAAATTTGAATCAATGTTTTCCTATTGAATCAAATTTGACTGCTATATTTCATCACATTCAGTCAACCAAATACATGCACAAATGTATTGCCTCCTATAATTCTGTGACGACTCAGATCAGGTTTACCTTTCTATAAAAACATATACTGTTTTATACTCTTACTTTGGATCTTTTTTGTTTTTACAGAATCTCCTCAAAGAACATTTCTTTGACAAAAGAAATATCATGCATTCTTTAACAAATGCATGATATGCATATTTCACATATATGAAGAAAAATGTTATTTTTTGCATTGTTGTTTTTCAAAAGTTTAAACAAATCACCCAGTGAGAATCGGGCAGCATATCAATATAATAAATAATATTTATTTAAATAAATAATAATTATATTAGTTCATAACCTGAAGTCACAGCTGCCAATTCTTTAGCTGGTACTGGCCTTCATATGAACAAGTTCTTTCCAAGAACCTTGGATATTGTAATGTACATATGCGGAAACAAGCAGTATGATTCTTTCGTAATTGAAAGATGGAAATTTTGTTAATGTGATGGTGTTCAAAACATTTCCCAAGATTTTTTGGTATAATGCCCACTGTCCCAATAACCACTTGGACAGTTTATGTCATAAACTTTCAATTTTGATTTTCTTGATACTTTTGTGATCCTCTTCAATTCTTTGTTTTCTATTCTACTATCCTCTGATATTGCTACATCAGTTATCCACACTTTCTTTTCAACCACACTTAATCTGGTGAATTATGAGTTTGATTATCAAAATTATCAGTTTGTATTTGGAAATTCCACAATATTTTATCTTGCATTTTTTATTACTTTTTCAGTTGTTTCCACCAAATTTTCATTATTCGTACATAATTTTTGCAGATGTTCCAATGAAACATTTTGGCAACTACATTATGTCATTGTTTATTGTCAGTATGTATGATCTTCTTGCATGAGCTGAGTATATGTTCTATTATTTCTTTTGCTTCTTGCATAATTTGCACTTTGAATCATTTGATGATTTTTCCATTTTGGCTCTGACTGTATAGTTTGAATAGCTTTTATAAAACCACAATCAAGCCGTAACTTTTTTTTTAATATCCCAATTGTAAGCAATTCACAGGTTTTATCATAGGTTCCTATCTCTTGTAAAAAATTGACCATGTAATGCTTTTCCTTGTCAGTAGGTTTATTACATTATTTCCATATTCACTTTTTTTTTCTATACATTTAGTAAGTTCCAATTTTTAGCTTACATCAATGCTTGTTCTTGGCTGCTTTTTACAAAATCAGCCAGTGCACATTTTTGTTCTTCAACAGTTTACTTCATCTGAAGTAAATCTCCATTTCTGTAGAACAGATATATTCTATTTATTTATTAAATTTACATGCCACCCATCTCACTGCTGAAGCAACTCTATCAATGTCATGATGGAAATATAACGCAGTGAATAGTCAGTTTTCTTGTTTTTCAGTCCAAATTGTCCAGTTCAGCTTGTGTACAATTATTATCTGTTCACAACAATGTGAACAGTAAAGTTGTTCAGTTGGTGTTATTATTAAATTAAAATCATTTAGTACTTACTCTTAGTAGTAACTACTACTACTACTGAAGTTGCCCTTTCTGTCCTATCCTAGCAGAATGAAAAGTGAGATGGAAGGGTTCATGTTCATTATCTTCAAACATCTCAAATGGAATTCTCTAAATTCTAGACTAGCCACTCTAGATTTGGAAAAAAAATATACAAGCACTTTACTGAACTTGCTGGTACCTTCCATGTAACCTTAGCTCTGTTTGTTGTGAAATCTATCGTGATAAGGCTGAATAGCTGTAATATAGATTTATTGCAGAATAATTCAAAAGTATCGCTACTTTGTGTTATTTTCACTATCTCAAGTAAAGGGTAAAATAATATTTTGTAAATCTAATTATAAATTCATATTAAGCCAATATACAAATAATAGCTGAAAAACAGTTCTGTCACTTTTAATCTTACAATCACCAAGAGTTTCAAAACAATTCCTAGTAAATACTTCTCAGAATATAAGAAAAAAATAGCTTCACAGCACGAAGTGCGTGCATACCATTGTATAGTCCTAATGAAAAATATCGGTTCTAAAAGTTGCTTGCCTGTAGAGGCAATGAGATCCAAACCTCCCAATGCTTGTAAAACTATTTATAATGAAAAGTAAGTTAAACATCTTCTCTATGAGACATTAGCTTTCTACGTTTAGGAAGTTGAATACACAGCATCAAGGGGGACTGAAAATATCATACTGGTGTTGCATGAAAAAGCAATATGGAATCACTAACACTAAATGTGCTTCTTAATTATATATTTTATTTTTCCTTACCTTTACAGCCTCAGTCCTATGGCAGGGGATAGTGCTCAAGAGCATTTCTTCCAAGTGCTGTTGTTTAGTTTCTCGTAAAGCTTCACAAAAGGCTGAAAAGGCTTTGGGGCCCCTCTTCGGAAGCAAATTCAAGAATTCTATGTTTTGGCTAAAATTTCCAGACTTTGACTGTATTAATGCAAAAATATATACCATTCAAAAAATATTAAACAGCAGCAATAACAACAAAAAGCTATCCAGACCCAGAAGATATTATCACTACTTTTGCCATCAAAACATTGCTTGCAATGATGAAATTTTGCCAAAGTTAATTTTGTTATTATGGCTAGCCATTGTCAGCCAGATGTTTAATAGCAAGAGCAAAAGCACTTAAACTTACATACCACTTTATAGTGCTTTACAGCCCTCTCTAAGCTGTTTATAGAGTCAGCGTATTGCCCCAACTATTTGGATCCTCATTTTACCCATTCGAAAGGATGGAAGACTTGAGTCTTGAGCCTGGTGGCATTTGAACTACCAAACCGTAGGCAGCTGGCTGTAGAAGTAGCTTGTAGTACTGCATTCTAGCCACTGCGCCACAGAGGCTCCTGGATTTTGCATTTTTATCCACCTATCAAATTTTTCTCAAGAAACTGGGATAGGCTAATGTTGTTTGATTATGTTAAATGTATGGTCATTATTGTTAGATTCACAGTCTAAGACTTAACAATACAAGTCATAATAACAGCCTAAGAATAATTAAGATAGTTTCTAAGATTATAGGCAGTTACAAAGCAGGATAGATTTTATTATTACGGTTAGTAGCACAGTCATATGTGTAGACTGGATTTGGCATTTTTATCCATCTATCAAGTCCCTCCAAAGGATCTGAAGTAGGCAGATTTTTTTTGATGGCAATGATTATTAATTTGTTGTTGTTGTTGTTGATTAAAATGTTCAACTTGATTTACTGGGACTGATAAAAATGTAATAGTTCAAGTCCTAACCAAGGATCTCTGTTAAGATAAACATCTGAGTATCTAGGCAGTTCTGAGTAAGGTGCTTTTTTATATTATTATTATTAGTAGTAGTATTAGTATTGTTAGTATTATTATTATTATTTTATTCATTAAACATGAAACTCAGTCAACTGAACATTAGCACAGTCTTTTGCAGCTCTGTTGGCACTGCAGCAGGAAACTGCAACTTTTTGATGTAGTTTGCAAAATTCTTGGACATAGTACCAAGTGCCCCAATGACAATGGGCATCACTGTTACAACTTCAGTGCATCTTTTTCATTGTCTTTTCTTCCAAAGCCCTTTTTTCTTCTTCAACCATCTAATGTACTTATAACAATCCACACCCACTTATTCACCTTGGTAGATAGTTTGTCAATGTCACTGCAAGGATGCGTGGTTCATTGTCATTGTCTGGTCTTTCTATCCATTGCTTTTAATTCTGCTTGAGTCCAGTCCACTATTTCAGCTGAACTGGAATTTCCCAGGTGTTGATTGCCTTGGTGGCATTTCCTCCGTTGAGTTTGGACTTCAACATCTTCTTCATTCTCTTGATATTCATCTCTTTTTCTTGACTTCAGTGTGCTTGATGTTGTCAGCTTGAAGGATACCCAGGTATTTGTGGTCATCATCTTCACGCAGACTCTTAATGTTGTTTTCCTGGGCCATCTTGATTCCTTCAGTTTTCACTATTTTTCCATTGTTTTGATAGTGAGTGCGGCACATTTGTCCAATCCAAACTCCATTGCAATATCTTGGCTATATATATGGACAGTGTTGAGCAGCGATTCTATTTCAGATGGTGTTTTTCCATACAGCTTCAGAACCTCCATGTAAAGGAGGTGGGATAGTCTGGCAGATGTTTTTGATTTATTGTTATTGTTAATTGTTATTACCCATCCCACCCAATTAGGTAGGGAAGGTATGTTGTAGACGCCTTAAGAATTTTGACTGATGGGAGTCTAGGAAGTCTTCTCTGCCATCACACCAGCCCTGTGGAATAACCTCCCCACTCTCCTGGCCTTCTGAAAAGGAGTTAAAACATGGCTCAGTACCCTGGCTTGGGGGAATCTCAGAAGGGCCTGCAGCTGTGGGGCTGGTTGGAACCCTGAGAACTCTCCCTTTGCATTGTTAATCAATTTTTAACTGGTTCAAATCATCCTTGCTTCCTTTTAAATATTAATTGTTTTTCATTTTTAATTCTTATATGCTGTTTTTATATTCAGATCTGCTCCTCCTAGTGGTGCTGCTGGATACTACCAGCCCATTAGGACTGTGATAAGCTGAGCACCGACCAAACCAACCAGGCAGAAAGCCAGTTAAGGTGGTGGGGTTTTGTTCTTGGTTTTTTTTGCAACCAATGGATCGTTAGCCATCTCTGTCAAAATGCAGTCATGACCAGTATGCTATATTTGATCATGCAAGATGGCGTTTGTCAATCCAAAAAGCAGAATAACACTAGGAAGATGATAATATGCTGTTTTTATATTTTAGCATTTTATCGTACACCAGAGTCCCTCCCTGAGAGATACATGGGGAATCAAATATGTGAAAAATCAATCAATGAATCAAATATTCCATCTAATTATATTTTTGTCAACTCAATGCTCAAGAGTTTTATTAACCTTTTTCCTATCTTTTGTCTCACAAAAAGCAACGTAAGTTTGTTGTTCTTTTGTTTAATCATATCTTATTCACTGAGATTCCCTGGACAAATCCATGCAGTTTTCTTAGCATGGTTTTTCAGAGGTGGTTTGCCACTGCCACCTTCCTAGGGGTGACAGAATGACCAGTCTAAGGTCATCCAGCTGGCTTTGTGCCTAGGGTGAGGCTAGAATTCAGTCTGATTTCTAGCCTTATGCCTTAGCCACTAAACTTAACCACCAAACTGGTTCTCAAATATTATATACCCAGACAGAAAACACACAGATGAGAAATTTAAATATAAAATATGTATTGTTTCACTAAATATACAATTAAAAACCCCTACATAATAATTTTAATGTTTGTCATGCAATTAAGCACATAAAGAAGTTCAGATCAGATCTCATAAATAAACATCCTATATAAGTTGTGTTGTTTTTTTTTTGCTGAATAGGAATAGAAATAAATCTGATTGTTATTGGTGAGTTTGTCTCCCAGCTTGAAAGCTAGAAAATTATATTGCTTTCCAACATTTACGTTCCTAAAATATATTGGTCAAATTTTTATCATTCAACACACACTGAGACAATTGCAATTTAGGAAAAATATGGAATATGAATATTTCAAAAGCATTCCAATAATTTAGTTACTATGTTTAATGATGTAAATGATTTTAAAAAATTAACTTTTGAGAACTGAGAAGACAGGTTCTTACTTTAATAGCTATATTTTGATTACTCATGTAAGCCCTGCTTGCTAAAACTTATGTTTTATTTCCTCTTCTACTTATTATTCTGTAGTGTGTGGCTTGTAAGACAAGAAAATTTATCAAACAACCTTTTATTACTATTAGTATTGGTTGACTAAAAGTTAAAAAAAATGTTTGTTCCACTGATAAAGTGTTCCCATTTGTTTTTAGAAGCAATTCTTGCCACAGATGATCAAGCAAGACTCTATAAGCTTTCATTCATCTATAAAGGTTATACCACTGCACGCTACCTGAAACTGCTGACATTAATTCATGAAGAATGCAATGTTAACAACTGAAAGCATAAACAATATATTAGAGCATTAATTGCTTGAGGTAATTAAAATTAAGCCCAGGTATGATAAAACCAAACACACCTGTATCGTCTCCATCATTGTTTCCGTGATAATATTTTTTTCTATAAGATGTTCCATTAATTCCTTCAACACAAGTTGACTTGCTAGGGATACGCGGTTCTTTCTGAGCATCTCTTGGTGACATTTCTGCATGCCATATGCACCCAGCATCCTAGAAATAAAACAAATCTAAATGGAAATAACTGTTCTTCACATCTTGGATATTTAAAACTTAAAAGCACAAAAGGAAGTGTTTGAACATTTAATTTAATTAACCATTATAGTTCCAAACCTACTAATGGCTATAAAAGGGATATTTCCAATTTAAATTTTAAATATTTAAATTTCTCTTGAAGCATTGGAAAATATATATTATAGGCTCTGGCAAAATTATTCAGACCTGCAGTCAAGTCAGATCAAGGTCAAAACAAATATTTCTTGGACACGTATGACACCATTTCTTGCATCACAGTAATACACCCAATTAAAAATCTGTGAACTATAAATATACATGTTTTCTATCACTTAATAGGATAATTCCTTTATATCATTTTAATCAGTGAGCTACTGCTCCAATCAACCAATAGTTACCACACAAATGCAAATCAGCTACTGAAATATTTCACAGCAAACTCTGTGGTATGTACCTGATAATGCTGGACGAATAGTCTACTCAAAAATAGAATGATGGCTTGAAATGTTGGTCATTTCTTCCTTTCCAAAAATAATTTTACATTTTGTGATTTAAGTCCGCATCAAACCAAAATAGCTTATAGTTGTTTTTAATGGGGCATTCACTTCAGACAACAATATGAAGCACACCAAAGAACAGCCAACTTCAGGCAACAGGAACAAGTTTCCTTCATAGCGTTCCCTTTCCAAATTGATGATTCCTATTGAAAAGTATATTTCAAAAATGTGTTCTGCTATATTTATTGTGTTTATACCAGAGTCAAGAAACATTACTCTCAGCAGATACATCATACTATGTGGGCTTAACAATTATACAGGAATTTTTATAAATATCTCACACATTACCAAGGTACACTTGTTAATAATATTTAAAAGCTATATCCTTGCTTGCAAAATAAACCCCAGCAAGGTGATGAGAGCTATGTCACAGCAAATATTTATGAATGGTGCATTTATGGCTTTATGTAAAACAGACAAGGATTTGCTGAATTCATTTTTATTGTGCACAGAAAGCATGGAAAACTCCAGCCGCATAACAACTGACATCCATGCCAGTGCCACCACAGATGTATATAACCCTTCTTCCATAATGAGATAAACAGAAAAGAGCTTTAATTTTGTCTTTGCAGAGAGAGAGAGAGAAAGAAAATACTTCCAATGCTGGTTCAAGCCCAACGATCTTTTGTCAGCACAGAATCTCTGAAGCGGATTTTTTTTGTTTAAATTCGAACATCCCCTTCGTGCAAATCCTAAGCATGGGCTTTTTTTTTTTTTCAGTCCTCGGGTGACCTCCCCCCTAAAAGGGAGTCATCTTTTCCTCTCGCTCCACTTGCACTGCAAACCCAAGCGATGGGACGGCTGCAAAAATCAAGAGTTAAATCCAGAACACCGAAGAGAGTTTCAGAAACTCAACGTGCTCCTCCCATCCGGGCTTCTGCATGCTGAGCCGAAAAGGAAAGGGAGAGCAAGACAAAAGGCGAGCGGAATCGGGGCAGGCGGGTGTGTGTGTGTGTGTGTGTGTGTGTGTGTGAAGGAAGTCGTGAGGGGGAGAAAACGCCAAAGGCCCAAGTGGGAACTCGGCCCCCAGGAACAGCCTCGCCCTCCCAAGGCACCGCGCCGCAACTGCAAGGCGGGCGGTCCTTCTGCTCCATCCCTTGCCATCCCCTGCAGGCGGGCGGCTTCGCCAGGCTCCCTCGATCTCATTCTACCTGCTCCACTCCCGTCCCTTTTGGCGTCGGACCCTGACTAAGAAGCGCGCCGCGGGAGACACCGCCAAGCAACGCACGGCACGTTCCGGTCCTCCTTGTGGCGCCGCCAGCCCTGCTAGGCCCCAGGCGGAAAAGCGGTTTCCCGCTCAAATTCCTTGCTCTTTAGCCAGCAGGAAAGAAGAAGAAAAAAAAAAAAAAAAGCCAGCAACCTTGATCACGTGGGAGCGCCTTCGCCTCCTGCTATTTGTGCGCTTGCGCGAGTGGCGGGTTTTTTTTTTCCCCCCACACACAAACACAGGCACCGCGCAGGCGCAGTTATGTCTTTCTCAGGACAAAGGATTTCTCTCCGATTCGGTGTTTTTTTTGTTTTGTTCGGCAGAGTTCGGGATTTTTCACCTGCTCTGGATCCAGGCGGCGGTTGTTTTCTTTGATTTATCCAATCTTTGGACTTTATAATCTGCCTTTCTTACGACTGCGTCCCTTATGAAAAAGACTTCCTTTGTGGCTTTCTTGTTGGTCCTTCCCGTGCTGCCACATCGCTTTCACTGAGTTAAAACGAGAGTGGAGAATCGAGCAGCGCCGGATGCCGCTGAACTACAATTCCCAGCAATCTCAGCTAGCAGGTTCAATAGTGAAGACTTTGGGGGGTTATAGTTCTGCGACAGTAGGGCAATCTCACAGATCAGTGATTACCTCCTGTTTGTTTGTTTTGTTAAGCGATTATAAGATAACAGGTATAAGTATAAACATAGTTATGGATACATGAAATGGATACATATAAGAAAAAATTAAGATTTAAAATAGGACAGGGACGGAATTTACATTATTATGCTACCTGCTTGTCAGCTGTCGCTAACTAAGCCATAATACACTGCTCAGAAAGATAAAGGGAACACTTAAAACAACACAGTGTAACTCCAAGTCAATCACACTTCTGTGAAATCAAACTGTCCACTTAGGTAGCAACGCTGATTGACAATCAATTTCACATGCGGTTGTGCAAATGGAGTAGACAACAGGTGGAAAGCAGAGGCAGTTAGCAAGACATCCCCAATAAAGGAGTGATTCTGCAGGTGGGGACCACAGACCCCTTCTCGGTTCCTATGCTTTCTGGCTGGTCACTTTTGAATGCTGG
>BLBF01000004.1:9169580-9199917 GCA_015471245.1 Laticauda colubrina | reverse complement strand
ATATATATATATATATATATATATATAATATTATAATATACCCAAATGCCTTCAGCATATATCAAGTCTTAGTCATGTTCACAATACTTGATAAAAACTGCTTGGTGGGACACCTTTTTACTAATGTCTCCAAGTAGGTTCTCAGAAGTAAAAAAAAAAAAAAAGCTCAGATCACCAAGGACTTCACAATTCAACCCTGAGTTACATATATTCTCTTCTGTTGAAAGTCATTGCATTTGGTAATGTATAGAATATGTGTTTGCCCAAGATAATTGTCATGAAGAAAAGTTAGGAATGCTATACAGGCACATGAAACTCATGAACAGTCAATCATCCACTCTGTCCACTCTGAAATTCATGAATGTGTCTGTTTTCCATTTCCAGCACCCGATTCTTTTGTGACTATCCTTCGACTTAATAGATGCAGGAATCCTATAGCTGGTCTGTTTCAAGGGATTCCTAAAACTTAATTGCTTGAAATATTGCATACTTACTTAATTAACATCTTCCATTATTTGTTATTCTGGATACAAGGGATCAGCCAATAGATTTTCTGTGATCCAATGTTTTATTTTGTTTGGGCATTCCTTGGCAGCGCTGGATTTATGCTTTTAAAATCCAGCAATGTATTAAATGTATTTTGCATACTTTCTTACAATTTTGCATATTTTAAAAAACAATGTTAAAATTAAGCCTTCTGCACCTTAATCAATAAAAATAACATTTATTGCTCATTACTACTGTTTTTAGCAGCTGATATATAATTTTCAGACATGAATCTTTTGAACATACTTGGAAATTATTCAGATTTTTCTGATAGAAATAGTGGCAGTCTTAGTATAATCTGAATTTTAAATTTGACACCAAGGCTTTCTTTATTTCATATTTATGTGGAGCAATTACCACTTACGATGTTATGTCTATTTCAGGTAAAATTAGTGAAACCTGATTTACTAGCCCCCTTCACCAAAGACGGATTTGAAAATTTTTAATTAAATTCTTTGGAAACTATATTGCACTAGCTTGTATATAAAAGCTTATTTTCATCACAAGAGATTCTAAGGTTGTGACAGAGATCCATACCAGATTCATTATCTTCATCACAGGAAATACTCCACATGTACTTATCATGATTCACATAAAGTGAGCCCGGTTTCAATAAATAAGAGAAAGGGGACACTTCAGTAGCATCCTCTTGGCGCTGTCCTCTGCATTACAGAACCCCTACTTGTCCCTACTTGATTTTAAGGAAGATGTTCATTGTTATGGTTAGCTTCCATTCAGGAGAATGTTGAAATAAATATTTGGATAAAATGCTTACTCCTAACAGAAAACACAGACTAAGACAAATGCTAATATTTATCATGACAGGTATGATGATACAGAAAATAACAGAAACCAGTTTTAAGATGAACCATCACCATTGTAATGTATTTTGGAGGCTGATTTTAATCTTTCCAGGGAGATCTTTTAAAACCTTTCTGGATCTAGACTAGTTTATCAATGAAACTGAAATTTAAAAAAATGTAAAACTTCCTGCTTTTTAAAAAAAATATTTATTTCACTGGCACTCTACCCTGCCCTATTCTTCCCTCTCTCCAGATTTCTGTTTACATCAGCTAGGCAGAATGATTAACAATCTGTGCCTACAATTTGCCTCCTCCAGATATGTCAACCTGTCTTTTGTTCTCCACTTCCTAGGCAGCCTAAGCTACTGTTCAATGCTAAGAACATATGAATGACTCTGGAAATGTCCAACCATATCAAATGAAATGTCTAAGAACCTTTCCACCTCTTCCCACTCCCTGAAAGAAACTCCCAAGGAAGCAAAGGAATCCTTACCATGGCTGCATGTCTACAATGCATACCTTTTTCATAAAAGAGAGTCAAGCCCCTTGCAAGCAAACTTTGCTTCAGATGTAGCACAGGCTACAATACCAGGCTGACCATGGGCTCGAAAGAAGTAATGTGGTAATACTGGCACTGCTTATCAATCTCCAGCCTTTCAGTCAAGGTTTTGAAGGTTGAAAGTATCCTTCAAAGACTTCGTCAACATTCGCATTCTCATACGCAGGAGGTGGAGTGAGAGGCTCCAGGCGTTCTAGACGCTCTTCGCTCCCTTTGAGTTCGTGAGTATCTGAGACAAAGCGTTTCAGTCTTGGGGGTAGGACCAGTCGGAGGCGCAACCTTGAGTACAGGTCTGTTTCGGAGGCCCGCCGTACACCTGGCTCCACTGAGACACTCAATGCCTCCACCATAGTCTCTCCATGGGCAGGAGGCTCAATAACCACACTATAGGGAGGGGGTTCTCCTTGGGTTATTCCAGGACTAGATGTAATGGTCCAAATTGTGGGAGCTGAATCTGACAAGTAGCCAGTAGCCACCACTTCCTCATATGTTGGTGCTTCATAGGTTGCGTTGTCTCTGTATTAAAAAAAATGGGAGGAAAGTTCAAAATAACTGCTTCCTGGTTGCATGAGAAACAGTTAACTATTTTTTTAATGAGACACAAGCAAAATTCTAAATCATTTCAAGCAACTGGGCTCATTGTAATGATAGTGTCTAATTTCTACTTAATCCCCATAATTGCATTCTATATCCCATTTAATTATTACTCTGCAAGAATGCAAAAATCTTTTCCTTTTCTGTAAATTATGCTGTACATTTGAACTTCAGAACTATCACTGAAATAAATAAGCACTGACAGTAATCTAGTATTCTTCTGGTAGATTTTCATCTCTTTCATGCACTATTGGACGTGTGATGCAATGATTATTTCCATACAATTCTTCCTGATAAGCCTAGAGCAGTTCCCAAGAAAATCTTAAATGAAGAATAATTAAACTATTTTTAAATGCAATAAAAACAACCATTAACAAATTTCACTTTTAAAAGAAGGAATAAATTGAACAACTCAAAAGGCAGTCTTGTAGTGGAACCAATTGTTCTACTCCAAATACCTGGGTTAACAGACATGTCTCTGATTAATTGAATATGGCCACCCAACTCATGAATGGCAACTTTAAGTGGCTTACATATGGATGAAAGCATAACAAACAACAAAATGCTTAAGACACATTGTGGTAGAGCATAACTATGTCCACAGTTTAATGTAATCCAAAACCATTACAGAAGAGCTTATCCCACATTCTGGCCCAACCCCAGGGGGGTTAGGGGAGATAATGGCTTTTTAAAAATCGTATGGAAAGCCATCCTACAGTCAATAATATCCAAATTTCAGAGACTATATTGTTCCAAAGAGTAAGCACTGTAACAGAAATTATGCTTTCTGGTTCCACTAGTGAGAATTTTTTCTATGGAAGGGAGCTGAAACACACTTACTTTGCTGGATAGCCATTTAAAACACAGCCCAGGAGTCTACTTGCATTCCTCTTGCTGCAACTGAGAAACCCCTAATTCTGGCTACCACACAGCTTCCCCAGATGATCATAGAACATCAGATGATCATTACTAAAAAAATATGTTTTGAGCAATGGTCAAAAGAGTTTTGCCCCATTTTACAACCTTTCTTGCCACAGTTGTTAAGTGAACCATTGCAGTTGTTAAATTAGTAACATGGTTCTTAAATGAATCCAGCTTCCCCATTGACTTTGCTTGTCAGAAGGTTGCAAAAGGTGATCACAGGACCCCAGGACACTGCAACCATCATAAATATGAGTCAGTTGCCAAGCGTCTATATAGGCAACTGTCATAAGTGTAATTATGATGACCATGATTCATTTTTTTCAGTGTCAAAGTTACAACTTTGAATGGTCACTAAACAAACTTCATAAGTCAAGGACTACCTGCAGTTCAATCTTATCTCATGGATCACTTTTCAGATGTGTTGGGATTACAGAACCGAATTCCCAGTCAGCCCATTCTCTATGAAATTGGCTTAGAATTATAGGAACTTCATTTTCAATCCCTCTGGAGAAAGGCAGAAGGAATGGAAATATGAATTAAACTCTCTAGCAGCATCAGAGTAGCTGCCTTGAGTCCGATTTTACTACAGAATGAATGAATAAAAATGCAGGCGTGCATGTCAGCCCTCAATGAGTATATGAAGAAACATTATGATACAGATACCTAACAGTGAAGGGTTAATGTCTTCATGTCTTTGCTTATACATATCCCAAAATGCTTGAGCACTCATCACTGGAATTAGGTTTCTAAACTAGAAAACTCCTTGGCATATGCTAGTTTCCCTTAAACTGGTGTCAGAAATGGATGCAAATATCCTGTGATTAAGATATGTGGAAATTAGCACAACTACATGGTCTTACCCATTGTGATTTTGTCTTCTTGGGGCTGCCTGGGCCTCTTCTGCATTCTGATGTGTCAGGCAATGTTCAGCGGCCACACTAATGAGGTAGCCAACCAAACACAAGCCCCCTGCTACAAGAAAGAAAACCCCAATAGGATTGATTTCAGAGGAGATGGCCAGCATGGTTATGCCAATGAGAAGGGTGGCTGAGAAAAGCACCAGCAAGGTATGACGGAGACCCTTCCAGCGTGATGCTGACAACATGGCAACACAAGTGGGAGTAACAGTTGTTGACAGGACAAGGCAAAGCAGCTGGTAGTATGGATGCCTGTGAAAGAGAGGAAAAATAGTGCACAGAATAACACATGTCTGTTTATCCATAGGACCGAAAATATTCATTACATTAAATGCTAGCACCTGATGATGTGATGAACATATGGTTTGTGCAGCTCAAAGTGCGATAGAAGCATACAGGTAGTCCTTGATTTCTGACCACAATTGAGACCAGAATTTTGATGGTAAGTTATTGCATTCATAAGTTGAGCCACCACATGATCGGACACTTTTACAAACTTTTTTACAATAGCTGTTAAGAGAATCATGTGGTCATTAAGTGAATCACCTGGTCATAAATCCAATTCCAAATTATTCAAAGTGCAGGGGGGGGGGGGTTGCCAGGAAAACAAAAACAAAAAAAGCATCACAAAATGTGATCACTTGATTGTGGGACGCTGCAACCAATTGTAAATGAGAGCTAGTTGCCAAGCACCCGAAATGCAATCACATGACTGTGAGAATGATGCAGTAGCCATAACTTTGAAGACAGTAACCTTAAGTAATTTTTTTGAACTCCATCATAACTTTGAATGGTTGTTAAGCAAACAGTCGTAAGTCAAAGATACTTGTATGGCAGATTGACAAGAAACACTGATTCAAGTAATGTAGGCTAGACTATGAACTTAGCTACCATATTTCTGAAAAGATAGTAATATCATTAGTCTGCACTGCAGTCTCCAACAGTTGAAATGGCATCTACCAAAACAGGGTGATATGCATAACTCAATGCATTTCAAAACATTAAGCGATTAAGGAGGGTGCTAGACACAACCATTCACAGTACTTCTCATTTGTAAACACTTAACAATCCCTACTTAGTATAACCAGGAAGAAATTCAACGATGCATATATTCTGGTAAAAGTCAATGGTTACTGAGCTCTGTATGGGAAATGTAATCTTTTAAATACTAGGGTAAGGATCCAGTAATGTCAAGCGTTTTTTAGAATAACAGAAAAACAAGGAGATAGACTCAAGGATAGAGGAGGAAGGAAGAGGAAAAAACATGCAGGAAGAATTATACTTTGCTAAAATCTAAGTTGGCCATGAGTAAGTACAGAAATATGATTAATGAAATGGATAAAAAGAAAGGAAAAAGCAAAACAAGAGAAAATAGTTTTTTCTTCTTATAGTAAGGGCAACATTTAATAAAATGTAACAGAATAAAAGACACAAGAATATAACATTTCCAGCCCACTTAACCACTCTCCAAAATATAGTCATGCATGCTTGGTTGACTAGCCTTCCTTAGAGTACTTGCTCACCAAGTACTCGAAAGCAAATACCAAGTAAATGAAAGAGAGGAGAATGACTTGCAAATGATTTTTATATACCTGGAAATACTCTGTGTCCTTGAAAAGTCACACTCTTCAACTAGGTTGAGATGTAGGGAAGCTTGTATATGTGTGCCTTCAACTCATTGAGGACTCCTGGGGACTGTCTGGACGATCGTAAAATTACTATAGTAAAATTAACCTAAAGGTTAATTTTTTAAATCTGTTTTTTTTTATATACAACTCAAAAGGTAAACATCGGATTAGAAATCCCAGTTTCCTGGCTTCTTGGCCAGCATCTTAACTACTACAGATTTGTTGTCCTGCTAAGATTTTCAGAAGTGGTTTGTTCTTGGCATCTTCCTAAAGTTGAGGGAGCAAGAGAAACTGATCCAAAGTCATTTACCCAATTTGATGCCTAAGGCCAGACTAGCACTCAATGTATCCCTGCTTCCAGCCTCATGCTTTTAAATTTATTTATTTATTTATTTGATTTGTCAGTTGTTTACAAGATAATAGGTATAAGTACAAACATAGTTATGAATACATGAAAAGGATACATATAAGAAAAATAAAAAGAAACAATAGGACAGGGACGGTAGGCACATTGGTGCGCTAATGCACACCCCCTACAGACCTCTTAGGAAGGGGGTGAGGTCAATAGTAGACAGTCTAAGGTTAAAGTTTTTCGGGCTTGGGGAAGAAACCACAGAGTCAGGTAGAGTATTCCAGACATTGACCACTCTGCTGCTGAAGTCGTATTTCCTACAATCAAGTTTGGTACGGTTAACCTTGAGTTTGTATCTATTGTGTGCTCTTGTATTGTTATGGTTCAAGCTGAAGTATTCATTGACTGGTAGGACATTGCAATGTATGCATGTATAAGTAGAGCATATACTATACTTAGAATGGGCCGAAGGCGGCATAGTTCTAGGTTTTCTAGGTCTAGAATTTCGAGTCTGGTGGCATAAGGTATTCTGCAGTGAGTAGAGGAGTGGAGAACTCTTCTTGTGAAATATTTCTGGACTTTCTCAACTGTGTTAATATCAGATACGTAATGTGGGTTCCAGACTGATGAGCTGTATTAAAGTATTGGTCTAGCAAATGTTTTATATGCTCTAGTTAGTAGTGCGATATTACCAGAAAAAAAGCTATGTAGGATTAGGTTAACAACTCTTAATGCCTTTTTGACTATGTAGTTCAAGTGGACTCTAGCACTTAGATCATTAGAGATAAGTACTCCAAGGTCCTTGACAGAGTTTGGTTCATCAACAAGGTCTTGACTATTCAGCTTGTATTTTACTTTCTGATTATTATTATTTTTTGCCAATGTGTAAGACAGAGAATTTATTTGTTGAGATTGTTGAGAACTGTCTCTCAACTTCAGCTGGTTCAACAGCCTGAAAAAAAATATCACAGTAGCTCTGAACATAGGGTTATGTAGACAAAGGTCTGGGAACTAGCTGGAAATGAAATCATTTTGTGATGTAGAAATTCTGTGGTGATCTAAGGTAGCAGTTGCAGTAGTTAGTCTGCTCTTTATCTGCTTTCAGCATTTGCAGCTTGTATACTTGTAAATAAGATGCCAATAGGACCTAGTTATATGTATTTGCTTACACTTCAGAGTTTTATGAACATAAAGTTCTCACCTGGGAAGTGTGATTGCTCAGGGAAAAAGAAAGTGTGTAACCTTAAGTAAAAAAAAAGGTATGATTTTACCCAAAATAAAAATAGAAACCATCCATCAGATGGTTTCAGCATTAGGAGACGAATTACATGAATCAGGGGACTGTGGAGGATGAAGAAAGACATTGACTCAGAAAGAACCTTATTCAGTACCTGCTGAGTCAAAAAGTTGCCAAGGATTCTGTTTGCAAAAGACTTTATCATTTATGTAAGAAATATAATTGCAGCATGATTTATTTCAAAATGTAGTCTGGAATAGACTAAGTGATGACGAAAGTTTACTCAGATTGTTTGGGGATAAAAATAAAAAGCCTGTTTTATTTTCTTTTATTATTTTCTTTTATTTTATTTACATCTTGCTTTTATTATTTTTACAAATAACTCAAGGAGGCAAAACATCTCTCTCTCCCCATCCCGTACCCCCAGTGGAAGTGACAATGTAATTTGACCAGAGCTAAAAGATTGAGGGTGCCAGCACTGAAAGAAAAAGTACTTGCTTTACACATGCACATAGGATTCACAATTCCTATATGAAGAGCAGGTGGTAGCTGTGACTCAGGCTTTTGCACAACTTCATCTTGTGCACCAACTGTGCCTATTCTTGGATTGAGAGTTCCCACTCATGACTACCCTCTGACTATGGGTCTCATTACTTGCCCAAGTCTGAAATCCAATGAGAAGAGATCTAGATAGTTTTCTTCCATAGATCTTTGAAGTTGAAGCACCAACCAAAAAGAGAAGGTTGAAGATGGGTAAGAAATCATCCAACCTTTTGGCTTCTTGAGAAGAAGATAGACCGCTGCCTCCTTAGGAATAGAATAGAATAGAATTTTTTATTGACCAAGTGTGATTGGATACACAAGGAATTTATCTTGATGCAAATGCTTTCAGTGTACATTCATCAAGAGTCAAGAATCTTCAGTTACAACACTTAATCATAGGGTGCAATAAGCAATCAAATCATACTAGAAAACTGTCAATATAAATTGTAAGAATACAAGTGACAAAGTTACACCCATACAATCACAAGTGGGAGGGGATGGGCAATAAGGAGAAGATTAATAGTAATAGTAATGCAGACTTTGTAAATAGTTGGACAGTGTTGAGAGTATTATTTGTTCAGGAGAATGATGGCGTTTGGGAAAAAACAGTCCTTGTGTCTTAAGCTCAGACGAAACTACTCCCTCACTCACTGTTTAGAGCTTTGGCTTTGACTAATCAGAAGAGGCAGATCCAATGGCTGCTCTCACAGGTCAATCAACTTCCTTGAGATGAACAAGCACAAACTCTTCTCAGATAACTGTGTCAAGCTGGAATTCACTAGGGAGTAACCCAAGTGATATTACCTGACAGATGCCTCAAATAATCCGAAGTCAGAAATGTACACAAAGATGCCTATCCATGCCTTGGTAAGATAAGCTAGGTAATAATGAAGGAATGGCTCCTGAATGAAGGAATGGCTTATTCCAGAGCAATATGGCATTAAGGACCACTGAAAAATTAGTGGCCAGCACTGGAGTTGAGCCAGGAGTCTAAAAAGCAGAATTGGTACAACAAACTGAGTATACTTTCCCTAAGACTGCCCATACCTTATCTCCTGCCATATCTCCCTCTGTCCATCACCAGCAAATAGCAACCTCCTATCCCCCGCCCCCACTGAATCAATCATCCCCAAAACTGAAAGTTCTCCCCAGGGTTGAAGTAAGATTCAAGCTATCTACTCTCTAACCAGCTAGCATGTCAGAAACCTTAATTCACTTCTACTCATGCATGGAGTGGAACTTAATGTAATCAATCACATCAATCAACATACTATAATTCAAAACCCTGATTTCATCCCACACTGACAACTGCAAACTGGCATCACCTGAGAAGGATATTGTTGCCTCTACTATGTCACACTCGGAGAGAAAACAAACATACCCTAAATTGGACATTTCCAGTCTGAAAAAAATAATCAACACAATCCTTCCTAAGCACCTGCCCAAAGTCCTAGTGCTTCTCAGTGCCTGGTCCTCTGGTGTCTTTACATGTAAACAGTACAAAAATCACCTGCAGCATTTGGATCAAAGAACTGATAGTCCACTTCCTTGTAGTGCCAAGGACAAGGTGGGACGGGAGACAAGGTAGCACTTGTCATGTATTCCACAAAAGCTGTAGACTCAGGCCAGCAGCCAATTCAGTGCTTGGCAAGATTGAGGGAAATGGGAGAGGAAAACGACAAATTGGATGGATGAATAAAATCCAAGAAATTACTGGAATGTCTTAGAAAAGCTATGAGTTTTATTAAAGACAGGAAAAGCTAGCAAAGATTTGTTCAGTTACCCAGAAGCAAATGAGATTTAATGATCCCTAAATAACTGTGGACCTTTCTCTGCTATTACGTGTTATTTATTCCTTGTGTTGGAGACAAAGCACAATGCCACCATAAACTTTGATAATGCCTATCAGCAATTCCATTTTTGTCTCTTTTGCATCTGTTCTATGTCACTGTCAAGTTGTGTCATAGGGATTTGCACATATGTCGTCATTAAAATCAGTGGTTAGTCTTCTCTGGTTAAATTGTTATCTTCCTTCAGAAAATCACCAGGCAGTGGGAAAAATCAGCACCAATCAGGGCACTGCAGCATGAATGGGGTGGGCTTGGTTTGGGGATTCCTTTCTACCCTAGTCTGTCCCTCCTGTCACATCCCATCTATACATCTCCCAAGTTAAAATATGAAACTTTGAACAGAGAAACATTAGAATAGAAATAATTGCACATTACAGAAGGCACGTTCTACTATGACTGAACAATTAATTATGTCCTCTAAAAAGGGCTAACTAAATCTGACTAGCTGCTGTGTAGAGTAAAACCAACCAATGACCAACAAAGGCCCAGTTTGAGGTTTCTTGTGATTTTCAGGATCTTATTTTGAGAAAAAGTGACAATCCCATACTTGAAAACAAAAATACTGCTTCTAGCATAGTGCTAATCTGATCCTGAATAAATACCCTATCTTTCTTGGTCAGATTAAATACTGGGGATATGATCTCAGTACACCTCCCTTGTTGGAAGTCTGACGATAAAACTGGTTTTAAAAACAAAGAGAGATAGTGGTATGAGAAGAAACAAATGGGGAGAGCAAACACCAGCAGAGAAGTGAATTCGGGAGTGGGAGCACTAATGGCCATGCCAAATACTCACTGAACACAGCTCTTCTTATGTCCACAACTCAGGATAACAGATGGCACAATGTCACACATTTTGCTTGCCTTGAATCTGAGCAGGATAAAATCAATTTAAGGGGGGGGAGAGTATTTTAATTCTGATACATTAAAGGACAACACAAGATTAGAGCTAAGATGAAGAAAAATCTTGGAGCAATGAATTGGAAGAGATGAGATTTGTCTAAGCAGGATGAGGACTGCAAGCAGGGATCAGCTCCAACAGCACATCAAAACATACACCACAAATGAAAACCATCACCTACTACCATCGGATACAGGATTAAGAATGACCTCTGTAGATGAAATGCTTAGAAGTTTACCTGGCCTGAAGGAACTGCCTTTTTACCTTAGAAGTGAAATAGCCTAATATGGATCTGGGTTATTGAGATACGAAGCCAGGCTTTATCATGAATGGACCAAACAGGCCCTCTACTGCCTGTTAGGGGTGTAGTCTTTAAAGCAAAAAGTTCAGAAGGAAAATATTCTTAAGGTATTTGGTGTAGACGTTGTCCTTTTTTGGCCTGAAGGAAATTCCAATTGACGAAAGCTCTGCTCTTATTCTCGCATTTGTAATGATAACAGCTTTAATGCTGGAGTCACATTTCTTGGGGGTTAAATCACACACAGAGATTGCCTTGTGTACTTAAGCTCACATCTGCTGACAGCAAAAGGGCAGGAAAATTCCACTCTTCAGAGTCAGAAGGTGCTTATGAAACCCCAAATTAGAAAGGGAGGGAGGAAAAAAGAAAGAAAATAAGACCGAAAACTGGGAGTGGAAGGGGAGAGATAGCAGGAGTTGCATAATGGCTCGAACAAATGAACTGTGAATTACTGTAGTCTTTACTTCCATCCACACAGGTGCCAAGAAGCAGAACACTGTACATATAGTACAATGAAGTATGCATGCCATTCAAATACACATACAGTTTCAAATATTAAACCTTGCTGCAATCCTAAATATCACAGAATGGAGCAGATAATCATATAGAGAGTAACTAAGAATTCTGGGGGGAATTTTTTTTTAACTTACCTATTTCCTGAAAGAGACTATCGACCTTTTGACTTCCCTGGGCCACATTGAGTGAAGAAGATAAATTATCTTGGGCCACAAATAAAATATATAATATAATCAATCTATATAAACACATTATTAGTTTAAGATACTGTGGGGCTGCATTACTCGCTGTCTAGGGCCGCATATGGCCTGCAGGGCACGGGTTGAATACACCTGCTATGGACTTCTAGATGCCTTCAGGTTCCTCATTTTAGGCTACGGCTATCTAGAAAAAAATGTGGTCACGGGTGGTATGAAACATACAGCTTTCTAAAATAATTTTTCATGAAAACAAGCCTGTCTATGATGAGCAGGATTACGTGGTATGGTTTGTCATAACATTAGACTAGGAATCAAGAAACCTGGCATAACTCTCTTCTTGCCCATTAAAGCTTACTGTGACTTACGTCCAGTCAACCAATTTCTTGGCCTAACCTGTCTCACAAAGTTGTTCTGAATTTAGATGAATAAATATGTGAGCAGGAAGCACTGTTAGTTAAGGCCCGGTCCCACTGGCCGACGGACGCAAAACGTATGCATAAAGGATACAGCCGACGAGCAAAATTTTTGGGGTGGCTCCATCCGTTGTCATCCGCTCCAAAAAGTGGTGAAAATTTGCATAAATAGAATGGAAAAGAACGGAAAAGAACAGATGTGGGTAGTATGTAGCGGGGATGTTAAACGGATGTTCATAGGAAGCCTAGCAGATGGAAGCGAGTGACACCTCTGAAGGGGATCCAGGGGAGAATTGCAAAGCGGACACATAGCAGATTAAGTGGATGCATCACGTACGCCTAAAGGAAAGAAAGGGGATGCCGCGCAGATGTATATCAGATGCAAACCGTTCACTGCGCATCCTTTCTATTTCCGTGCTACTAACACTGTGTAGACGTTCGTGTACCTTTTGTTTCCTCCCTCTTTCCATTTTCAGTTGCAGCGGATGTGAGTTGCGAGGATGCCCAGAGGATTCAGAGAGGATACAGCGGACTTTTAACGGATGATAAACGGACATAGAACGTTTGTTGCTCGTATGTTGCGGATTTACATCGTACACAGCGGAAAGTTCATCCATTCACAAAGTTTTGTGCAGCTCAAAACTTCTTGCATGGATGAAATCACAGTGGATGGATGCTCGACGGATAGAGCGTATGAAACACGTATGCAATGAGTACACAACAGATGCATAGCGTTTTCCAACGGATGGCAAGCTTTTTTTAATGTTTTACATCCTCTTTGCATCCGTAAGTGCAGTGGGACAGGGCCTTTAGGGACTTGAATTTGGAGGGGGACAGTTGAGGCTACTGTAGTGATACTGCTGGAGATTAAGGCACTGGGATTGTTATGGTGGATTTTTTTTTCAGTTTAGAGGCAATGTTTGTGGGTTTTTTAAAAAAACATTTCCTAACATTCTGTTTTTTCAGTGATTTGTTGAGGAAATTTGACCGTACAATTTCTGGAAGCCCATCCCCCAAAATTAATTAGGAATTATCTGTGACTCATGGAAGATAAGTAACAATTCCTTCCTAGAGTTATAAACTTTATAATAATATAACCTTTATACAATAAAAAGGTTAATATGAATATACACCTTTTGAAATCTTGAACAGAAAAAGAACAGCAGGAAGAAAAAAAATATGTAAAAAGAAAAGAAAAAGCAAAGTAAATGCTGCTTCTGATTTCAAACTAAATACTATTACAACATTTTCTCATATTTTCTGATGACAAAAAAGCTACGAATTGTACAGTCAAATTTTCTCAACAAATCAATGAAAAAACGGAATGTTAGGGAATATTTTAAAGAAACTAACACAAACTTTGTCTCCAAACTGAAAAAAATAGCAATCCCAATGCCTTAATCTCCAGCAATATCACTACAGTAGCCTCAACCGTTCCCCTCCAAATTCCAGTCCCTAATTTTCTATTGTCCAGCTTTTTTTTTCTAATAATCAAAACTACAAATTAAAACTGCATTTTTCTGTTTCATGTAAAAGGGTTATAAGGGGTTTGTTTTTATACTGGTTTTCTTCTCTAATCAAAGAGGTTAATTTAGACTTCTACATAAAAACCATTTCTACATTGTGAGTAGTGCCGACCTTACCATGTTTGAGTAAATGACAACTCAAAGTCTCATGATGTAAATTTTGCAATGTCCTTGTAAACATTTCAGAAATGTTCGAACAATTATGAAAACAGACTAGGGTGATACCAATGTTAATGTATCTGAATGTTATATATCTAAATATAACAAGTGATATTTACAAGTTTCAGATTGAAGTTCTCTTAAGTTTTTTAACAACATTTTGTTGTTATAACTCTGTCATAACAAAAGTACCAGGGATTAAGATTCATGAACATAGTAAACTCTGAAGAAATGTGAATAGGACTGCATTGTCAGCACATCAGTAAATGTTGTGAAGAAGATACTTTGATCTCAAAATTGAAGAAGCTTCTTGGATGATAAGCAAAACATTTTCAAGAGAAAAAAATAACCAAGAAAATTCCATTGCCTTTTGAAAAGCCACCTTTGGGACATATTCTGATCTGCTTTTATGCTTGTCAACCACTCTCCATACAGTACCAGGTGTGTGTGTGTGTGTGTTTTCATATAGCTACAGGAAACTCATACTATACTCAGCCCTCATCTCTCCACAGTCCTCTTTGCCAAAGATGCAATAAGCTATGGATACTTACCAGGCATGGAGATCCTATGGCTGATTCAGCCATGTGTTCTTGACTCCTGCTGTCATCTCCAGCAAGCTGTAGTAACTCCTTTGCCACTGTCTCCAGCTAAAGCAACTCCAACAACTCCTCACACTTCCTGTCTTCACCACTATTTCAGAAAGTCAAAGCAAAGACATAATTGCAAACTTTCACTCTTCCGCTTTGTTAGATTTCCCCCTCTCAAATAAAACTGTCTTCTTTCAGCTTCTATCAATGTTCTTCACTTTTCTTTGCTGTCTTTCAGGCTAAGCTACTCAAATGATCAGGAAGCTAGTGAAGGAAAAGGGCGGTGTAAAGGGAGGAGAGAGGGAGGGAATATATATGAGGTTTGCCTCTTACCCTCCTTCCCCTATCTGAGGTTAATCTCTCATTCTTCTGTAAAAAGGCTTCAGGGACACCTCCCTCCACAGGGTGAGGCTTTGGCCTAGCCTTTAACTCCATAGCCTGTTCTTCATTAAACTGTTTATGAGAGCTATAAAGATATACACACTGTATCCTAGGTATTCCGATTGCTTGCCAGGTGTGGTTTTCACCCTAGCTTTTGTACTATTGAACTAGTAGCAGCCCAATTAGCTTCCCAGGCAAGGGAGGTGTCTGTAATTAAGAGTACCCACCTGATGAATACAAGTTTAGAAAAAAATGAGTGGGCAGGTGCTCAACAATTCTGTAAAATTACAGCTGTCTAGTGGAAACATCAACAAGAGTCTGAAGATTCTCATAAGTCTTGCTCAAACAGAGGAATTAAGCTTGCAGCAATGATTCCTGAGCCCTGGTTTTCTGGGGGACTTCCATTAAGAAAGAAACACACCATGCCATAATTCAGAGAGGTCCAAATGTTTTATCTTTAGGAATCAATGATTTATATCAAAAGACCAAAATCACTTCCTCTCCATCCATAGCAAAATTGTTATTCTACTTCTCCTCCATACCTGTGATAGGAACTGAAACTTGGCACTTATGTGAGAATTGGAAATAACTGGTTGAAAGAGGAACCATCAGGTAAAGCTAAATTCCCATCTTCTAAGAGAGGGGTCTTCAAACTTGACAGCACTCCCAGAATTCCTCCTCCAGTCATGTTTCCTTGGGAATCCTGAGAGTTAAAGTTCACAAGACTTAAACTTGCCAAGTTTGAAGACCCTTGTTCTAGGAGAATTTGGAGGGGTTTTTTTCTTGCTAATCTCCCAACCAGATTGTGGCTTCCAAAATTGTCTCTCAGTTAAGATTTCAAGATATAAAATGAAGGAAGAACTATAATTCTGTCTTTGCAACTGTTGCATGATGTCATTATAATTCTTCAGGGGCTGGAGCTACCTGCATTTCTATTTTTATATACCTTTGTACTGATTTGCATTCAACACATATTCCGGGTATGATTCCATCCGTGTCCCAGAAATCTGCAATCAAATGTTAGTCCAGTTAAACAACATTTCTGTGTACAGTTGCGTTGTGTTTGGAGGTCTCTTCATACTGACAGAAAGCATTGTTACCTGCTTTGCTTAAGCCCATGTCACACTGCACCAACGGATGCAAAGAGGATGTAAAATGGACAAAAAAGCTTGCCATCCGTTGGTTAACGCGATGTACTCACTGCCTCCGTTTTGCTTCCTCTCTATCTGTCCAGCATCCGTTTATTGACGTTTCATCCGCTCAGAAAGTTTTAGGCTGCCTAAAACTTTTGCGCGGAAAATGTATCCAATGCATCCATTCTGCATCCTCTAGGCATATGGGGGACATCCTCTACACATCCGCTCTGCGTCCTCCCCACGTCCGTTCCTTTCCGTGTTATCCGCTCTGCTTATGCAAATTTTTGCTCCTTTTGAGAGCGGATAACAACGGATGGAACATTTTGCTCGTCCATTGTGTCCTTTTTGCATCCGTTGGGCAGTGTGACATGGCCTTTACCTAATCTGGGATGAAGCATACACACATGTCCAGGGCATTTGTAACCCAGATCATTTAACAGAACATCTAACAAAAAGTTGGAAGCTAGATATCAGAAAAAATGTGACCATGGTTATATTGCAAGCATTTGAAATCACCTCTCGATCAAAAGCCCAGGGCAATCTGGAATTTCAGTGAGCTCACTCTGCCAATTAAAGGGAGGAAGTTTAGAACAATTATCAACTGCTCTATAAATTGTCTTATAGGAAAGATGATAAAAGTTTCTTGCTTGTTTTTAAATATTTGTTGTCTCTTTATGTACACTTTCCATTATTTGTTCATTTCTTCAATCTTCAACTTGACATGGCATCCAGCTCGCAATAGCAATTCTAGGCAGCTTACAACATTTTAAAATAATACAAAATATATGTTAGTTTATCGAGGTAGTCCAGACAAGATGTACATCATATATACTAGCTCTATATAAAGTTACATTAACAGACTCTAGCAAGAAAATATTTCTCTCCTCCTTTCCTTCTATTGTCTAGTAAAACTTCTGAAAGGATCTCTTCTGAAACACTTCCCAGGATGTCCCTGTTCTTTTACATGCCAGTTGTCCCTCTTGTCCTCTAAGGTCATTTATACCACAACATAATATCGAACACAGTGATATAAAGTATATATAACAATGGAAATATTGGTTGCAAGCCATTGTTATTCTGAAAAGTAAGATACTAATTAATTAATACAGCATTTTAAGATAGTTGCCTTGGATTGGAGAGGTGGTAAATGATAGCAAAAGTCACAGGACTGAGCTGGGAGTGTTCTACTTGGCTTGACCCTGTTCTTCCTAACCTAAACTCTATTCTCAAGGGGAGGCCACAGTTCTATTGCCACTTAGAGTCAGCTACTAGTCCTGTAACAAAACATGGAGGAAATAACTTGGTTGTGGTTGTCAATTAAGCAGAAATCTTGCACAAACTCTGTGGCATGTGAATAATACCTGGTTGACCAATAATCTAGTGAATTAGTTGAAATGAGACTTCAAGGACATGTAGGACATTTTGACACATCACTCATCCCTTCCAAAGTAGTTGGAAGCAATTTGCCAATTACCCTGCTGAATTCAGAATACTGATGACACCAAGTGCCAAGCACTAAATATACAATAAAAGCTTAGCTGGAAAAAGTTATTCATTCAGTGTCCATGCTACTGCTGGCTCAGGAGCAACAATACACCCTTCACTTCTACACAAAAAGGAAGTGGAATAAATCACCAAGTCCCAGACAGAGTCCCAGAGATGGTCCCAGATATGTATTTATCTGATGCAGTGTGTCAAATTCTCAAATGTTTGAACAGTCAGCTCTTATGTACTACAAAAGCTATGTTGCTAAAGAACTTTATGTGATACAAAATCACTCAAATGAATAATATGATTTTTTGGGAAGAATAGGATTAGAAGCTGTTACATATTAGCATACTCCAAATACTCTATTCCTATTGGTCCATAAACACTTGAATCTGATTGGTGTTCTACTTGACGCTGAGTGGCCAACAATAGCTAGTCTATGATTGGCCACATCAGCGGCGGGAGATTCAAGGAGCCATCTTTGGCCATGAGCCGCGAGCAGCCTCTCTATAAAAAGGGCTGCCGCGGCTCCTGGCTCAGACGGAATTTAAGAATGAAATTAAAAAGCTGAAGTTATGCTGGTCTTGAGTCTCATTCTTCGCGAACACAACACTGGCGACGAAGATGAGATACTGAGACAAGGAGACCAGTCGAGCACGTGGCAACGGGAACCGAGCAGAAGAAATGGCTGGAACCAAATCACCACCCCCACCATTCAATCTAGTGGCAGAGGACTGGGAATTATACATCAATAGATTCCTCATGTTCCTGGAAAGCAACGACTTGCAAGGAATCTCCGACAACAGAAAGAGAGCTCTGTTCCTGACGCACTGTGGGCCCACAGTATTCAAGATGGCCACGGCATTAGCCAAACCAGAGGATGTAAAGCAGATGGCCTGGCCAGATTTTGAAAAATTGCTGAAGGCTCACTACGCACCAACCGTCTCCAGCCTTATTCGGAGACATGAGTTCTACAAACGGGACCAGAGAAGGTGAGAGCATCGCAGACTTCGTAGCGGTTCTCAGGGACATTGGAGGGGCATGCAAGTTCCTCAACATGGATGAAGCCATGAGGGATCGCATGGTCCTTGGCCTAAGAGATCTCACCCTAGAAAGCCGACTGCTAACTCGACCAAAAATTACAGTCACTGAGGCTATCACTAAGGCCATGGCAGCTGAAGCAGCTAAAAAATCAGCAGCCAAAATGCAACAAATGAATGTGACAACACCAAAAACACCGGCAGAAACAAGCCAAATTCCAGAGAAAAAGTCAGAGAACACACACAAGACCACCACACACTACGTGGATAGTGAATCGTTGTCTGAGATCGACAACGAGGAAGAGGAGATCCACAGACTCCAGGCTGAATGAAATAAATGGGAGAAGAAAGGATGTAAGTCAGGGTTCCAGTGCGCTGGGTGCGGAGGAGACCACCCCCATTCCGAGTGCCATTTCCTAGACACTATGTGCCAGTATTGCGAGAGACGGGGACACATAGCAAGAGTCTGCCGAAACCGTAAGAGCTACAGCCCCCGATGTAGAGACAACATACCACCAAGGATAAAAGAAAGACAAACATGGAGTTGTGAGAGTCGAGAAAGCAGAGGCAAGCGGCTAAACAAAAACTACAGAAAAGAAGAAACACACCAAACTATCACCATCGGTCATTCAAACGCAACCAATGGCCAAAAAGTACATGTGGCAGTAGGATTGAGGGCCAGGAATGCGAGATGGAGGTGGACTCCGGATCATATCTATCAATGATATCATGGAATACCATTAAAAGACTAATACTGCATATTGGCAGAACCAAATTAGAAAACCAAACACTGATACTAAAAGACTGCCAAGGAAACAGGATCCCTGTAGTCGGACTCGGACACTTCCAAGACACCTTCAAAGAACACACAAAAAATCTGCCTCTAACCATCGTAGACCGGAACCGCCCAAGCCTGTTGGGACTCCAGTGGTTCGAACCCCTGGGAATCGGAGTGACGGGCATCAACAGCGTCACCAAGACAGACTGGGAGGAGAACCTAATGAGGGAGTTCCAGGATGTCTTCGATGGGAAATTAGGCAAGTACCGAGGGTCCCCCATATCATTTAATTTAAATCCAACAATAGCTCCTATTAGGTTAAAAGGAAGTGAGTTCCCTTCGCATTAAAACCAAAGATTGATGAGGAATTCAATAAACTCACAGCACAAGGCATATTGGAACCAATTGACCACGCTAAATGGAAACACCAATCGTGACCCCAGTTAAGCCAAATGGGTCCGTGAGAATCTGTGGTAACTACAAGGCCATTCTAAACCATGCACTACAGCAAAGCGCATATCCTGTTCCAGGAGAGCAACACCTGTTACACTCACTGGGGAGAAGCAAGGTTTTCGCAAAGCTCGACCTTGCGTAAGCATGCCAACAATTGCCAGTCGACCCCAAAACAGCAGAGGCACAAATGATCGTGACTCATAGGGGAGCTTTCAAATGCAAAAGACTGCTATTTGGAGTCAGCATGGCCCCAGGGGTGTTCCAAAGCCTGATGGAGCAGTTGTTACAAGGGATATAAGGGGTAGTCCCATATTTCGATGACGTACTAGTGTGCCAGTGACGAGAGACAACTAGAGGCCTGTCTCAGAATAGTATTACGATTCCAAAAGGTGGGACTCAAAGTCAAAAAGAAAAGTGTCAGCTAGCCACCTCAAAAGTCGAATTCCTGGGGTACCTAATTGATAAAGAGGGCATCCACCCCACAGATAAAAAAAAATCAAAGTAATCAAAGAAGTGCCTAGACCAAAAAACAAAGTAGAATTACAAGCATTCTTGGGACTTATCAATTTTTACAACGTTTTTCTGCCACAGAAGGCAACGACGACGGAACCACTACATAGACTACTGGACAAGGCGGCCACCTGGACCTGGGGACGATGAGAAGAGACAGTGTTCCAGAAAACAAAAGATTTAATAACATCCGAATCTGTCTTAATACAATATAGCGAGACACTACCATTGACAGTCACCTGTGACGCATCACCGTTCGGCATCGGAGCCATACTCAGCCACACGCTGCCAGATGGGAGAGAAGCACCGATCACATTCTACTCCAAAACACTATCCAAAATGGAAAGAAACTACAGTCAGTTGGACAGAGAGACATTAGCAGCAATATCCAGTGTCAAACGGTTTCATGAATACCTTTACCTTTACACTTATTACAGACCACAAGCCCCTATTGGGAATATTAGCAGGGAACAGGGCCACTCCGAACATACTCTCCCTGCAAATGACAAGATGGTCCGAGTTCCTTGCCGCATACAATTATAAACTGATTCACCGACTAGGCAAAGACATTTCTCACGCCGATGCGTTGAGCCATACTCCCCTACCTGACCTAGAGAGTGACCCGGCACCAACCACATCCACCCTACAGATTGAGACACTACTAAATCTACCCATAACCGCAGTGGACATTGCAAAAGCAACAACAAGAGACAAAGCTTTGTCACAGGTTTTTAACTGGGTAGGAAAAAGGTGGCCAGAGAACGAGACAGACTTTAGATTTAAACCGTTCAGGAGCAGGCAAACTGAACTGTCATTGTTAAAAGGTTGCATTCTGTGGGGGGATTGGGTGGTAATACCGGAGGCATTACAAGAGCAAGTACTGAATATCCTACATGAAGGACACCTGGGTTTCGTATGAATGAAATCCCTGGCCAGGAGTTATGTATGGTGGCCAGGGATGGATAAGGATATTGGGAAATGAGTAGAAACCTGTGGTAAATGCCAAAGATCCCGACCTGCATCTCCTTCAGCACCTATACTAGACAGGGAAACACCGAGGGGGCCCTGGTCAAGAATTCACATAGATTTTGCAGGGCCTACAAAAGGACATACATTTTTAATCATAGTAGACGTTTACTCCAATTGCAAAGTTGAGTGTCAGGAAAATCATGGATAAGCGAACATGCCTCCTGCTTCACAGAGATTGTCTCCTGATTTATGAATTGTGCATAGGTAAATTCATGTTGTATAAAAACGTGTTGTATGAGAACTAACTGTCATAGGATGAAGCTGTCAGGCCATTGCCATAATTCCTGTTGTATTAAAAAGCTCAGGGAGATGGCAGAACTTTACATCAGCAATATAATGAAGTAGGTATGTATAGACTACTGTGGACTCAATCTAAATATTGCATAGTTTTTCAGCTACTGGAATTTCTTGTGTTATATTTTGTGAGCAGAACCGAAGCCATGTTGGATGGCCCATTGAATTGAATAAGGAAATGTGTCTCAAAACTCAGTAGTTCTGCTAAATAAGAAAGTGTTCCAGTTTGTGCACAAGAGAAAAAACAAGATAAGGCTAGAACAATGGGGAACTGTAGTAAAGTGCTGCGATGTCAGAAACCGTAGAACTACTTTTGCTAGATAAGGAGCTAGTATGGACCTTCGAAATACATGTATCAATTTCAAAACAGAAAGAATGTGAGCCAAGGCCTCGTAAGAGGGGATAAAAATGCTGCCTGAATTTTGCTCTGTGTTCCTTCTTTGCCTGAGGGAACCCGTCTCTGCAGACACGTGAATAAAACCTTGTTTTCCTTGGATCAACGAATCTTTTGGTGGTTTTTTTTCTCTGCTTCAACCTCACAATTTGGCGCCCAACGTGGGGCCCCAACGGAATTTCGACTGGAGAAAAGGGACTGGGTAAGTGTGGCGCCACGGCCTCCCATTGTAGAGGGGCCCCTCCCTTGTCTCAGTTGGATCCCGGGGTAACTGCACTCAGCAGACGATCCTTGGAAACAAGAGAGAGAGAAGCCGGCCTGATGCTCTGGGAGTATCGTTGATCACCTGAAGTGGGGACGCCCACACTCCTTTCGTCTCCAGGAGACCAGGGGTGTATCAGGTGAGTTTGTTGCCTTTTGGGATAGAAGAAGGGATATACTGTCCTTAAACTCTGGGAATCCAGCGACTGCTGGAGGACAGTGTAAATCCCTGAGTTGGGAATCTCTGGGAGATTGTTGGCGGGCAGCGTGGAAAATGGGAAAGGGACAAAGCAAGTGTGAAACGTTCCAAGAGGGAACGGGTATTGAGATAGAAAACACCCCGAGAAGGCTGACTCCCCATTGGGTCAACTACTACAACAATGGTCGTTGCCCCATCTGAGGACTTACACTCAGAGTCTAGAGAAAAAGAAAATGATCTACCGATGCCAAAATAGGTGGCCGAAGTATCCCCTAGTAGACCCTGAGTTTCCTTACCACTGGGATCCCGAAGGGAATACCAGCACGTACTGGATAACTCAGTTGAAAGAGTATATAGTGAAACACTGGATGAAGGAGCAAATACCCGATGTGGAGGTATGGTATCATGCTCACTTTGAAGGTCCAGTTCCACCAGAAACAGAAGTAGGACAGTTTGTCAGCAAGGTGGAGGAAAGCGAAACTGAGGACTGGATGGGGAGTCCACCTGCATCGGCTCCGGCAGTCCCGCCCCTGCCGCCCCTGCCGCCCCTGCCGCCCCTGCCGGCTCCAGTTGCCCAGGCTCCACCTCCACCTGCATATCCAGGGCTCAGAAGGGAACTGGCTCAATTAAACAAGGACCTAGAAAATTTGCCTCTAGGAGGAAGGTCGGCCAATCCCGTGTCGGCTTTCCCAGTCAGAGAAGTCCCAAATGGCATGAATGCACAGGGGAATCCAGTCACCGTTTTTGTGACTGTCCCCATAAAATCTGCTGAGTTACGGGATCTGAAAAAGACCCTTCCGAAACTCCATGAGAATGCTCATGAAGTGGCGGAACAGTTGGAATTGTTTCTGGGGCCCAATGAATACACATATCAAGAACTGATGTATATTCTTGGACACCTTTTCACCCCCGAAGAGAGGAACCTCATTAGGAGGGCAGCAATGGCTGCCTGGGATAGGAGACATGCAGGGCAACAGGGTGCAGTGGCTGCAGACACAAAGTTCCCCATAGCCGATCCAAATTGGAACATCAATGATGATGCTCATAGGGAGCACATGAGAGATATGAAACACATGATCATTGAAGGAGTTAAATTGGCCATCTCTCAAGGGAAAAACTTTACCAAAGCATTTGAAATAACACAAGGAAAGGATGAGTCCCCGGGGGATTTCTGTGCTCGGGTCCGTGAAGGGTTAACCAAGTACTCCGGAGTGGAGCCAGAAACCCCTGCCTTCGAGACTCTCCTGAAGATGCAATTCGTCACCAAAGCATGGCCAGATATCCAGAAAAAGATCCAGAAGACAGAGGGATGGACTGATTTGGGCATGACAGATTTGATGTGAGCAGCCCAACAAGTTTTTGTGAACCGAGACTCAGTTAAAACCAAACAGAAGTCTCAGATGATGGTAGCTGCTGTGCAAACGGCAGCCAAGAATGAAGTTAGGAAAAACAGGGAGACCCAGATGTCAGATCCGAGGCCAAGGTGGAGAGATGAAAGATCTCCCAGCAGGGAGTGGAGACCCCCGGTTAGGCGAGGAGGTCCAGGGGGCAATCGAGGCGGTCGATTCCAACGGCCGTCCCAGAGTAGAACTTGCTTCAGATGCAGGAAAGAGGGACATTTTGTGCGCGAATGTCCCAAAACCCCAGAGGAACGAAGCTATGCCCTCTACGATGAGGGAAGTTCCGGCTCCCCAAGAGGGACCTGCGGGGAGCCACTGGTAAATATGTTAGTGGGTCCTGACCATCAGGAACGGCTGTTCCTGATCGACACCGGTGCAAGCCAGACATCTGTATGCGATCCGGTAGAGGGAGCATGCAGGTCAAAGCAGACTTTAAAGGTGGTTGGAGTGAGTGGGAAATCCCAAGAGGTCCAGATTTTGGAAGAGGTGAGATTGGAATTGAATGATGTGGTTACTAAAACTGAAATATTATATATTCCGGATTCAGGGGTGAACTTGCTAAGAAGAGACTTGTTGGATGTTTTTGGGATAGAATTGTGGGATAGAAGGAAGGAAGTTTGCATGTGTATGCTAACAATGGAAGATTAGGAGAAGATATCATCAGATGTATGGGTGAAGGAAGCTGCAGGGGAGATAGAATTGGTAATGGTATCTATACCAATACTGGAAAAGGAGGATGAGAGGGAGGAATGGGAGCCAGAGAAAAAGGAAAAGTTGGAGTTGGAGAAAGAGGGATGTGTCAAAACCCCAGAGGGATGGAAGACGTCAGAGGGAGTCAAGGTGGTGTCACCCATTGTTATGAGGGGAATATTGGAGAAAGTTCATGAAGGAGGACATTGGGGAATGGAGGCCTTGGTCATGTCCGTTAAACCTCACTATTGGAGTCTGAGGATGTGGACAGTAGCTCAGAGCATCTGCTGGAAATGTTTGATTTGTTTGAAAGTAAATAAGAAAGCGGCACGCAAGAAAGAGATGGGAGGGCGACCCTTAGTGGGTCGGCCTTTTCAGAGAGCACAAATTGATTTCACAGAGTTGCCAGAAAAGGGGGGTTGGAAATACCTGCTTGTGATCAAAGATCAACTAACGGGGTGGGTGGAGGCTTATCCCACTAGAAGAGCCACAGCTCCCACAGTAACCAAGATCTTACTAGAACAGATTAGCCCACGATATGGAATGATGGAAGCCATAGATTCAGACAGAGGAACTCATTTCACCCAAAAGGTTCTGCAAAGGGTAATGGAGGTGGTGGGGGTGAAATGGGAATTACACACGCCATGGCATCCTGAATCCAGTGGAAAAATTGAAAAAGCGAACGCGGAACTGAAGAAACACTTGACCAAACTACAACTTGAAAATGGCTTGCCATGGACAAAGAATCTTCCCTTAGCTCTGCTCAGGATCAGAACTTGTCCAAGGAAAGACACAGGGGTTTCTTCTTTTGAAATGCTGATGGGGAGACCCTATTTGGCCAAACTAGGCAATCCCATACCAGAGTTCAGGGACTTGTTCCTCTGGAAATATTTGCTGGCACTGTCTCGGTCTTTGCTTTCTCTTCACAAACAGGGACTGTTGGTGCAACGACCACCTTTGGCTGGTAGCCAACACCCACACGAGGCTGGAGACTGGGTCCTGATAAAGACTTGGAGAAGTGAAAAACTGCAACCTAGCTGGGAAGGTCCGTACCAGGTGCTACTGACGACTGAATCTGCAGTCCGTACTCGGGAAGGAGGCTGGACGCATTACAGCAGAGTCAAGAAAGCACTGGAACCAGAAAAACCTTGGAAGGCAATCCCAGTGGATGGTCAGCCGTTAAAGGTAACCTTGAAGAAATAGCCAGCAGAAACCACCATGGAGATGTCGGCTGAACTCTGGAGAGGACTATTTGTTGCAACTATATTTACATTAATACATCAAAGAAGTTCACAATATGTTGGACCTGCAGGTGACTTGGGAACGGACTTGTGGGATGACAATGTGTTCATAAAGGACCTCAAGAAGTTCTCATATTCCTTGAACATCACCAAGTGCTGGTTATGCATGCACCTGCCAGGAAGACCAGGTGATTCACGCAATTCCACTTGATCAGAACAGACTAAGACCACAGGGGCACGGGACAGAAAAATATGGTGTAGAACGAAATATAACAGGAAGGATTTTTGTTCATTTAAGGGAAACAGTGTATGTGTGTTTTAGGAGAAATGAAACTAGAGGGCTCCATTTAGGAGACTGGGAAAAATGTAATAAGACTTTTGATATGCCATCATCCTGTAGTAATCATAGCTATACCAAGAGTTATCATAAATTAGATTATTTTAATCAAGATCAGTATCAGATGTGTATGCATTTTGAAGATATGATCAATTGGACCCAAACATCACAACAGACCTATGCTATGGAAAACTTTAGGTGGGTATTGTGTGGGAAATATGCATACAGGGAAATGCCACCTTACTGGAGTGGCACATGTACACTCGGGTATGTGATACCGGTGATATATAAACTTGATGGCCTTCCCCAAGGCCGGACACGTAATAAAAGAGACTCAGAATCTGGCCTTACCCGGAGACTCTGGACCCAAATCTCCCATGGTATAATAACACCATTGGGAGTAGCCATGAACTACCGAGATATACATATTCTAAATAACTTCACGGTAACAATGTTCAGTGATACAATAAAGAATATTAAAATGATTAACACCGAGCTTTCTGAAGTAAGACAGGTTGCTCTACAAAATAGGTATGCTTTAGACATTGTATTAGCTACAAAAGGGGGGGGGTGCTCTGATTCATTCACATTGCTGTGTATACATCCATGATTTCCAACCCAATATTACAAAGACAGTAAAAGTAATGGAAGAACATATTCGCTCTAATCCATTATCACAAAGAGGTGACTCCTCATTGCCAGACCTGTGGGGAGCACTATGGTCTTGGCTTCCCTCTAATCCATTATCACAAAGAGGTGACTCCTCATTGCCAGACCTGTGGGGAGCACTATGGTCTTGGCTTCCCAGTTCCACTTGGTTTAGATCTACCATAATGGGAATTATATTGATTATTATATGCTGTGTATTGTTGTGTTGTTGTGTTCAGTGTCTCCCTGGTGCAATAACAACGTGTGGGAAGATAGGGAAATCCTTGGGTTCAAGATTTGAGAAGAAGCAGGAAGCAGAACCTCTAATAATGTATCAGAGAGAAATCACTCTGAAAGAAGCAGAGGATCTGCTCTTTGAGTTTGAGACAAGAGTGGAAAAAGAAAAAAAGGGGGGATTTGTGAGCAGAACCGAAGCCATGTTGGATGGCCCATTGAATTGAATAAGGAAATGTGTCTCAAAACTCAGTAGTTCTGCTAAATAAGAAAGTGTTCCAGTTTGTGCACTAGAGAAAAAACAAGATAAGGCTAGAACAATGGGGAACTGTAGTAAAGTGCTGCGATGTCAGAAACCGTAGAACTATTTTTGCTAGATAAGGAGCTAGTATGGACCTTCGAAATACATGTATCAATTTGAAAACAGAAAGAATGTGAGCCAAGGTCTCGTAAGAGAGGATAAAAATGCTGCCTGAATTTTGCTCTCTGTTCCTTCTGTGCCTGAGGGAACCCGTCTCTGCAGACACGTGAATAAAACCTTGTTTTCCTTGGATCAACGAATCTTTTGGTGGTTTTTTTTATCTGCTTCAACCTCACAATTGCCATCATTTCTAATCCCCTGGAGTAATCAAAAATTCTTTTACCCCTCACTCCACCCAAAGGAAGAAAAAGGTGGAAAAAAGAAGGAAACACAGACAGCACATTGCTCCTCCCAGTGGAAACCAAGGGGAAAATTGACAGGACACTAGTCGGTTTCACTTTTGAACTTCTCCTTAAAGCGCCTGCAAATGGAATACCTGGGAAGGCTGAAGGTGAGGACCCAACAGAACAGGGGAGACTAAAGTTTCTTCCTGTGAGGAAGTGGATGCCCCCACACACTTGCAAATGGATTGACTGGTTGCAGTTTGGGTTCACTGAAGCTCAGCTGGCAATAAAATCAACTGAAGTCACAGAAACATAAGGGTCAAGAATTGCTTCCTTACCTGAACTTAACCTCGGCACAGACAAGTCCCAGCAGTATCTGTTCTGTGCTATATACACAATGACATCACCTTCAACTTATCCCCAGCCCATGAGGATGAAAGAGTTAAGTCATCCTTAGTTGTGCAGTATCAAAGTCTTTCCTCTTTCTACTGACATTGTCTATCAACAGTCCCAAACTCTGTTAGGCCTTTTCCCCCCTTGATAGAAAGTTAGACGACTAAACAAAATAGGAACAGAGGCAATAAAGGCAGGGTATAGCCTGGCAACAGAGACAGCCAATTTCATGCCAGCATAGCTTTCTGTTGACTCAAGGATGGGTGGAGAGCCTTCAGTTCCACAGTGGAGAAAGGCTTCTTGGGTGGAAGTGCTTGTAGACCTGGAAGGCCTACCACTCTGAGGTCCTATTCTTTTGTGCACCTTGAAAGATCAAAAATATCCTTTTTAATTATTGTTATATTTTGTTTGTTTTTTAATTATTTTTTTGTTGGATGATATACATCTGTTTATCCTCAGCATGTTTAACCTCATTAACAGATAACTGATCAACTTCCTCTGCTGGAAGTTGATTCCAAGCTTCCGTTACTGTTTTTGTGTGGTAATATATTCTAACATTATTTCTGAACTTCCCTCCTGTCAGTTCAAAATATGTCCCCTTATTCTTGATTTTTTTGCTTAATACTGAAAAAATGCCTTCGAGAACCTTGTTCATACCCTTGATCTAGTTAGAAATGAGAATCTTCGTAACACTTGCCAAAAATGTTTTGCCTTTTCCTTAAAATTCTGCCAATGCTTTGCCTAAATTTTAAGAATCATAAAAATAACTTTCTATAAAATCCCATACCAATTTTCTTGAGATGTCTCCTGCAAGTCAAAGATGTTTCTGTTGAACATACAGATCTATGTGATGTGAGAAGATAAGTGGTTTTAGTGGTTCCCAGAATTCTTTCTGAATATTAACTAGAGACAGAGAAAGTTACTGCAGGATATGGAAAGAAGTCTCATCTTCCAACCTGGATGCTCATTCACAGGGAACATTGGTTAAAAACAGAGTAGTCTGATAACCTAATTTTAAAATCTCAAAAACTGCTATTTTCTTTTATGATTAATCCCATTATTTTAGTCTTTTGTACAAGATGTTGCTCATTAAGTCTATCGACCCACTAAATTTCTCTTCCCTCTTTTTTCCCCCTCTCTTTCTTCTCTTTTCTCTTTCATGGATTTTTTGATTGCCAATTTCCTTATTTGTTATCTTTGTGTGTGTAAGTAACAGGAATTATATGAAATAATTTATTGGACTGAGGTAATAGGGAACAATTGCTGATAACAGGTAAGAATAACAGCACAAATATTATATCTCCAAGAGTACATTCAAGCAAAGGGCCCCCATTACCCTGGCAAAAATTAAAGAAAAGCTAACTGAACTCTCATGGCTATGAGTGTTGGCTAATAATGAGTTCTACTGGATCAATCTGAATGCCTTCCATCTGAACAAAGTCATACATATTTTATTTCTGTTCTATATGTAAAGTGGGTGACTCCAAATCTACAAACCTGATTGGTCAATAAAATGAACATTGGATTGGTTCACTAGGAACCAATCCAAAGAGCTGCTAAAAGGCGGCAAATCTAAACAACTGCCATTGGCTGCAAGCAGGCAAGCCAGCCTGTATAAAAGGCTGGCCTCAGCTTCAGCCAAGTGTTCCTATTTACTAACTAGTTGAAGAATAAAGTATTTGTTGTTGGAACCCGGTCTACCTCGTGTGTTTTCCGAACAAAACATATCTCAAAAAACATGTCTCAAACCATAATATTTCCTGTCATGGAAAACTCTGGAAATAACTACTTGATGACTTCCTAATTTAGTACTCAGACTCATTTTGTTATATAGAACAAGAAGATTGGTGAGACAAGAGTTACCACCAATGGAAAACAAGGGCAACACAGCTTTGTTGTTGCAACAGAGATATCACTTTTTTTGTTTTGGTTACACCAAGGATGAACCAGAAATCAGTTAACTCAGCTGCTGAATACAGATGATGGCCTGAGGACACAGGGAGGCAGAAATAATTCTTGGGAGGTATGAAGGATGTGTGCCCTTGATGTAATATAGTGGCTGATATAAACAGAGAAATCTAGGGTTCCATTTTTAATTCTGGCTCTGAGGACGGAGTGGTTTTCAGAAAGCTGCGATTTTCTCAGTTTCAGCATTGCTAATATAGGGATAACAGTACAGCTCTTATCTTATATGGCTGTTGATATAAGTATATGAAGCAAATGGTAATGCTAAA
>BLBF01000004.1:9049508-9169570 GCA_015471245.1 Laticauda colubrina | reverse complement strand
CTAAACATTTTACTGGTCCTGCTAAGCTAGTCTTCAAAACCAAGTTGTGGATATAATCATTTGTTTTGGAGGAATGGAGGGCTAGTTTCATGGGAATCCATTCTAGAATGGGATGGTTCTGGTTTTGTTTTGTAGTGAGGAACCACTTAATCTTCAACATCTTGTGAGATGATATCATCCAAATGACTACCACCTGCAACAGCAGTCCTAGATAAAAGGGGGAAGGGGAATTACACTGTGATGTTCATGTTTGCTGTTAAAAAGTTTAATGGTTTTAATAGTTCCCTAAATGTTATGTATTTGGCTGGAAAAATCAAAAGTACAATAAATAAAGAAAACAATTTGTACAGAAGTGCCACTTCCACTAAAGACCTTGCTACTTCCTTAAACCTTGTGCTAGGCAAGATGGAGACCCTAATTGGCTGTGTTTTATATATGTTATTCTATGTTGCCCATCTGGGTCAGCATTGATTGTGTGATTTTTATTTTGTTTAGGAGTTAGATTGCACCAAAATCAAATAGACAAAGTATATCTAGTGTATGTGATTTTAACTTTGTTTCTGATTTGGCCATCCATAAGTTCGTCAGATCTTAGGCCGCTACTTCCTTGCCTGTCCTAAGTCCATAGAGGAATGTTCTTTATCAGTGTTCTAGGCCAGTAATAGAGATCTCATGTCTGCATGCTCAGTAACCAATCCTAAGGCTCCTCATTCTTCCTTTGAGGTTCAAAGTTACCACAAATGGAAAATACTAAATAGCTCAGGACTTTTAATTAACTGGAAAACAGTGCACTGTAATGTACATAGGAATGACCTTGAGAGATAGGGCAAGAAGATAAGAGGTAGCATAGCCCACAGCTGCACAGTGGGCAGAGCAAGAGGCTCAGGAGGGACCGTCCCTAAATTGGGTCTGTAAAGGGAGGTGGTGGAAGAACTGAAATTTCAAATTTACAAGATTCTGCTAATGTAGCTTAATTAGCTGATAAATTAACTGGTATTATATGTATTTCTTATCTGGTCTGCCTGTAAGGTTGATAGCCTTAATCTGCCTTAATCTGAAAAAGCTTTTAGTGAAAAGGATTTTAATTTTTCCCTAAATGGGAGAATATTTCAATCAAAGACCCCTCTCTACAGCCTGAATTTGAAGAAACATCTTAATTTTAGATTTTCCTGTCTTTGTTCTCTGGCCTGAAAAATCTTTCAGGACCAGCTCCTTGATAAAACTATGGTCACAAGCCATGGTCATCCCCATCTTCAAAAAGGGAGACCCCAGCCTAGTTAAAAATTACAGACCAATCTCTTCATGCTGCATCACCTGTAAAGTCATGGAATCAATTATTAACCAATCCATTATCCTCCACTTAGAAACAAACAACCTACTCTCTAATAAATAATTCGGTTTCAGGAAAAAAACTATCATGTAATCTGCAATTCTTACAAAAACTTATGGACAACACACTTCAATCAGGGCAAAGCATTAGACGCAATCTACATAGACTTCTGTAAAGCCTTTGATTCAGTGGTACATGACAAACTACTCCTAAAACTAAAATCTTACAGTATCTCTGGACACCTGCATAACTGGATAGAAACATTCCTGTCAAACCAACAACAAATGGTTCGCCTGGCCTCTCATGACTGTGGGGATGCTGCAACAGTCGTAAGAGTGAAAAATGGTCACAAGTCACTATTTTCAGTGCCATTGTAACTTTGAATGGTCACTCCACACAAACAAAGTACCAGCAAAGGAATGGAAAACCATGCTCTGGACACAATGCTGACAGACACAGCAAATCTTCTTGCCACAGCTCACATTGATATGCCATCCTGGATGAGCTGCACTACCTGAGCCACTTGTGTGGGTTGTAGACTCCGTCTCATGCTACCACTAGAGTGAAAGCACTGCCAGCATTCAAAAGTGACCAAACCATCAGCCAGAAAGCCTAGGACCTGAGAAGTGGTCTGTGATCACCACCTGCAGAACCATTCCTTTACTGGGGATGTCTTGCTAACTGCCTCTGCTTTCCACCTGTTGTCTATTCCATTTGCACAACAACATGTGAAATTGATTGTCAATCAGTGTTGCTACCTCAGTTTGATTTCACAGAAGTGTGATTGACTTGGAGTTACTTATACCTATTATCTTGTAAGCAATTGACAAATAAAAAAATAAAACATTCTTGCTTTTCAGTTGCCTTGTAATGCTTACATGATATGCTGAATCATGCTGACAGGAATGGATTTGATTTTTTTGCTGTTCTAAACAGAGATAGGTTTTATTGTCTTGAAAGTAGTTTTAGAGTGTCATTGCTTCACCTTTTCATACTCATAATATTTTGTCTCAAGCAGGTTACGTATGTCTGTATAGAACACAAAGGATTGCTGATCGTATGTTGGATCTGCAGCCTCATCAGCCCCAATAAATTTGGAGGATGGTAGATGGAGGAAACCATTCTCTGTCATTAACAAGAGAAATTCATTTTGAATTACTTCCAGTTCTCTGAAAGCTATTGTTGCTCTTCAATTTTGTGGAAAGGGACTTTCCACAGAAATGAGATTGTGTAATTAGTGCCTGTTCATACTTATTTGCTGTGCCCAATTAATACCTTTTACACTTTTTATTCAGTCATATATCCCAAATAAATTTTAAATGTTATGCAGTGAACCTTAATTGTAGCTATATAGTATTTGCATTTTATTTGATATTCCAAGTTTGTACAATACAGATTGCTAACTTTAATCACTTTTTGCCATAGATATGTAGCTTAAGCAAGCCTTTTAGCAAATTCTGATTTAATATCATATTTTAGCCAAGAAATTATGTGTATATGTACTTTTCTGACTTTGTCAAATTAGTTTTGGATGTTTGACTACCAATTCTCTTGTGCCGGTTAATGACTGCAATAAAATAATTTATATTTACTCAAATAAAGACTGATAAGCTTTGACTTCTACATTGGATCACCTGTTTACTCATTCTCCAAACTGTTGATTTATCATACCAATGGTTAATTGAAAATGCTAGGTACCTAAACCTGGAATGCTGAAATCAATAGGCTCCAAAGCCACCCAAGATTTTGCACAGCCTAGTAAGTACCTTATTCTCAAAGAGATACAGGGGTGGGATTCTACCAGTTCGCACCCATTCGCTAGAACCAGTTGTTAACATTCTAAGCAGTTCAAAGAATCGGTTGTTAGAAATTACTGGTCTAATCCTGTAAGGAAGGCAGGAAGGAAACATTCTGGTGTTGCTTATAAAAACTGCCTCTCCATTAACCCTTATTACATTCTTGGCAGGACTAGACTTCTTGTCTCAGAAACGTCTCTGGAGTTTTTTCCCTTCCTTTGCTGGTACTTCGTTTGTGTGGAGTGACCATTCAAAGTTACGATGGCACTGAAAATAGTGACTTGTGAACATTTTTCACTCTTACGACTGTTGTAGCATCCCCACAGTCACGAGAGGCCAGGCGAAGAGTTGCATACCTCGATGTGAGTGATATTGAGTTGGCCATACCAAGCCAGTAACATGACCACCAAACCATGTCCATCCAGTCACATGACCACCAAGCCATGCTACCAACTAAGTCACGCCCACAGAACCAGTTGTTAAAAATTTTGAATCTCACCCTTGAAGAGATAGGTCAGGTGGTGTATTTTGGGAGGAGAGTATAGGATAAAAAGAGTTACTGCAAAAGGTACCTAGTTTATTTCTTCAAAGTGTGTGAATAGAAGTACCAAATTTCTGATCACCCTCACTCAAATCACGAAATGTTAGCATCTTGAAGTTTTTACACTCACATTTTAAGCAATTATTTGACATGTCCTGATGTTAAGATGATAGAAGAATGAATGAAGTTCCAGTCTTGTGTCAGATCTGCATTTCTGATTGTTCCATCAATGATATGAGCCATCCATTACTTTCTGAAGAAACTAGGAGATGCTGTCCTCCAATTATTCCCAGCCCATTACAAATGCAACCCTGATTGTATTTTGAAGCTCCACTTCAAAATGGCTGTTTCACATTCTCAGCTATCTTTAGCACTAACTGGGGGAAGCTGAACTTGCTTAATGACTGTGGTGATTCATTTAATAACTGTGGCAAAAAAGGGTCATAAGATCAGTTGTGCTTTTTGTTATGTATAGAAATTAGAATACTCCAAATACCTAAATCTGATTGGCTGAGCAGGTCGCAATAGGATTGGATAATAAAGTACCAATGCAATTGGCCCGCCTGATGGTGGGAAAGCTTAAAGAACTGTCATTGGACGCAAGTCGCGAGCAGCCGCTATAAAAAGGGCTGCCGCAGCTTCACCAAATGTTCTGTTACAAGTCACTGAGTTGTTTTAATAAAGAGCTGTTTGTTGGAACACCGGTCTCGCGTACCTTTCTTCTCAGAACAGAACACTGGTGACGAAGGTTGGATCGTCGTAGAAGAGCGAGACCGAAGTATGTGGCAACAAGAACCGAGCAACCAAAATGGCCAGTAACAATGCACCACCCACACCGTTCAACCCAGCTGAAGAAGATTGGGAGTCATACACTGACCGCTTCCTAATGTTCTTAGAAAGCAACAAGCTACAAGAAATAACCAACCAGAGGAAGAGAGCCATATTCCTCATGCATTGTGGCCCTGCTGTCTTCAAAATGGCCAAGGCATTAGCCAAACTGCGGGACGTAAAACAAATGGCATGGCCAGAATTAAACCGAATGCTACGAACCCATTATGTGCCTGTGGTCTCCAATCTTATTAAAAGGCACAAATTCTATAAGCGAGATCAACGAGAAGATGAGAGCATCGGAGATTTCGTAGCAGCCCTAAGAGATATCGGAGGAGCCTGCGAGTTTCTCAACATGTACAAAGCCATGAGAGACCACGTGGTTCTCGGACTGAAGAACCTTACACTCCAAAGCAAGCTACTAAACAGACCAAATATCACAGTGGCTGAGGCCATCGCAGAAGCCACCACCACTGAAGCAGCCAAGAAATCCGCAGCCACCATGCACCTGAATGCAGATTCCTAGATGCCATTTGCAGATTTTGTGAGAAACGGGGGCACATTGCAAGGGTCTGCCAGAACAAAAAGAGCTATAGTCCAAAAAAAACGCGGCAGCACCTCCCCCACCAAGAACAGAGATAGACAAGCCAGAAGCAGATGGAGCCGAGAGAACAGAAGCCAGCGAATGAACGACAGAGAAGAAACACACCAAACAATAATCATAGGAAATTCCAGGGCAGCAAATGCAAAAAAGGTCCAAATAAACGTAAAAATTGAATGAAAGCCCTGTGAAATGGAAGTAGACTCCAGATCATACCTGTCAATGGTATCAGGGAACACCATCAAAAATTTGATACCAGACATCAAGCAAAGAGAACTGGAACAGCAAAGCCTAATACTCAAAGATTACCAGGGAAAACAAATCCTGATAGTGGGTCTTGGACATTTCCTAATAGAATTCAAAAACCACACTGAAGTACTTCCTCTGACATTCGTCGACCATGATCACCCTAGCCTGCTGGGAATCGAATGGTTTGTGTCCCTGGGAATCAGAGTGACAGGAATCAACAGTGTCGCCGAGACCAATTGGGAGGAGAGCCTGCTGAAAGAGTTCCGGGACGTATTTGACAGGACCCTAGGCAAGTACAAGGGGACCCCTATAACATTCAGCCTAGACCCTAAGATAGCTCCCATCAGGCTCAAAGCCAGATGCGTTCCCTTTGCCTTAAAGCCGAAAATAGATGAGCAGCTTAACAAACTCATCACACAAGGGGTGTTAGAGCCAATCGACCATGCCAGGTGGGAAACTCCCATCATGACTCCTGTCAAACCAGATGGGTCAGTACGCATCTGTGGTGACTATAAGGCCACCCTCAACCATGCACTCCAGCAAAGCACGTACCCTGTTCCAGTAGTTCAAAATCTGTTGCATTCATTAGGGGGAGGAAAAATTTTCGTGAAACTTGATCTCGCGCAAGCATATCAACAGCTGCCGGTTGACGCCGAAACTGCAGAAGCACAGACTATAGTCACGCACAGAGGGGCATTCAAATGCACCAGACTTCAATTTGGCGTTAGCGTTGCCCCAGGCGTTTTCCAAAGCCTAATGGAGCGCCTACTAAATGGACTAAAAGGGGTCATTCCCTATTTTGACGACGTATTAGTATCAGCAAAAAACAAACACCATTTAGAAGATAGACTGAGAGAAGTCTGAGGGAAGCAGGGCTTAAAGTCAAAAGAGAAAAATGTCAACTAGCCACCAATCAAGTCGAATTCTTAGGCTACCTTATAGATGAGAAAGGGATACACCCCACTGAAAATAAAATAAAAGCAATTAAAGACACATCCAGACCTAAGAACAAAACAGACTTACAGGCGTTCTTAGGTCTCATTAACTTCTACAATGTCTTTCTGCCTCAAAAGGCAACCGTAGCAGAGCCATTACACTGGCTATTAGAGAAAAAAAACTGACTGGAATTGGGGCCACCGAGAACAAGCAGCATTCCAAAACACTAAGGACTATTAACATCCAAAACCGTTTTAATACATACAGCAACACCCTGCCACTGGCGGTCACCTGTGATGCATCGCCTTTTGGAATCGGCACCATACTAAGCCATAAGCTACCAGACGACAGAGAAGCTCCAATCTCCTTCTATTCCAAAATGCTGTCAAAATCTGAAAGGAACTACAGCCAACTTGATCGAGAAGTCCTCACCATCATAGCAGGCATCAAGAGATTCCACGAATACCTATATGGTAGGACATTTTCAATTATACGGACCACAAACCCCTGCTAGGAATTCTGGCAGGGAACAAACCAACCCCAAATATCCTATCGCCAAGAATGACAAGATGGTCAGAATTCCTCGCTGCATACAATTACACTCATCCATCACCCAGGAAAAACCATCACCCATGCGGATGCCTTAAGCCGTTCCCTGCTGCCCAACAAGGAAGGTGACCCAGCTCCCACCATCCCCACTCTTCAGATCGAGGCATGGCCGAATCTGCCACTAACTGCAGCAGACGTCGCTAAAGCTACTGCGAAAGACCCACTGACAGCTCGAATTCTGCATTGGGTAGGTAAGGGTTGGCCGGATGAGGATAGAGGCGAGACTTTTGAACCTTTTTGCACCTGGCAGACTGAACTGTCCTTGGAAAAGGGTTGTATACTGTGGGGGGACAGGATGGTAATTCCAAAAAAATTGCAGGAGGAAGTATTGTGCATGTTGCACGAGGGACACCGGGCATAGTAAAAATGAAAGCCCTGGCCAGGAGTTACGTCTGGTGGCCAGGGCTGGACAAAGACATTGAAAAAGGAGTGGCAACATGCCATGACTGCCAAAAATCAAGGCCTACCCCCCCTCTTGCACCAGTCCTGGAATGGGAAACTCCCAAAGGCCCATGGTCGAGACTCCATATTGATTTTGCTGGGCCAACAAAAGGGAACACATATTTGATAATTGTTGACGCTTATTCAAACTGGCTAGAGGTTTTCTTATGGCGTCCACAACTACTGAAGCGGTCATATAACAACTGAACAAACTTTTTGCTACACATGGACTGCCAGATGTAGTAGTATCTGACAATGGCCCCCAGTTTACTGCCTTAGTTTTCGAACAATACCTAGCTGCACAAGGCATCTGACATGCCCTAAAAGCACCGGCTCATCCAGCTTCAAATGGATGAACTGAATGCATAGTTTGTTATACAAAAGAAGCCCTAGACAAAATGGATGCTGGGGACATCCAAGATAGACTAAACAAACTGTTAACAATTCAGCATATCACCCCTAGTACAACCACTAACAAAAGCCCAGCAGAACTCTTCATGGGTAGAAAATTGTGTTCCTACCTAGATAGGCTACACCCCACCTGCACCTCTGAAAAACCTCCTGACTCCTCAAGTAAATATTGCTCCTTTACCATTGAAGACATAGTCTACGCCAAAAATCTTACCAGGGACCAATTATGGTTTCCAGCCACAGTTACACAAATTACAGGGCCCCGGTCATACCGGCTTGCACTAGACGATGGCAGAACATGGAAATGACACATCGACCAGCTTCTCTCTAGGACATTGGAACACAATACTAACCTATCTAGCTCTGAAGCACCGCTGCAAATATCACCCCCAACAAACAATCCAAAAACAACTGAGGAGGGGGGGAAACACAAAATAATAAAAAGGGGAGAGATGAGCCACCAATAACACGACAAAAGACACAACACAAACCTGAATTAGAACCCCCAGTAAGACAAAAAGAGCACTTACCCATAGACGACCTCCGGAGAAGAGAACCAGTAGCAGGGAAGCGAGGCAAGGTCTTTCAGGACGGAGACAGCCAGGCCAGCTCAACCAATCCGGACAGACCAGGAGGGAGCGGCAGAGCCAACTCAACCAGCCCAAGAGACCCAGGCGGGAGCAGCAAGGCTGACTCACTCTTCCAGGAGGTTTCCATGGAGAAGACGCAGAGAAAAGACGATCCTGACCGAACCGATGGAAGACTACGCTGAGACTGAGCTGCGCAGTTCAAGTAGAACCCGCAAAAGCCCCACCTACCTGCGTGACTATGTTACGCACGTAGGACGAAACCAAGAGGGGAGGGGTGCTATGTATAGAAATTAGAATACTCCAAATACCAAAATCTGACTGGCCGAGCAGGCCGCAATAGGATTGGATAATAAAGTACCAATGCAATTGGCCTGCCTGACGGCGGGAAAGCTTAAAGAACTGTCATTGGCCGCAAGCCACAAGCAGCCACTATAAAAAGGGCTGCCGTGGCTTCGGCAAATGTTCTGTTACAAGTCACTGAGTTGTTTTAATAAAGAGCTGTTTGTTGGAACACCGGTCTCGCATACCTTTCTTCTCAGAACAAAACACTTTTCACAACTGATTTTATGGAAAGATAGTTTGGTCTCATTTGGGGTCATAAATCAAGGACTTTGACCTTGATATTTATATATTTTTTTAATTCTTAATGGTTTTTACAGTTGTTTTTAATTATTTTGTTTTTATTGAATGCCACCCAGAGACACATATATAAGGATTAGTGGATACGTCAATTTGATAAATAAATAAAAAACCTGAAAACTGACTTCCCTAATGTTTTGCACATTTTCTCTATAATGAAATTGGAAAGTTCTATTTCACCATGCCCAATTCCATCACAAGGGAAGTATTTTGTGTCCTTCCTTCAGACTTCATCAAGAAAACATGCAAAGAGGATGGCTGAGTCATTCTTACTTCCTTTCTTCTTTCTTCATTTTTCTTGTAATTTTGAGGTAATTTTCCTTGCTGAGAATCGTCTTATAATTCTAAGAAAAAGCAATATACCTTCAGGACTTCAGTTACTTTTACATGAGTACCAGGTACAGGATGTAAATGCAACATTGTTAAATGCTCAAGGAAAAGGGCATCTTGTAAAGTGATATATGATTATACAAACAGGCTGTTCCTCATACATTTACAATAGCACACAATTTTTTGTTAATTAATGTACAGCTTTCCCAGAAAGCTGAATCTGTGTTAAAGTTCTACTGCCATTTTATTGTGTTTAACAGTGCATTACATTCAGGGGTGAGATTCAACCGGTGTTACTACTGGTTCAGTGAGAGTGTTTTGCTGCATGCGTGGGTACATTTGCAAAAAAAAAATATGCACCTGTGCCGCCCAGACAGCAGGTAAGCACTGCGCGCAGGTGTGCCGTGTTTGAAAATCCTCTTCTTTCCTGTTTTTTCAACCTCAGCTGTGCCATGCAAAGCAGCTGAGGTTGAAAAAGTAGGAAATAAAGGACAGCCAGTGGACGGGCAGGCCAAACAGACAACCAAAAGGTCATCGCAACGAATCGATTTGATGACTGCTGCTCTTCAGAGCTACTGTTTCTATAGAACTGGGCCAAACCTGTAGCATCCCACCCCTGATTACATTGAGGATCATATCCTCAATATAGAACTGTACCTCCAAGACAGAGGTGGGGAACGATGGGTCCTTTATGATTTGTGGACTTCAACTCCCAGAATTCCTGAGCTTGGCTCAAAAATTCTGGGAGTTGAAGTCCACAAGTCATAAAAGGGCCATTGTTTCCCACCTCTGCTCTAAATATATGTGAATATCTGTGTGAATCACATTGGCCTTAATCTAGTCCTCACCACAAAATTTAATCAGGTTCTGTCAGTTCACATGCCTGGATTAAAGGTGCTGCTCCACCTTCAGTAAGATCCCACCACAAAGTATATAAAATGAATGTCACTTACAGCCTCTTTTCAGGATAATTAGTAAGGTGTCTTGTTCTGGGCCTTGTTCCAGATTTTAATGTAACCACAAAGTATAATCACACTTCTTTCTGATCACTGCCCAGCACTTGCCACCATGAATTTTCTTCCAATTTTGTCTTCTGAGTTAAGAAGTTTCTTCTACTTCCACTCACATTTTAAAAACCCAATTGTTAAAATATGTGGCCTCATTGTTTCTTCCAACCAACTTTTCCTTCTTTTATTATTACCTACCCTCTCCTCAGCCATGCTTCCCCTCTGACATGAGAATGGACCTCACCCAATGAGGTCTGTCCAAAATTAAACAAGAAAGAACAATACAGTCAATTTCAGTCTCTTTTGTAAATGCAGTCTGTCCATTTTAACTTGGAGCCACAGATAAAGTTTTATGACACCCTAAAAATAAAAGCAGAAAGAGAAGAGTGGTACACTAGATAATACAAAGTTGGAATGGTGGAAAAGGAAAGTAATTTTAAGGGGTGACAGAGTAGCTGGTTTCCTTCTGGTTAACCCCAGTCAATTTTCCAGATAACCATGGTTAGGATATTTCCCCCACTTTCTGCCGTAAATGAGCAGAGTGGATGATGCTTTAAAGTTTAACCCAAAAATAGAGGATTTGCTTAAGAGTACATGCCTTCCAAGAAGCACAATCTGACTCCATATTATAACTTTTAAATTATTTCTGTTTACTTGAATGAATATATTTGTTCCCCTATTGGTGTACTGTGCTTCTTGATTTGATGCCAGACTTAAACATATTAGGATGATCTGTGCTGCAAAAATCCAGACAACCACAAAGTGACAGAAAAAAGAGGGCAGTAAGTACTTTGCTGCCATCTGGTGGTCATCAAACATTTTGCAGTGCTGATCTGATACAGTAGTTTTATTAGTTCCACAATTTTCTCATTCTGAGGAGTGCAAATAGCTTCCAGAAGACACCTTTTACTGGACATTTGGTGTATTCCTTCATGCAGTTTTGTCTTGGATCCAGATGATCTTGTCTTCAGCTTCTAATTATTACATATTTTCTCACTGTTTGTGGAGAAAAATATCAGTTAACAAGAGAACAATTTATGCAATGACTTATATTATTGATTGACTGAACCTATATCCTACAGCAATCAAGTAACAAGCATACAATCCAGTAATAATCAAAAATTCCATGGTAAAAACCAGCATGGATGGCAAGAAAATAAAATAAATGAAAATAATTAAAATGCAATATATCAAGAGTGGACCATGCCAGAGACCATCCCAACAATGGTGCTGTTTCAGAAAAACAGTGTTGTCTTGCCTTGACTTCCTTCACCTCCCAGAAGTGTGAGATCACTAGCAGCCCTCCAAGATTTAATGAGATGGACTGATTCTGATTGAAGCAGACAGCTCCGCAGATGCCTGAATTTCAAATTCCATTTTTTGATTAATACCAGAACCTTAAATTGTATGCAGGTCTGTAACAGTGCATGGTCAGGAGAATGTTATTTGCTCCCATTGCTAGTATGTTAGTATTTGCTCCCATTGCTAGTATGTCCCAAGTTATCAAGTACATAGGTCACTACGTTCTGGACCAGCTGCAGTTTCTGGGTGGTAAGACTGGGCGGTGACGACAACTTGAATTACTCTAGCTAGCTTCTCCTGCACCTGGTGCATTCGCTACGGCAAATGCCTCATTAAATATGCCTATTTCAGCAAGAGCTATGATGGTATTATAGACCCCCTGACTGAAACCACCACAAAGGAAGGAATAAAATCATTTTAAAACAGGGCTTCCCATCCACATACCTCATAAGTGGACAATAAGATACCATGATCAATGATACTGAAGGCCACTGAAAGGTCCAAAAGGACAAGGAAGGGTACATTATTGACACCCAAATCCTGAAACAGGTCATCAAAAAAAAAAAAAAAGGCAACATTTTCTGTCTCTGTCTCAGCCTGAAACCTGACTGCAAATGAGACTGACTGATAATTCATTTCAACTAGGATGCTGTGGAACTGGTATGCCACTACTGTAGTGCCAAGAGTGTCTCAAAGAAAGTTGGAAACAGAAAGATGTCCAACTCTCCTAAATTGCCTCTTTGGAAGGGGGCACACCACAATTCCTTCAAGGCTGTTAAAAACTTCCCCTCCTATAAAATGAATCTTATCGTCTCTCAGAGGCAGGTGGTCACCCCTCTACCTGCTCCTTGAATTATCCAGGATGGTCCAGGGTCTAAAAAGGAGATGGTAAATGACAGCAGACTATCTGCTTCCACCAAGGTCACAGAACCAAAGAAATCCCAGGTAATTTCACAAGCTTACCTGCCATTTTGGCCACGTGAAGAATCATGGCTTCAGCAAATCTGAGTGATTTTACCAGCAAAGTGCTGGACAAAGTGGTCAGATGGCAGTTCTTAATGTTTTTCACAGTAGGGAGTTCGTCACTCTAAATAAGGCTGTTGGATGCCCATTGGCACAGTAAAGAAAAAATATTCCATCCCTTGCTGCCACATTGTAGACTTTAATATAGACACATACCATGCTCCATCTACTACACTTGTCTTCCTCCAACTCTCCAAGTGTTATTTCAAATGTTTCATTTTCAAGACAGTTTTAGAAAACCATGGCATCAACTGTACTTGGCTGCTAGGAAGACACCATTTGGAGACAATGTTGTCCAGAGCCTGGCACAATTTCTGCAGGTAGTTGCACACTAGATACGTGGAAATTCTTGTCCAAGAGTTGGGAAATTTCTGAAGTGGGCACTGGACACAATTTGGATCCATTAGAAATCTGGGGTGGACCACACAAATAGGTCCCAAAGGCTCAAGGAGGTCACATATGGCTCTGAATTTTAATGGATTAGGAGATAACCTGACTATGGCAATGAGGTGATATACATCCCTTCCTCCTCTGGATCATCAACTAGCCACTCTGAGATGAGTACAAGATCCAAGAAGTAACCACCAATATGAATCAGGCTCAAGATTATATGAACAAGCCCATAGTGGTTATGAAGGACATGAATTCCCAAACTTGATTGGAGTTGGCTCTCATGGTGGGCAGCTTGAAATCCCTAAGCATTAAAAGGCAGCGATTCTCCAATCTCTTGCTCAGAAACCAACTTTACAGCTCAAATAGAAATCCTGATGGATACAAGGAAGTTGGTACACCAGCAGGATCCCCCAGGACTCCTGACTTCTTTTTTTTTAAAGAATTTTTATTGGTTTTTAAAACAAATATAAACAAACAAAACAAAAACATCAAGCCATCTTCCACATATGTACATACAGTGTGTTGGTTGGTTTACAATTTTTTTTGTGCTTCCATTTGGTAGTCTTCAATTACAATTATATATGATCTCGTATTTTCAATCCAATATTAAATGCATTAATATCATTATCAATCAATCATTTGACTATACTTATTATTCATTCATGCTTTAAGGAATAATCATATTTTACTCAATTTATTTTGTGACAATTCATATTATCATCCCGAATCTATCCTAAAATCATTTTGTAGATATAAGGAAAAAAAATACATCTTTATGTTTAGTATTTTCTAAAAGTCTGCATATTTTGTGACTATATTTTATTATCTAACCATTGATAGAATAGATCCCAAATTTGATGAAATTGCTTATCTTCTTGCTCTCTCATTTCAAATGTCAATCTACTCATTTTAGCACATTCCAATATTTTCTTAATAATTTCCTCCTGTTATGGTATTTTCTCATTTTTCCAGTTTTTAGCAAATACAATTCTACTGTCTAAAGCCACTGTTAATACATTTACAATCAGGTATTTCAAGTCTTTACTATACATTTCAGGCAAAATTCCAATAAAAATATCTCTGGTTTCAAATCTATATGTTTTTTTGTCATTTTTTCCAACCACGTGTGGATTTTAGTCCAGTATTTTTTAGCATCCGTGCAGGTCCACCACATATGGTAATATGAGCCAGGTGTCTGATGACATTTCCAACATTTTTTGGATTTATTCTTGAACATTCTTGCTATTCTTTTTGGGGGGATATGCCACCTGTAAAAATCTTGTACAAATTTTCTGTATGTGCTGTTGACATTGTCATCTTATAATTTTGAGACCACAATTTTTGCCATTTCTCTAGGTCAATCCCATATCCAAAATTCTTCCCCCAAGCAATCATAGTTTCTTTAACTTGTTCTTCTTCTAGTTTAATTTCTTATAAATATCCACATAATTTTTTAATCACCTTTTCATCAGTACCTGTCAAAATCTTATCTAAGTCAGTCAGTTTTCATAGAAACCTTCTGTTTTGGAATCTTTATCATACCTTGAATGTATTTGCGCGTATGAAAACAAATTCATCTTTATACCTTGTTCCTCTAGTTTTTGCATAGATTTAAGTTCACCCTTTTCATTCAATATTTCACCATATCTAACTGTTTGTTCCTTTTTATATATTATAGGATAAGAAAAAGCTTCAATAGTCGATAACCAGATTGGAATTTTCAAATAACATTGTCTTTTAATCTTTAACCACACTTAACCACAGTACTTGGGGATATATTTGACAGCAAGATGCAGTACATTAAAAGAGAATAATTATATCAAACTTAAACAGCAGATAGTGCTAGATTTGGCGAAATGGGAAAATTTACAACTGTCATTAACAGGGAAAATATCAACAATCAAAATGAATATATTACCCAGAATTTTATGTTTGTTTCAGACAATTCCAATTAGGCTTGGAAAAGATTACTTTGAAGATTTGAATAAAATTGTGTTGGAATATAAATGGCAAGGTAAGAAAGCCAGAATAAAGTTAAAACTTTTGCAAGACGCTCGAATAAGAGGTGGATTTGGTTTGCCTAATTGGGAGTTGTATTACCAAGCTACAAATTTGATGTGGGTTGAGGAATGGATAACATTAAGAAATACTAGATTGTTGGTATTAGAAGGACATGGTTTGTTGTTGGGATGGCATGCCTTTTTATGGTACAAAGGAACTATAATACAGGGGTATTTTAGAAGACATTATATCCGGGAGGACTCCTGACTTATGGTATGAAGATTGTCTACAATATTTAGAAGCACCTACTCTTTCAGAATTGGAGATTACAATAATTGAAAAACAGAGAAATTGTTTTAAGTGCAAATACATCTATTTTCTAGGTGACAGGCTACTACACCCAATGAAGTAAAAATTTCCATAGCACTTTAGTGCAGTCAGCTGTTCATTAGATCCTAGGGCAGTATCTATATTTTTACTAAAATATTTTTCAGAAGTACAGAGAGTTTTTTTCATGAAATGTAAAACCTGTTTTCTCATGCATGTGATCAAAGCTGGAGGCTGAGAATTTGTCCTTTTTGCAATCTGTTATCCAGTGGACAATAAATAACATTGCATTATACACAAATTACTTTCCATTGAATTATCATGCCATTAAAAATACACGAACATCTTTGCTAAATGTTCTCAAGGGTCATTTTTGGAATGGAAGCCAAATAGTTGTTTTCTGGAAAGTTTTCAGGGTACATTACTCCACAAAAGACCATTCCTGTTGGTTTGTCTCCATATAGCCCAATACTCAGAAGTATGCTACTTTTCTACACTTCAGTATCCAGATTACTTGTAGATAAGCTATTATTTCTACAACACTATTTAATTACAAGGAACATTGTCTTTCACTGCTATGACTTTGTTTGAACCCACAGCACTAACTCATGCTACTTTCATTGTGAAAAAAAGTCTTGCAGAACACTTCAAGATCTGTAGCACCAAACCAGAATTTTGTATTTGGAAAGAAAAGAAAAAAGTTCAAATCGACATCAGTGTAATTTTTTTAGGCTTGTCAGTCTTAGATAAAACCCTAACTAGTTATACATAACATTCCCAGTTACTAAAATACGAGCATTTGCCCTGCCAGGAATTTTGCATTTAAATTCTACTCTTTTAATCCACTTTGCTGAATTGTTATTTATACCTGGTATCAGGCTGATTTGCTGCCTCCTGGAGGCTGGTAGATTAATTAAGTAACTCATGAATTATTTAGCTACACTTTGAAGATATGGAGAATCAATAGCAACAAAGATAATTTGGTAAGCACAGTAGTTTACAGTGCTTTAACCTAGTTCTAAGATGGAAAAAAGAAATTTCACTGAAAAATTCCATGCAATCCTAGCTCCAGAAATGTTAATTCACCCTACAATAACACAGTGATCAGATTATTCAGAGAGAGAGAGATGGAGAGAGGGAGAGAGAGAGATGTACAATTGCACCACTGGTAAAATGGTCTTTCTCACAGGCAAGTTAAAGTGATACCAATCAAGTGAGCAGAAAATCTGCTATCTCTGTAGAAACCATTACTCGTACCATAGCTAGAATGACAGCAAACAGCACTCTGCAATGCATTTCTCAAGGCTTTCAATTTAATTTTAGTTAAATTTTATTATTTAGAGCAGATTCCTGTATTTAAGCATCTGTCTAAACTTACACTCTTTTTGTGCATGTGTTTTGTATGTTCAAAAAGAGCTTATAGTTGAGCTGCCACTTAGATTATATCCAGAAGCACTGACTGAACAAACCAACCAATCCTAGAGAGTATTATTGGACTCTTTTTGAACATGAACTTAATACTGTTCCAGAAAAGCATTAACCTCATGTTCAAAAGCAGCCCAGACAATGGCTGACAAGAACAATGAAACAGCAGAGATCTGTTTCTTGATCAATTCCCTTGGCAGCTTTCTCTATCCCTATCACCAATTTGCAGGAGCTGTTCAGTGATCAGGAAAGCACAGCAGGACAAGCTAACTTGCAAAAACAGACTCTCTTGCTGCCTAGAACTAAATGACATTGAAGAGAATTAAATTAGTCACTAGTGTCGGAGTTTGTAGCAATCCAGCCAGCACACAAACAAATAATTCAGCAGGATTCATTACATAGAAGAAACTTCTTTATGTACAACAATATAAAACATGATGCATGTATACAATACCTATGCAGTTCTTGCAATGTGATAGAGGGAAGTAGCAAATACAAGCACTCTCAAGCAGAGACAAATGAACTCTCTTATGCACAGAACAGTTAAGCTAAGCCATGCCCAGGTTCCAGGCCATCTCACATAATTCACACTACAGATCCTGTGTTTCAGTCCACAAACAGTCCCCATTGGCTGACTTGTTACTATGGCTAGTTCCAGTTCATGAATTCTTATACACTGACAAGTAGGAGTGATCCCGCTCTCCCAGGTCATCTAACTGTGACCATCAACTGAATGGACACTGAAACACATTGGATTGCATCCATGGGAAATGGATGTGCCTTATGGCTGGCAGTATATAGGAACATCAGAAGCACTGGTCTCACAGTCTTACTTCTTTTAGATGAAACCGCTTTATCAAAACGTAACTAAAGAGGAAGCATTGACTGTAGCTCTGGCTGCTATTATTAAATCATTCTATTCTCCTCCATATTTGGGCAATAAGAATGGATCCCAACCAATGACCTTTGATATTCAGTATATTGAAAAGTTTCACCTACTGCTTTCTGATATGCAAGTTCCTGTTGAAGGCATAAAGATAGGTCAGCATCTTTAAACCTATCCATTCACAATACATTTTCTAGTTTACTGGTTTCACTTACATACAATATGTATAGCCCTCCCTTTGGTTGATAGGTCTCATACATGGATGATCATAAAAGAAAATGAACAATCAATGAAGTTCTGAAACCATAAGATTTCAGCAGAGAGTAAAAAAATTCCCAGGCTAACCTTACAGGGACATGAAGTGAATGCTTAGAAACAAATATAGCTTTTTCTTCCACTCATTTTGCTGTGAAGGTAAAGTCCTCTGACAGGGAATTTTTCTTTTCCTTGATCTCTCTGGCAACAACAGGACAGAGATGAGGGAATAGTTGAATGCAAATAAAGTTCACCATCCACACTATAAGAGTTAGTTCTTTCCTACATCATAATTTTTCTGAAGAAACCTGGTTTGTTTTTAATCTAGTACACAAACAGAAATACCAACTGACCAGTTAAAAGAGTTGGCTTTCTTTTACAATTTATAACAGTCATAATGTTTATCTTTTGCAGAAGCAGCAGTGGGTGACCTTGGGCAAGTCATTCTCTTTCAGTCCTAGGAAGGAGACAATAGCAGACCACTTCTGAAAAACCTTGCCAAAAAATCTGCAGGGGCTTATCCAAGCAGTCAGCAGATGTCAACACTGACTCAAAGGGACACCTCCCTTCCTCCTCCAAAAAAATCAGCAACCCCAAAAGTTATTTACAAATACACAGATCAAACTTTCTTGAGAAATTTACAATGCTGAGAATGATAGAAAGAAAGAGAAGAGGATGATGGACTTGATTACAGCACTAATGGGTGCTCCACTGGAAGATCTGAAAGCACAGGGTGGGGACAGATCATAGAGAAGTTGTGTTTATGTGCTCCCTAACAAGCAAAACCAACTTGATGGCACACCTTCAACTGAAAAATCCTCCTGAGATAAGAATGACAAATGACTACGAAAAGGAAGTCAGCTTACTCTCCATCCCAAATAAGTGAGCCTCTGCTGCCAGGATATGGAACAGGGACCCTCTTATGGATATGAACATATGATGTTTAATCGCAATAGCACTTAGACTTACATACCGCTTTACAGGGGTGGGATCTGACAGGGTTAACTACCGGTTCAATGATTTATGAGGTTCTCTGATTTACGACGTGCTTCCCTGCACGCTGTGCGCATGCCTGTAAATCGTCATCAGCCTGATGCCTGGACAGCTGAGCAGCGCTGCGCGCCAAGAAGCAGCCTTTGAAAAAATACTTTTTTCCTGCTTTTTAAACTGCAGCTCTGCCTCGCTCAGCAGCTGAAGTTGAAAAAGCAGGAAATAAAGGGCAGGTGGGCAAAAACATCAGCAGACATAAAACCAGTTCTATGTCTGCTGCTCTTCAGAACTCCTGTTTCTACAGAGGTGGACAGGACCAGTAGAAATTCACCCCTGCCACTTTACAGTGCTTGTCATGCCCCTGGTGGAGACTGACTCTGAGGAAGAGGAGGAACAGCCAACAGGGAGTGGGAGTGTGGCTCCGGAGGCGGAGAGGAGGCTGGGGAAGGGCAGAGGCCAGCTGAGCAATCAGAAGAGGATCCAGGCCCATTCCCTATCCATCCTAGGTCATGCAGGGAGGAGAGGATCAAGGAAAAGCGATGTCTACTCAGGAGATTACCATGATCCTCCTCATGGCTTGCAGCTGGGAGCTATGTATATAAGTTTGTAACTGCGTAGTCAGAATTGCTGGAGTCAAAGTTTAGTGTTTTCTTTAAAAGAGGTTTATCTTTGTTGGCGTTCTTCCCATGGAGTCTCCCCCTTATTTTCCTGGAATGTATGATTAATTATCTTGGCTTGCTTTGGAACTCTCATCAATGAGGTTTGTTTTGGTTTTCTTTTTGCCTCATTATTTACTTTTGTGACTTTAAACTGTGCCTAATAAAACAGTGAAGTTAAATTGAAGTCTTTACAGGACTTTAAAGTATGTTTTGGGTTTTGGGTTGAGAGACTACGGGTCACCACAGTGCTCTATAGCCTTCTCAAAGCGGTTTACAGAGTCAGCATATTGCCCCCCAACAATTTGGGTTCTCATTTTACCCACCTCAGAAGGCCGAGTCAACCTTGAGCCTCATGGGATTCGATTTGGCAAATGGCAGTAGGAGTAGCTTGACAGTACCACTGCACCACCGAGGCTCATAAGCCAATAATGGCTTCAAAGGTGATAGACAGTGTTTCAATTGGGGTCTGGATGAGAGTCTGAAATTTGCTAAGACTATTTCATAACAGTGGCATATAATGTTCTGATTATTAGCCCTAGCTTGCTTTTTCAATTTGATAACTAAAAAAGGGAATACAGAGTACAAAATCTGCAGTAGAGAAAAGGAGAAGACTCAGATAGGACATTTTGTTGTGCAATCACTTGCCTCATTCAGGAATTTTATAAGGTTTTCATGTGACTGCTTTTTTCTAACATCTGTGCATTCTTTGGCTTTCTCAATTTTACCAGAGAAGCTCCATTAAGGAAGGAAATGCAGAATAGTTGTGCAATACCTATTGATTGATCATATTAAGAGCCCACTGTCTGGAAACAGGGGAGAGGACGCCAAGGGCAAGAGTGATCATGGATAAAAATACGATCAGATGCAGATATATGCCTTAAGCTTTGTTTCCTTCAGAGGTTTTTAATGAAATTGTTCAACACTATTCATTTTCTGCACAAGTACTATTTTTCAGGGCTTTTCTCCCTGTAATGATTACATTCATGTCCTATTCTTTTTTATGCAATGTGCAGAGAAAACTCATATTGCTACTGTGAAATGTCTGATTCTGAATAATAAGTGGTGTTTTTTTTTATGGGGATCTGTGGCTAAAAAAGAATTGTTGATTTTTGATATCTCTTTCGTACATTTTTCTTGCTAAGGTGAAGCAAGGGAGAGACAACTGTGCTCAACCAGAAGCGGAGGAAACCTCATCCTTTTGAGGAACTGAATGCTGCAGACCCCACTTAGATTTTAGCTGGATGTTTATTTTCACTCTGTACATTTATGACATCCACAACACATAGCATAATGCGAACTTTGTCTCAATAATCCAATACAACTGCATAGTTAATCTTCCAGGAAGCAATGCTATCAGAATTCCTGCTGTTAGTTGTTCACCAATTTAATCCATGTCACGTCTCACAAATTGCCAATGAAGGCATCAAAGTGTGTGCATAGGGTCTGCCTTTCAGGATCAAGCATCTAGTGTAAAGGACCAAACAGTCATCATGGCCTCACACTTGGTTGAACGAAAAGGCTTTTTATGAAAGCCTTGGAAAAGATAGTCAAATGCATGATGAGTTTATGTTGTAAGCCATGGTATTCTCTATACAAGTACTCTACGGAAATGAAAGTTGGGCTTTGAAGAAGCAGGATGGGACACTTACTGATGCCTTTGAACTCTGGTGTTGGAGATGTTGGTGAACATCATGGCCAATCAAGAAAAGAAATAGATGGATCATTGAATAAATCAATCCCAAATTCTGGCTCGAGGCACAAATGACCAGACTTAAATGACCCTAATTCGGGTAGGAGTGGGAAAAAGGCTCTAATGCTGGGAAGGGTGGAAGGAAAAAAGAGGATGACCAGCAGCAAGGTGGATGGACTCAGTTACAATTGTAATGAGTGCGACACTGGGAAACTTGAGAGAACAGGTTAGGGCAGGAGTAGTCAATTATGGGAACTTTATGATCTGTGAACTTCAACTCCCATGAGGATGCCTCAGGAATTTGGGGAGTTTTAAGGCCACAGGTCATAAAGTTGGTATAGCTGCCCAGCCCTAGGTTAAGAATAGATCATGGAGAAAATCTGACTATGTGCCAATAAGGATTGAAAAGGATTTGACGGCACATAATCAAAATGAACTTTCTTGCATCCCATTCCACGTCATCGCAAGTAGGATCAAGTGGACTGTCATCTAGGAAACGGAGGTACTAACATTTGTTTTTACACTCTTAGCCGCCACACTCTTCGTTGCTCTTCTAGGTGATTTAGGGCTGCAACTCCAACGGTACAAATAGGAAGCCAATGTGCACAGGTGGCACAATACGGCCGAACTGGTTTGCCCAAAACGCCTTTTCAAAAAAAAAACCCAAAGCAAAAAGCAAGCGAACTCGAGCCTACCGGTAAAAAAGCAAAACCAACTTTCCAAACGGAGACGGCAGGCGCGGAAGAAGAACAACAGAGGGGGTTTTTTTCCCGCCCCCCCCCCCTCCCTTCCTCCGTTCCCCTTCTTTTTCCCGGCAGGACCCCCATGGGGCAATGAGTCATCGTTAAACCACGAAACGTAGCGAACGGGAAATACGATCCCGGAGGGGCAAGACGAAACGCAGCGGCATCGGCCGATCGCCCGGGCGGGCTGCGACCCGGTCACCTTCGGCACGGCTGCGTTCCTGCGTGGGCTTTTCTTTGAAAGGCAGGTCGCCGAGGAGGCCGCGAAACGTTGAGGTCATGCTCTATTTTTTGTCCCTGTCGGCAGTCTTTCTGCCCCACTGGCCCACCCGGACCACCCCGCCCGCGCCGGCCCTCCCAGACTGCAGTCGATCGTGCGATCCACACTAATCAGCCTTTGCTCCGCCTGGCTTTCTCCGGGAAGACGGCGGGTTACGTCACTCCGCTACCCAGGCAGCAGCTGTTTAAAATCGGTTGGGGTCTGCAGAGATCCGGCGCTTTTTTCTCTCTCTCATTTCAGGTTTAAGCTCCGTTGCCTTGGGGGGACACACACACACACACACACACACACACACAAAAACCACCACCACCATGGCTGTGGATTGGATTGCATTTTGGAGTCTGAAATCTTGTGGGATGCCCCCTTCGGCACCAGGCATCTTTTGGAAGAACTGGCTTCTGGTTTGACAAGCTTTGGATTGCAAAAGCCCAGCGACGCTTAGCGGCCGTCCGGATTTCGGCGTTCTGGACCTGGCAAACGCGACACGACGGAGCCAGATGGACTTTTGCTCAACTGGCCTCTTTCATCGGCTCTGCGCTCCTCACCGGAGACGTTGGTTTCCCCGCACATGGGTTCACGTAGTGCAGTTAGTTAAGACATGTAACTCAAGGATGTTTGTTTCTGCTTCTAAACCGAACCTGGAGAAATCGGACTAGAGGAGTTGATACTGAAAATCCCGGCCTCTGTTTTGCACAAGCAACCTCAATAGGCGTTTTGAGGGTAAAGGAGCTTTTCTTAACCCTTGAGCTGTGTGCAGTTCTTCCAGCTTTCCCTCCCTAAGCCTGGGTTTTTTATTTTTTTGCTTTTGTGGCAGGTGTTGGTAATGGGGCGAGCAAAATATAGGAGAATAAATACATTTCAGGATCGTAACATCTGCCCGCTTTCCCTATAAAATTCCACAAACAGGAGAGGCAAATACAGAGAAAATGTTCCTTTGGAACATTTCCGTCTTAAAATTTCTGATACTGCTCAGATGTGAAACCACCTGCTGGTCCTCCCATACCTTTAATATGATGAATAGATCTAAATGCAAATAGCAAAGTCATTTGAAACATGAATATACCAGCTATTGCAGCTACTTGACATTGGGCAGCTCTTGGCGTGGATGGAAACTATTGTGTGCCAGTTCTCTGCCTATTTACTCAAAAGTAAGACAACTGGGTTGTTACTCCTAGGCATACATAGGCCGGGAATGGAGCAAGCAACAGTGCTGGGTGACATAGGTTTGTTTTCCAGGCCACTGCGTAGCAGTTTGAACTTTATACATCCCACCAATGTTATTTTTATCCTTTCCTTTAGCCAAGAAATTAGCAGTCACTATGAAGAATGCAAAACGGACAGACTAGATATCTGTCTGGGAAAAGGGTCTTGAAACTCATTGCTTCAATATGTAGAAATTCCTATAACAACCTTTGCTCTCTTGTAAAGAAAGAAAATTTGAGATTCCAGGGTTTTAAAAGTGATTATGATCTTTTTCTTTTGCCTCTCTAGGTAGCTCTCAGCAAGCCACAATCTCTTTGTACCAAACCACTGATGATGTCTTTGAAGATATCAGTTGCCACCCTGGTCTAATAATAGCACTGGAAGCTTGGGCATTTTAATAGGGGAAACAATGGAAGAGGAAAGAATGACAACACCAAGTGAGATAAATTTCAGAAATGTGGAAAGGGAAATCACAGGTCACCTGTTTTATGATGCTTATCACTCACCTGCAATAAGGGAAATATATTCCTGACCTAGAGAAAATTGATTTTAAGGATTATTGAGAGAATTTTGTAAAGTGCTAAATACACATTTATAAGCTAAACACCGGAGACCTTATATGTATCCAAACTGAATGGCACACAACTGAATTCTCCCATTCTTGGTCCTTTTCCATTGCTTCTACTTGACCCAAGCTCATGGAGTATACTCATTGGTTAGTAGATACCTGCCATTGAGAATAGTTTCAGAAAGTCTCTTCCAGCTACCATGAATACATTTCTACCTATTCTTGGAACAAGATTTCGATTAGGTGAAAGGAAGTAACCTTCTCCTTAACTGAGCAAAACGAAATTATTAAAAAAAAATCCTCCAAATACAATCCAAATTGCAGAGCTATATTTTCTTAAAGTAAGGACGTTACAGTAAGTGAAGGGGATGCATAGCTTCTATTCATTTCATACCTACCTTTTGTTTATCCTTCCTGTCACAATAAGCTGTGGTGGAAAAGGAGAACAACTGACAATAGAAATCAGGAATTCTATTCAGTTTAACCCACAGGTGCTTTTCCAAGAGGCGACTGGACTTTTTTTTTTTTTTTTTTGGAAGACATTTTGTTTCCCATCCAAGAAGCTCTGAGAGCTGAAGAAGCTTCTTGGATGAGAAGTGAAATGTCTTCAAAGAAAAACCAGAAAGTCCAGTCGCTTCTTGGAAAAGCACCATTGGGACAATCTAGGAGCCTCTGTGGTACAATGGCTAGAGTGCAGTACTGCAAGTTATTTCTGCAGCCAGCTGCCTCCAATTTGGCAGTTCAAATCCCACCAGGCTCAAGATTGACTCAGCCTTCCACCCTTCAGAAGTGGGTAAAATGACCCAAATTGTTGGGAGCAATATGCTGACTCTGTAAACTGCTCACAGAGGGCTATAAAGCTCTATAAAATGGTATATAAATCGAAGTGCTTTTGCTAATCTGGATGACTGAGAATCTCCATAGACATCTAGTGTTCCCATCTGCTTGCTGAATGACAAAGCTGAGCAAAACAGACTCCCTTTCTTTGAAGTTTCTCAACACCAGATATGTTCCAGAGCCTAATGGATAGCCTATCAGATAACACTGGCATCAGTAGCTCCAGATAAGTATATTTTGGAAAAAGGACTACACATTAAATCTTCCCATCTTTTTGCACAGGAATTAATGCGTGAGATTTACAGGGTCCTTCTACAAAAAAAGGAATCTCAAAAGTTTCTTTCTGACTAACAGTTTTTAATAAAAGAGAATACTTTCATGAGCTGGAGCAAATATCATCAGATGCATAGAGTGGCTAGGCATGATTTAAATTTAATTATTATTTAAATTGGGGTAAAGTTGGGTGGAGGGAGGGGAAGACAGGGTGGCTATGCAGATGCAGGTTACATACGAATCAGATTACAAGTCTTATCGATTAATAATTGTACAGCAGTGTATTAAAACCCATGGATGAACTGTTCAGAGGTTAAATGAAACGTTTGATTATAAGTGAGTTCGGTGATTTCTTGCTTGGCGATGCTTTTTCTCTCCCAAAACACACATTTTGAAGTCTGCCACAGAGTGAGTCCTGGTTAGAATGCTCTGATTAATACTTCTTCCTTTTTTGGGGCGGAAGTCCTGATGTTAAATTTGTGTCTACTTTTTGTGCAAAAATTGTTTCATTTCTAATCCAGTTGTTGGCCATATTAGAACACCACCACGTGAAGTGGCTCTGGTCTAATGTGTGTGCTTATTGGTGTTGATGTATATGTGGGGACAAAATAAACATCTGGGTTTGTTGTAGGGTCTGGTTTCCATGTGAACATTATTATTCTGTTTTTATCCCTGTGATAATCTGCTTCAGGTTGGGTTGCTGTCTGTTTGCAAGTATGGATCTTCCAGCTAGTCCAATATAGACCATAGCTTATTAATGATGCATTTGCCTGTGCACCAACTGTGAGCTATAGTTAACAACCAATCATGTTCTGTTTCTATAGTACATCTCTACTAAGAGTGCTTTTTCTAAGGAATTGCTTATATATTGCATTATTTTCTAGGGATGTGGATGTTTGGATGTTTTACCATGCCATTTAATAGTCCTGCAGAGACATACAGACTTGGGAGAACTCAGTTACGCATATTGTAACACTTGCTAAAGACACAGATATTTTTGAATAAAATAAAGTTATACCAAGGAGAAAATGTATGTGGTTGCTGAGAGTTGACAGTAACTTCTTAATATATAATCAATTAATCAATACATAATACTTTCTTTATCTTATTCTTAGAGGAGGCATAAACTGTAGAAGACTGCATGTAACTCTGTTGTGGATTGGTCTGTCATTTGGCTCTATTGCTGAAAATACTATGCCAGAAAAACAAGAGCATTCGTATGTCAGCAGTCACCCATTTGTCCTTGACTTTTTTTTTTATCACAAGGAAGAAGTCATCTCTGCCAGCACGACTGACTGGCTGGCATAGTTACTGCCATCTTCTGGAGATGATTTGGTTTTACAAATCTCAAATCTTTGTCATTTCTGGTGAATGGAAAGGAAGTGGGTTAATCAAGTTTTGTGTCATCAACAGCGATGGTTGAGGATGCTTGGAAAAAAGATTTTGCCACAGTTCAGAGATTGAAGCCAAAAAATTAACACTTATCTAAAAATTCTGAAACCACAATCATATGACCACCACCTTCATGGGTCAGAACTAGATTGCTCTTCAATTCTTTTGTACGACTGTAGTTCAAAGATAGGAAGGCACGTTATTCTCACTGCCGGAATGATACCCTTCCTTCTGCCAGTTGAAACTGCTGGCTGAATTCTTATGCCAGTCGGAGAGTTCTAGTGCAAAGCAAAAGAGAAGGGTCATTGTCACCCTTTTGGGAGGATGGCCCCTTACATGCTTACCTATTATACCTAAAGGGGGCAGGCCACAAGCTGCTGCAACCTAACTTTGGAAGAATAGAGTCTCAAATTGCCAGTCTTTCACCCCACTCCTGGTTCAAGATCGAGAGGAGGTAGGTGCAGCCTTCATAAGGAAACAACTTAAGCTCCTTGCTTACTGTTTTTTTTTCCCCCTCATTTCCCATTACTTTCTATCTTTCACCTTCCCCCAAGAGTTCTCAAAGAATCAGAAGCACCCTAGCTGTGGCTTTTAGGTCCTGCCTTGCTCCCCATAACCCAGACAGCAAACATCATGATAGGAATGAACAGCTCCAGAAACAGATTTCTATATCAGGAGGTTTCTGAGTCATAATAGCCATCTGTTATCCCTGTACTGTCACTCTTATTTTCTGACTGGAACCCATTACTATTGTTATTTTTGCATACCTAACTTTACCATCCCACCCATGACTGGCTAATTCAGCAGTCATCACAGTGAACAGTTTTTTCTGGACTATTGGCAATTGCAGCATCAAATCAGGCTCAATTCTTGGAAACACCATGGTTGCATCCATGGAGATTTAAGACAAAATACAAAGCTGGTTTGCTACTGTCTTCTTTTAATTTTTAAAAATGTCCTAGTTACTTTACAGGGCTGCATTTACTGCTGGTCTCCCTTCCAAGTACTAACCACACTGCACCTTGAGCTTAGAGAGAGTCTGACATGAACAATATATGACTATTTCTTTTTTGTATGTCAAATTCTACTATGCTTGCCTTCCCATGAAAAAAGGTATTCTGTGATAATACCTACTGGTAAGCTTTAAACTGTGTCTTAGAGGCATTTTACATGTAAGAACTTAGAACTGATGACACCAATAGAAGAGAATGAACTCAGGATCGAACTGTGGAATCTTTGGTGCTGAGACTGGTTGTTTGTTTGCTTTTGTTACCTAACTAGTTAACATCTTTAATGCTAGAAGGGAAGTGGGGTTTGCTTTCTGTTTATATACAGTAGCTTGTCCTGTCAGTGTTGATAGAAATATGGTTTTTTCTTTAGTAGGTTCTTGACTAGGCTGTTGTTTACTACTTGGTTGATTGTCTGCAAGAAAACAACCAAGCTCAGCAACACCAAGGACTCCACAGATTCGAAATGTTTATGATATTTTGCCTTTTGGTTTAAATAATAATCAATGTGCCTTGCAATATTAAGATTAAAACAAGATTCTGTCTCCCACATGTGTAAGAATTCAGCCAGAGAGACAGCAGATGGCATGGCTATTGAATTAAAAAAAAATTATCCCAATTGGAATTCTCCATCAAAGAAAATCTAAGGTAGGGCAGAAAGATTTCAGACACCTATGGCAACTGTTAAAGGAGAGCTTGTGGGGCAGTTTAATCATTCAGAGACAAATGGGAATGTCAAGGTAATTACCTGTGTGATCAATTGCTCCTGAAACAGATTGGAAGCCAGTGAAGCTGTGACAAAAAGAATATGCTCTCAAATAAAAGGAATGCATTCACGAGAAACACGTTGCTATTACTATATTAAACTCTCACAATAATTAAATTATAAGTCATCTGAAGCAAAAACCTCTCTTTCTCAAAGAACAATGTTTGCTGGAACTCCTGCTGGGCAAAGCTCAATTCAGGGTCATTCCTGATCCATAAATCGGGCAGGAAAATATAACCCATTAGTAAAAATCCCTATTGCCAGTTCAGCAGTTCCATTAACTAGGAAACTGTTCTCTGATTTTTGTCTAATCATATTTCCCTGCTTCTGGCTTTAGTTCCCAATTCAGAGCCTTGATAGGTACCCTTCAACCTGCTATAGAGATATGGATGGATCATCAACACACTCCAAATCATCAGACAACCATTACAAGCATTTTGATGATGCTATGGGAACCCTGAAGGACACCCTCAATTGCCTTTTCTTAACGTCCCATCTAGGGTTGCCCTAAAAAGTTGTTTAGAACTATTTGGGATGGCAGCACTGTTTGGGATGGTGGCAGGATGGGAGGAAGTGGAGGGATGTGGGGTTCCCAGAGACACAGCACACACTTTGCAGGTCATGTTGGAAGAATTCCTGGAAAACCAGATGGAGGAAAGGCCACCACTGGCAGAACACATAGGTCTTCTACTCACTCGTAGCCCTGCCTTCCTCCTGCAAAACCTTGCAAAACAGCAGCAGCTTCCAATGCATTGAAGCTCATAGAACAGTTCTCCAGGAGTGCTTGTTTAGCACATACCCTGAACCCTGGGTCATAAATGACAAAGGTTAGCTGCCAGCAGTACTGGGTGGCAGGGGTAGATGGGAGAGTGCAGGACAGCCAAAAGAACAGTTGGAGTGAGAGATAAGGATGGCATTGTCCTGGCTTAACTGCAACAAGGACCATTGAGACTGCTGTCCCATGGTATTTTATCTAATGACTGCATCACATAGTGATGCAAATTCCAACCCCAATAACCATTTTGAGAGCTAACTGTACACATATTCAACAAACAAACCAATAATGTACCATAGGAAGGTGAGGGTTAGGGATACTCCCTCCGTTTTTGTGGTATCTACAATGTGAAGGGGCTGGGAGTTTTAGATCTCCATGCAACCCCTCTGCTGGGGTTGCATATACCAGCTCAAGATTCACCCTTTCAGCTCCAGGGATGACAAGAAGTCCCCTACCATGGGACCTCTTGATGAAATATAGTCCTTCAACTTACAACAGTTTTGATCGTTCAAAGTTACAACAGCACTGGAAAAAGTGATTTATGTCCATTTTTCATAGTTACAACTGTTGACCATGGTCATGCAATTTACATTCGGATGCTGGACAACTGATTCATAGTTATGATGGTTACCGTGTCCCAGGGTTATATGACCATCTTTTGCAAGTTAATGGGAATGTTAGATTCACTCAACAGCTGTGTTACTAATTTAACAACTGCAGTGATTCGCTTAACAAATGTGACAAGAGAAGTCATAAAATGGGACAAAGTTAACAAATTTCTCACTTAGCAACATAAATTCTGGGCTCTATTGTGGTCATAAGTCAAGGACTACCTGCAATCCAGTTGATAGCAGTGGGACAGAACGTACTGACATGAACTTCCAGCTACTAAGGGGAAAGCAACAAAGTGAAGTGCATTGTGTGGCTGGATAATACAAAGAAGACTGTGCAGGTGCCAAGTATTTTGAGGTCACCATCTGTGCTTTTATTGTATTGCCCTATTAACCCTTTGAGGGACTCAAGCCCATTATATTTTATACTGAGCTACAGCTTTACCCAGAATCATTTCCATTGTTGTCTACCCCAGGATAGAGACAAGAGAAAGGCAGTAAGTAGCCACTGCTGTGTTGTCTCTGTTTTTTAGCTACTCTTGCAGTCTTCTGAGCTGTTGTGTGGGAGCACAACCAGACAATGATGGCATCCATTTTGATAGAACTGCCTTTAAGAATCAGCATTCTAATAAGCTGAGCAGAAAAGCAGCGTCTCCACATTTCTTTAAGAATATCTAATGTTGAGCAATAAAACCTAAAGTAATCCATTAAATACCAGATGAAATATTAAGTTATGCAACAGATGGAACAACTGGAGAGCACTGTTGACCTGGTTGGTGCAATCTGAAAGAGATCAGCATCTGTTTGAGCTGGGCAGGCTTGCTATTAGGCATAAAGAGCTGGCTGCCTTGGACAGAAAATTCTGATAGAATAAAACTTGAATTTCCATCTTCTTGAGTCCATGGTCCTCTCCCCCAGATTGTGTTAATTTGAGTTACCTTTTCATCCCACCTAGATCCCAAGCTGCCAGGCACAAGGCAGTTTAGAAAGGCTACAGGCTGAGTAAACAAGCTAAGCAGCCCTACCTAAACATGCTAAGCAACCCTAACCTGAAAAACAACTTCTGGATGAATGGATTTCAACTCCCAGAATTATCATTAATGGCTATGCTAGCTAGCTGGGAGGATTCTGGGACTTGTCCAGCAGATTAATACGTGCAGCATTTGTCAGCAAACAGATGATACGCAATGTGCTGGGTTACTAAACCCAAATTTCTACAAGATGGCAGCTAAGAGATACAGTAAATCCTACAACAGAGGCCAGGGAGTAGCAGTTATCTAAAGCAGGGGTCACTAACCTTTTTGGAGCTCAGGGACCACCAAACTCATAATTTGAAATCCCGCGGACCAGAGACCCTGAGAAAATCCCAAAAAAACTCTGCAGGAAAACTCATCGCATTTTCCTACCGATCGATGATTCTTTATTTGGGATCGCAGGATACTGTCTCCAGCTCTGTTCTCGGGGAGAGAGAGAGAGAGACTTTTGGCTTCATGCAGGGAAAGCAGCAGAAGCAGCAGAAGGCTTTCCTTCTCTCCCCCAAACTCCATCAGAAATGAGTCTTTGTGAGACTTGTTGCACCAGCACAGCCTCTTGGAGCAGGATGCCTTGCAGGGTCCCAAAGATTCATTTCTGGCAGAGTTTGGGGGAGAAAAAGAAAGATTTTTGCTGCTTCCTTGCATGCAGCCAAAAGCAGAAGTGGAAAGCAGCAGCCCGGTGGCCAAGCCAGGCACATGGGACGAGTGGGACAAGTTCCCCCCCTCCGCCCTTTCCCTCATCCCCTCACTACCTTGTGTTGTTCACAATGCAAGTGACGCAAGCCTTGTATTCCCACAGGCCATGTGGGTAGTGCAGCCTTGTGTTCCCACGCAGTCTGGATTAATTGCTTTGGGGGTTGCTTTTCTCTGCGGACCACCAACATTTTCTCATGGACCACCAGTGGTCCCCAGCCCATTGGTTGGTGACCACTGACCTAAAGGACAGGACTGCTTGTGCTATGTGCCCACCCACCAACTCCTAAACTAACCTCAAGCAGCAAGAGACTGCTTGTCTTGAGGCAGCAGTGGGGGGGAAGACTGCAGGGTTGTCTGGCTAATTTCTGTACACAACAAGGGATTGGAGTGGGGAGAAACTTTTCCCTCAATGCAGCAAAACATTTTGGATGGCCCTCTCTGTATGCTAATATTGCATTTGTTACATCTGGCACATACATGGCTTTCTTTCCTGTGCATGAACTCCCTTCAGATACAGTACAAGAGCTCAGTTGCCAAAAAGCTCCTCTAGTTGGCTTTTTATAATAGTGTCAGGAGAAGCATAATCCAGACCACAAATTGCTTCTGGTAGTTTCTCTCTGGAAATTAAATAGCCAGATATTGTTTGCTACAAATATATTTCATGACAAGATGAGTTTGCAGGTATTTCAGTGCAGACCAAATATGAACATTTGAGGTGCTTAAGCCTAGCACACCGGAAGAAGAGATTGATTTAAGGAGTAAAGGACAAACTCTTCCACCTGAGCAAGGCAAAAAGAGGAGAAAGGGCTACTAAAAATAGAGCCACAGAAGGAAGAAGACCTAGCTATCAATGTGCTTCTTGGGATCCTTAAAACAAACCCTGTCCTCGTAGATTAGAACATCTGAAGTCATAAAACCAAATCTGCTGCTATCAAGTCTTACTTGGTCCCTAAATCCTAAGGTTCCCATACACAGAGTCATGATCACCATTTTTTCCTATCATCACCTGAACTGCTTTCTTCCTCAACCCTCTATGGTTTGGTTTAACCTAAGAACAGAATTGCACTTTCATCCTGTCAACTCAAGGAGGAGGCAGCAGGAGGCCCTGGTCATTCATTTGTGCAGCCCCCCCCCCCTCTTTTTGTTTGTGTGTGTGTGTGTTCAAATCAGTATTCTGATGAAAAGACAAATCGCTGTATTTTTTATCAAGATTTCAAGTGGTTTGCCACGGCCTGCTTCCGAAGGTTGAGAAAGAAAGACTGACCCAAGTTTACTCAGCTGGACTTTGTGCTTAAGATAGGACTAGAAGTCATCATCTCTCCAATTTCTAGTCTGGTGTCTGAATCACTACACCAAACTGCCTCCCTCTCCCTAGGATTGTTGAAAAATGAAATGCTATTTTTCTGCCATTTTCAGGTGGGAAGCAGATAAAGACTCTTGTCAGCTCTCAAATGTATAGTATGTAATGTATTAAAAATTAATACAAATTTAAATTTCCCTATAACCAAGCCTATTTATTGAGTGATTTGATCCCACCCACTCATTTCTCTTCTCCCCCCCCCCCCATTCTGAAGTTATCTACTCATTTGCTATTTAATAGAAGCTATGATTAATTTCAGACAGGGTCTTCAGAATGAATTATGGCAGTTCCTGAAAAGAGAGAGGAATTTGCATTTGCTAAAAGGAGGAAGATAGCAGGTGAACTTGAGAATATTCCCCAAAGATCATGATTAGGAATGATCAATACTTCTGAGACACAGATGGGGGCTCTGAGAAAAATGGGATGGCCTTTGATGGAGTAGATGTACAAACCCAGCCAATGATGGTTTGCATCAGAGTATGTAGGTCAGCATTTTGTGTGAATCTGACTGTACAGGAAACACAGTTAAAACAATCACAGCCTAACACAATACACAAACTTAGGCAATGTTTGTTTTTGTCTCCATGATAGAGCTCTGGCCAGCCAAAATCCCATTCCCAAGCCATGAAATTTCCCAGCATGAGTCGAACCACTTTTTTTTCCTGGATTATTTTACAAGAAAAGGGATTAATTTGTATGTGAATTGAAACTTCTCTCCCCCATCCATTTTGAAAAAGGGGAAATTAACAGAAAACCTTTAAGGAAACCAAACACCGAGGCACATCGATCACCACTTCTCCCCTTCAGTGAAGATTTCTATTTAGCTTCCTGCTTCTACAGGGACAGGTTGCTACTGAAAGCTTGGAAAATGTACAGCCCAAGGTCAGGCAAGACTTTTGGGTTCTCCTGTTTCCTTGTGTGGCTTAGCAATAGAAAACCACGGGACTTTCTCCAAAGATGATGAACTGTGGGGGAATCTGGCTTCAAGGAAGCACAGACAGGATCAGACTGACTGGGTCACCAGCCACCTGACCCCTTGCTGGTTGTTGGGACTGAGGCAAATTATGTTATAAGGCAGGTTTTGCTTTCTTAACTCACTCTCTCTCTCTCACACACACACATTAGTTAAAGTTATATATATATAATATATAATATAATATATATGTGTGTGTGTGTGTGTGTGTGTGTGTTGTTTAGCTTCCTTCGGGTATTATCCCACGTCATTGTAGTGCTTTTAAAGTTGTAGCAACGTTTCAGCAGAATCTCATCTGCCATCCTCAGGCTTCTGAAGATATATATATATATATATCTATCCGACTCAGATTGGGCCGCCGTTCACACACACACATTAGTTAAAGTATATATATATATGTGTGTGTGTATGTGTATGTGTATATGTATATATGTATGTATGTATATGTATGTATGTATATATATATATATATGGGCCGCCGTTCAGAGATCGCCAGTCTGCATTTGAGAGAGTTCAAGACGTTAATTTAAAACCAGCAAAATTGCTAGTTCGGGGGAAACAGAAAACTGAAAATCCTGCCTGATATCATTCGGCTCAGATTAGCCGCCGCGTCCCTCATCTCCTTCGCGGGGAGCAAAATTAGGACGGGGCCCTGAACCGCATCTCCTCGACAGGGCACAGCCAGCCAACCAAGGCCGCGCCTCTCGGGGTCCCGGCGGCCCCTTTTTGCCCCTTTTCCGCCAAATCGCCCTCAGCGGGAGAGCGGCTGCCATCTGCAGGTGGAGCCGCGGCAGCGGAAGGGGAGGAGAAAAGGACGCCGCAACCTACTTGAATAATTGATAGGCTGGGCTGCGAAAGGGAGAGCTGGCAAATGCGGAGGAGCAGCCGGGCGCCGGGCTCCCTGCGTCGTTGCCGCCGTCCCCTTGCCTGCTGGCCGGCGATGAGAGAATTGCGCGCAGGTAGGGGAGCTCGGCCGCCGCGTGGCGCCTGTCCTGCCAGGCTAATTAAGGAGGCGCGGGAAAAGGGAAGGAGGCGAGGAGGAGGGAGGGAGGGAGGGAGAGCTGGCAACGGCTCTTCACCGTGACAGATAAGTCGAACCTCCATCTTCAGAAGCAGTGTACCCCTTCGTGGTTTACTTGAGAAGGGCTGAGACATTCGGACTTCTCTATGAAAGAATAAATAAATGAGTGAGTGAGTGAGTGAATACGTGGACTGAGAAATGTTTCGGCTGGGCTGAGCTCTTCAGTTGAGCGCAAATCACATCCCTCCCCAGGTGGAGCTCGTGGGTGGAAAGGAAGAGGAGGAGGAGGAGGAGAGAGATGGTCCAGAAGAGTTGCCACTTCTTCCCATCTCCTTTCTTCTGGGGCAGTTTAAGTCATTGCGGGCAGAAAATGCTGCAAGAGTTGTTCCTTTCAGCGCTGCAACTTGACGCCCCTCTTGAACTGCTGCCCTGTTGTTGTTGTTGTTGTTGAAGGGACATTATTCGAAGAAATGGCGATCCTTGGCTTAGTAAGAGGTCTTGGTTTCTTGCACCAATAATGATGGTCTTTGTATTGCAGGAACGCAAGTAGCATCGGGTTTCATTGCTAAGGCTTATCTGTGAAATATATCAAGGCTTTTGTTGTTGTTAAGAATGTTCCTGAAGCAGGTATAAAATAAGAGAGGAATTTCTATTTCGGCAAAAACGATCCCAAAAAAACTCATCAGCCTGACAAATGCAATTCAGGGTTGCTTGCCATTTGTGTCTGTGCCTGCTGGTCAGCTACTTGGGCCTTTGAGGTGTTTAGGAAGCAATGGTGAACCAAAAGGGGCTCTGATTGCTCCAACTGTATCTTGTCCAGGAGACATTTTTTGCATGCTTGGTATCAGTGAAGAGGTCTTGCTTCCATTTTCATGCATTAAAAAAAGAGATGACCATATTCATGTCTTGGTTCTGCTGCTTGCATGGAGCAGATGTTTGCATTTGTGTCTGAGACTTACTGATCTGTTGCAGCAAAAACAGAAGAGTGAGCATGTGTGTGTATGTGTGTTTTGTGGCATTTTAAGGACCAACAGATTCATTGTGGCATAAGTTTTTGTCAAGAGGATTCTATTTCATCAAACATCACCTATTACCTTGAGTTAAAAAATGTATTCTATGGGTGATAAAGAAAGGTTTAAGCTGGTATCTCAGTGACTATGGCTCAGTCCTGTTTTTTTCTATTTCACATCGGGCTTGTACAATCTTGATGTCATTTATTTAACTGTTGGATGGCACATCAGTTTGTTTGATCTATCCATGCAGCCTAAATCATGCCCTTTCATCAAAGATAGGGAAATTCATTTTGACATATTTGAAGATAGCCTGGTATGGAGTGTTTTCTCTTACTTCTTTACTGCACATACAAATTAAAAATGTAACATCCACCAGGAACAAAAGAGGATACTTCTTGGAACACTGACAATGAAAAAACTGTTTTCCATGAAAACCTAAGCAAGTGAATTTAAGAACAACTATGCTAAAACTTTACAGTTTTACAACAAGCTGCTTTTTAAATGTTTGCTTATAAATCACTGCGCCAAAAATAAAAATCTCCCAGTATGCACTTAAATTCCAATTTGGCAGCAGAATAAATTCTACCTTATTTCAACTGAATGTTGACAAGTGATTTTAAAGGGGAAACATGATTGGATTAGTAAATCTGAGCCCAGTTAGCCAATCTGGAGGAGTTTGTAATTGCTTTTGGAAAGCTAACATCTGATGCCAGAGATGCTATCATCTGACATATGCTAAACCAAAAAGTGTTGTTGCTGTATTTTCCTTTCAGCTTGGAGTATTTCCATTTTTAATGGAACTAAGAAATCTAAGATAGGTCTTATTCTTTTATACTGAGATTGTCCCAAAACAGAGTTCCACAAATTTTCCATTGTAGTAATGTAATCCTTTGTTTGCCTTTTAATGTCCTAATTATAGACAGGAATTATTGATATTCAGATGTGCAAGATTGAGGTTTATTTTTCATTTAGCCCAATTAAGGAATAAGGACATAGTTTTCTCCCCAGCATATTCAGCATATATTCATTTGTTTTTGCATAATATCACAACCTGCACACACTCCTGATGGGTGACATCATTAAAACAGCACATAAATCTAGACCAAAGCAACACCTAGTAATCCAGACAGCATTAATCTATTATCTTTCAGATGTTCCCTGGAAGACCTATTTTCACTACCTTCCAGAAAACCTTCCTAAAAGCAGGTATAAATGGATCTACTGTGTGTGAGCTCCTGCCCTCTTAATCTCACAAAAATGAGGTAGCATTAATATGATTTGTTGGAGAGGACACATTATTGATCAATTCTACATGAAGAAGTCAGTCCAGAAGTACTCAGGAGCAAATTCATATAGGGTTGTATTAGTTGAAATCAGCACTTTGAATTGTACTCAGAATATGAAGAGCTAGAGCAGGTTGTCACATTTTGCATCAATTGTCATTTTTTAAGTAGTCTTCAAGGGCAGTCCCAAGTAGAATGCAATGCACTTAATCCCAGAATTTGGAGTTCTAAACAGGCCAGAAAGAAAGTGAACATCTTCAATTTAAGCATGTGCTAATGGACCAATATGGGCCTGATACTTTGGCATCTTCAGAGGCACCTGCATTGCTTTCTTACATGGACTCTATGAGAGAAGAAAAACTTATAATATATCTCCATCAGAAGCTCAATAATATTTTTAAAGTGGACAGTTTTAGTATATTTCAAACATGGACTAAAGAACAGTCTCATTTTACTGTGTATTATTTTTCAGTACGTTTAGGTGTTTTGCCACTTTTTAAATATTTTGAATATAAAAAATAAAAAATCAGGGAGAAGAGAAGAAAACTCTGAGGCATCCTGCAAGTGAGCTCCCACTAGACCAACCTGTCTTACCTACCCACCCACTGTGACCCAGCACCTTCAACTCCCAACTCTTGTAGATGGTCCAGAAGGAAATTGGTCAGTGATACCAATTAAACATGAGACATCTAATAAAGGAAGGGTGGGAATGGAGAATTACTTGTTTAAAATAGCTGGATCCAGGAAAGATAGCATTTTGAGGAGATGGCGTACTAACGTCTATTTCCAGGGCTAGCATCATCTCCTCCATTGACTATCTCCCGGACCATCTTTTCTCTCTCTCTGAGAAAAAAATCAGTGGAATGGCTTGTCTCTAGAAGTTGTGGGTGCTCCATTACTGGAGGTTTTTAAGAAAAAGCTGGATAGCCAGATACACAGAGGAAGAAACTTGATGGACATGGATGGCAGATGGCAGAAGTCATTGTTCTGACCAAGGCTTCTGAGATGGTAATTATGCACACGCTTATTTTAAAAACAAGTCTTGTTTTATCGTAATGCTGGGAATTATTTTCATTCCCAGCCGCTAATGAATCTCAAACAGTCCCTTGAGATAAGCACCTTTCTTTCCTGTGAAGTGCTACCAATAACAGCAGTGTCCTGTAAAACTAGAAAAAAAAAAACCCCAACAAAGAGCTTCAAGAATGAATCTGAACTGAATGAACGACTTTGCTTCCTGCAAAGGTTTCATCATCTTTGCCTGTCCTTTATACCTTATGGGAGGGGCAATCACCTCCCAGCCTTACTCCCAAGTTGCCTCTTTTGTTTCAGCTGCTCTCGCCTTCTAGCAGCTCTGCACAAACGCACATTGGGAACAGGTTCCCATGGCTCCTCTGCTTTACTGCCACCAGACTCCGAAGGCTCCAGGGGCAGCACCCGCACTCCCAGATGGTCCTGGCCCCATCTCTGCATCGGATGCAGGACCATCACCAGAGTCCTCTCCAGACTCCCGGACTGATCCCCTTTCTTCCCTACTGTCTGTTTCTGCTGTCCTCTGCACAGGCTGCTGGTGAACCACAACAGTTATATCAGAGAACATTCTAGCCATTTCATTGGCATCTACAGGCAGAAAGGCATCCCAGATAACTGCATGACACTGCCCCAGGCACCACTTTGACTCTGCCCATAGTCAAGAACACAGTGAACAATAAATAATTTTATTTTTATATATTACCGTATATATATATATATTATTGTTATAACATTTTGCTCCCATATCTTTTGAAGAAATAACTGGAAGATTTAATAACTTCTGAAGTTATTAACTTCAGTTATTAACTATGAAGAACATAGTTATGTTACTGTAATGGTTCTTTTTTGGATATAAGATATTTAACACATTCATTTGATTCTTTTGACTTATATAACAATGGTTTGGAAACAGGAGAAGAATGAAAATGGATACTGCATGTATTTATAACAGTGAAAAACTGATGTTACAAAATTGAAAAGACATCCATTTCCTTTCAGTTATATAGTGGTCTGAAAGACATACTTCTAATTCTATATTCAAACAAGGATTTTATTGGTAAGATTCTTAATTTGAAGACTGTTTAGACATTTGATCTGTGCATTCTAGTTTATTGTTTTGATTCCTATCTTTTTGTATTACACAAACTATTACACGTGAACATTTGTATTGTATGACTTGATATACCTGTAAGGGTATTTTTGTCTCTTTCCTTTTTTGCATGTAAAATAAAATTTGAAAATGCCATTGAAGAAGATAAAAGCTTCTTTTATTAGAGTCATTTTTGAACAAGAAAGAGAATAGCTGTATTATCTAAGTCAGGGTGATTCTATTTGTTAATAGCCAAAAATCATTCTCAAACTCTTATTAACAGCAGCACTTGAGACCTGAAATGAAACTTCTCCCATTATATTTTTGCGTGAAAGCTGCCTGACAATCCATAAATTTAGTAATACATAATGTTTGTATAGAGAAAAGTGACTTGATCTGAAATTTGCCTTCTTTTCTGAAAGATCTTAAACATCTTATTTGTGACTTCCAATCTGGAAATATATCTGTTGATTAATTTTGCAAGCAGTCAGCCAAGCTAAATGGTTTTTACAGCCTTCTCCAGTCTGACATTCTGTAGGTTAGATGAATTTCAACTCCCAGGTAGGAAATTGTAAAGTTTGTTATCTATTTTTGGGAGGAAGGAGAGCTGTGTGGGGGGGGGGATAGCCTATAATTCAAAGTTATAACAGCATTTCTTCCTCAAAGTATAGAGGGGAACAATATTCCTCTTGCAGAATTAGTATACATAAAGACTTGAAACAAAATTTGGAATGCAGGTATAGTCCCTTGCTCCTTTTCAGGACTTTGAGATTTTCACAACTATTTATTGCTCAGAATGGAGACTTGTCTGTTCTTACCCCAATTCCACTCCTACGACTTTTGGTCCATACATGCTTTATAGCATCAAAACGTTCAGAATTAGAAATGGCAGGCTGAGGGGGTGGAAGTTCACAGCAAAGACAGCAAAGTCCACATTTTGGATAGAAAGGATCATTGATATGAAAGAGGACAGGGGTGGGATTCAAATTTTTAACAACTGGTTCTGTGGGTGTGGCTTGGGTGATGGGCGTGGCTTGGTGGTCATGTGACTGGGTAGATGTGGCTTGGTTGTCATGGTATTGGCTTGGCATGGCCAACTCAACTTCACATCGAGGCACGCATCTCCTCGCCTGGCCTCTCATGACTGTGGGGATGTTGCAACAGTTGTAAGTGTGAAAAATGATCATAAGTCACTTTTTTCAGTGCCATTGTAACTTTGAATGGTCACTCCACACAAGCAAAGTACCAGCAAAGGAGGGAGAAAAAACTCCAGAGATGTTCCTGAGACAGGAAGTCTAGTCCTGCCAAGAATGTAATAAAGGTTAATGGAGAGGCAGTTTCTGTAAGCAACACCAGAATGTTTCCTTCCTGCTTTCCATACAGGATTAGGCCAGTAGTTTCTTCTAACAACCAGTTCTCCGAACTGCTTGAAATATTAACAACCGATTCTAGCGAATAGGTGCGAACTGGTAGAATCCCACCCCTGAAAGAGGGGTAAAAGAGGCCATTTATGTTAACATTGGACAGCCCTCTCTCAACAGAGGAGAGGAATAAGACACCGCCTATCTCCTGTCTACAACACAGCTCTTGCAGCGGTTCCAAGAAGATTTCACAATCAATTGCACTTTAGGTCAAAGATAAACCCCCACATGGCTCAAGAGCTCTCAGGGAGAGTGCTAATGACCAGATGACTGCAAAGAAATACAGTCCTTCCTTCACACACACACGCACACACACACACACACACACACACACATCCGGTCAGATTCTATCTTTGCATCCCCCCACTATCCAGTCTATCAGTACCTATCTTTCCATTCTGCCCCCCCCATCACAACTGGTGATGTTTCTTGGATAAGAAACAAAACCCTTTTTTCTTCTTCCTCAAAGGGGAAAAAATAAGTCCAGTTGCCTTTTGAAAAAGCACCTTTGAGATATGAGGATAGCAGAAACTCCTAGTTTTTCATCTGTGAAATAAGGATGTTCTTGCACTGATGAAACATGTAGTTTGGGACTTGGAAGTGAGATTCTCATTTCTTCATTGCCCTCAAAGTGGTGCTGAACCTTAGAACAATATTGTTGGAGATTCTGGGAGAAGAGTGCAAACTTCTAAACAGAGTCAAGATTCTATATTCACAAATAATGGCCAAGCCATATAGGAGGAAATAAGTCTTTCTGATTTTTTGACAAAGCCATGGTATCAGAAAGACAGGATTCATAAGCTACCTTCAAACCAAGCTTCAAATTAGTGCTTTTTGCCAAAAACAATAAGCCAGAGATTGTTATTGGGTTGACACCAACGCTTTATTATACAATTATTTCCAGGGCTACCTTTCAAAACTGATAGTAGTATAGAGTTTATTCGTATAGATTGTTTAAAACACAGAGAACAATTTGTCCCGTGAGTTTTATTGTACTCAGCAAAGTAAATTCTACTTCATGCTGAGTATAATTTGTTTTTAAGCAGAGTATTTTAAATAAACCACAATGGCTGGATTCCATAATGTGGAGCCAGAGGTCTCCAAATTTAGCAACTTTAAGACTTGTGGACTTCAACTCCCAGAATTCTGGAAGTTGAAGTGCACAAGTCTTAAAGTTGCCAAGTTTGGGGACCCCTGTCCTAAGCCATTAACACAATATGGCTTGGTGGAATATGTGCACCCAAGTACTGGAGAGAATTACATTTCTCAGGTAAAATTTAACATCTGTATTTTCCTCTGCAACTTTGACATTTTAAAGACTTTTTACATCTTTTCCTTTTAATTTTCCTTCTAAGATTTATGTTTATAATAAACTTACCCCAAATAATGATGATTGGTTTTTTTTTAAGATTGTGGCATGAGAGAAGAACTTACATAAAAGGACCTTTTGCATACTTCTAGGCAATAATTTATTGCCTTTAATCTGGCAGGATGTTTCTCGTCAATGTTAAAAGTCCTAATATATTATTAAATATTAAATATATTATTAAACATTAAACAATAGAGCACTATACAGTGTGATATGCTTTGCATTAAATTCAGCTAATAGCCAAGCAAAAGGTATTTAGAATGTCTTTCTATAACTACTTTTGGATCATTCATGTCTAAATGAGGTTTACTCTGGCTGTCTGGCAGAGAAAAGCCATTTTGACATACTTCTCTTGCTGTTAAATGACTGCTGCAAATTTGATTTTAGTTGCTTGTATTTTAATTATGTATTTGTTCCTTTTACTTTTTGCAAGGGCCTAAGGATAATATCAATAAAACAGAAAGCACAGCAGGGAAAAAAATCTGAAAACATCATAATTAAAGATAAGCCTCAACCTCTCTTAAGAGAGTATATATGTGTGTGTGTGTGTGTGTATGCTGTTCAGCTTCCTTCGGGTATTATCCCACATCATAGTAGTTGTGCTTTTAAAGTTGTTGCAACGTTTCGGCAGAATCTCATCTGCCATCATCAAGCTTCTGTATTGAGTTCGTATGTGGGTCAGGCTATCACAGCCATTAGTTTTAAATTTTATATATACACACACACACACACACACACACACACTCTTACAGGAACTAGCTACCTCATAGTTTCATGGTTTAGTTCAATTTATATTTAGAGTCATAAATACATTGAAGGCCAGAAGATCTTGAATTGGCATCTACATACCATAATAAGTCAGAATTTTTTTAAAAAACAGGCTTAGCACATAATATATAACTGATCTTATCTCTCTGTGCAGCCTATTAGCAAAAATTACTGTTGTGAGGATAAAGTAAAGATGATACTTTCATGTATTTCACCCTGAACTTTCATACAAAAAATTGGTATTAATAAGTTATGGGTAATTCTACTTGAGATTTATTACTGTATGAAGTAACTAAGAGAATAGAATTTCTGTTTTTTCTGCTTCTGTCATCTATTTTGTACAATTCCTTTTTATATATTTTTATCTAGTGAAATGGTTTAGGTTAATTCCTGATATAGAAGAGCAAGATTCAAAATATTAATATGAACAAAATATTAGCAAAAAGTCTGCTTTAATACCCTAATCCCATCTATCTTAATATTCTTGAAGATAGAAGCAGGCAGTATTAATAACACTGTCCAAAGAATTTCTAAGTAAAGATCTCTACTTACAGAACATCTAGGAGATGAGTAGATTTTTACATAAAGATTTTTACATAAAGATTTTCTTTTACCTTGGTAGTTCAACGTAGGAAAAATAGATTTGAAGAGCTAGTTTTACTTGATGTAGGGATGGGAAAAGAAAAGAAAAAAATTGTATTTTATTCTTTTAATTTATTTAGGAGAAAAATAATTTATTAAAGATTATTGACCAGGATGTGACCTGAGGCAGCTAAATGGAATTATATTGTACCTCTACATTGTTGCACCATTGAAACATGTGGGCTATTCCTTAAAAATTCCACCTAAATTCTCAGAATGAGGATCATTTTGTCCTTCTTCAATAAAGATTGAATACATATTACATTATTCTTTCATTTCTATCTTTGCTTCCTTGCAAATGTTATCCCTGTAGCATCTTAATATCTATTTTGCATGATATACCAGAAATCTCTCTTTGTATTTTTGTGGCATGTAAACCATTAAATAACAAACATGATGGGGACCCAGATATGCTATGTTTTAAAATATATTTTCACTTTCTTCCTTTATGTTTATTTCATTCAATCCTCCTATTATTTTCTTTTACATGAAGCCCCTCCTCTCTCGTTTTCTCTGTGGTTTGCTCGCTCACTCTCTCACATTCCTGGTAACCTGCAGAGTCTCCCCAGGAGTTTCCTGCTCTTGCGCAGAATAGGCTCTTCTTTTTCTCATTTGAAGTGTGTCTCAGGAAAGAAAGGCAGTAGCCATTTAACTTCCAGGGAGGAAGTGATTTGGGGATAGCAGTTGTGTCCTCTGGAGACAGGCTGGCCAGTGTATACCGCACAGAAAGAACAAAGCCTACATGCAGGAGACCAACAAAGCCTCAACAGGCACAGAAGAGCCTGCAAGAAGATAACATGTTTTCTTGGAAGCGTAGTTTGACCTTTGGGACCTACGGAGGGTATGTATCTAGATCAGCCCTGGCTTTATTCTACATTCCTTTAAGCTGTGTTATCTCTCTCTCCATGTTTATTCCAGGGAAATAAAGGCTGCCATGTGCTTTTAGCACATCAAAGAATCTGGAGCCACTTGCAAGAGAAGTATGGTTTTGTATAGCTTGGTGAGGAAAAGGAGCGTGCTTCATTATTTCAGGATGCTTTTGCCTCGGGTTCTCTTTCTCCCTTCCCCAACTAGGTCCTCTCCAGAGATGTTGGAAGTAGTTGGAAGCTTCCAATATTGCTAGATATTGCTCATGTTGATTGGATTTCTTGGAGTTGCTATCCCAGTAAATCTGGAGGGAGCCAGATTATGGAAAGTTGGCCTACATAGTTCTGGAAATGTAGAAATGGCTAAATTTTATTGTTCATAAGGTGTTACCTTTAAAATGTGTAGATACAGAAGGACTTAGTAGTCTTCAGGTGTGAATTAGACTGGAGATAGAGGGCTAAAGCAAAGGATTTCATTTCATTTACATGTTTATAAAGACCTAATGGTATGCTTAGAAGCCCAGAGTATCAATATAAATTAACCCAGAGTACGTAACCAAATGTGTTTTCAGTTATTTAATATTAATATTAATAGGCTACTTATTTTTATATAAATTGATAAACCATAAATTAAAGCACCTCGTGTCAGTTAGCCCAGAGAAGATGGGAGTTTTGCTTTTGTTGGCAAAGCACTGCAGGTTAAGAGCAATTAAGAATAATTTCTGCCCGTAATCTACTGCAAATCAGCAGAAGAAAAACATTTTATCACTTGTTTTTCCCCCTCACTCCTTGGAGGGGAACATCAATAAGTACGCAAGGTAGATAGTAGAAGTATTCTATTTCTGCCATCCCTCTGCATCCATCACCAGTTTTGTGCACTGTCCATGTATAGAAGTTCCTGTAGCCTCTCTGTACAACTTAGAAATCTGCATTCTCAATTGGGCAAAGAGTATCCAAAAATACACAAATCCCCTTGCAGAAGACCATCATTCCCCCAAATATGAGGGAATGACAGTCCTCCCTTGCACTAACCTCACTTTTTTATTCTTAAAAGTCAAGAGTGCACTGGCTGACATCATTTGAAATCTTACTTTAGCCACAAATCCAAAAGATAGCTTTAGGCAAGTCCTCTTGATATTGAACTCTTCTCTTTACTTTGGATTATTATAAGGGAAGAATCTAGTCCCATTATTTCCTTTCATTTTCTTACTAGAGAAGATTTGTGGAAAATAGAAGGGCTGGCAAATTTATTTTGACTTCTAATGCTGAGAGTGGACTGGAGGCTACAACATATGAAGAACAGTTGCAGGAACTGGGCATGTCTAATCTAATGAAGAGAAGGATTAGGAGTGACATGGTAGCAGTCTTCCAGCATCTAATGGGCTACCACGCAGAAGAGGGAGTAAACCTATTCTGAAGGCAGGACAAGAAGCAACAGATGGAAACTTGTCAAGGAGAGATCCAACCTAGAATTAAGGAGAAATTTCCTGACAGAGCAATTAACCAGTGGAATGGCTTGCTTTCAGAAGTTGTGGGTGCTCCATCATTGAAGGTTTTAAGAAGAGATTGGATAGCCATTTGTCTGACATGGTATAGGATCTCCTGCTTGAGTAGGAAATTGGACGAGAAGCTCTCCAAGGTCTCTTTCAACTTGATTATTCATTATTCTGCTAGAAACTGTTTGGGAATATAAATGGCTCTATAAAGGTTTTCATACAGAATCCTGAGAACAGTACTTAAGTGAAATAGTGGGCTTCTCTCAAATATTCCTATTTTATTAAAATCTCGTCATTCTGCATGATTGTGTCTGGACTTTGGAGCTCCCTGCTGAAAGGGAATAATGCATTATTATGATCACTATGAGCAGTCAAATATGCTATAGAAATGTTCAGGGTCTAAACTTCGTGTCTTCCAGAAGTTTTGGACTATAAATAAACCCTGGTCACTTTCTGACCATGCTGAATGTAGTTGATGGAAACTGAATGCCAAAACCACTAGAGGACACCAAGCTACCTTCTGCAAATGTTCTCTTTTTTTATTGCTATTGAAACTTGCCAGATAGCCATTATTCTGTGGTACCAATCAAATATCCCACTGTTGGAAGGTTTTAAAAGCTAATACATTTTAGTAGCCACTCAGCAAGAGTTTTATTATTGGCCTCTGGCTGTTGATCCTATCCTTTCTTTTTTATCAGTCCATATGCCTGGGTTCAGTTCCCATTATTTTTTGTCCTGAGGAAACTAACATTTTTAGTTTGAAGTAAATTATTCTGGTAATTGTTGAAATGTTTCAGAATTAGATTTGCAATAGGCAACCCAGCTGTTCTTATTTGATTTTCTAGCTGCTTTATAGCTACATTACAAAGCTTACAGTGAACACCTTAATTTGCATTTGACACAAATGGTTTACCTATGTGAATGAGCCATGATGAGGTAATTTTTTCCCCTTCTAATGCACATTTGTTCTAGAAGCACTAGAAGCACTTTTATACTTCCCTAGAAGTATAAAAGTGGGTTTGTTGGAAGCAGTAATTGCTCCTTGCTGTGCAAAGTCTGCCTTGCTCTTTTACATGATTATCTGTGAGAAACTGATATGAAGGCAGAGCTGCTTCCTCTTTACATATAGGTAGGACTTTAGTTTCAAAGGACATGTGGTTGTGCAGCTCATCTGTGGATATTGTTATGACCCAACTGGTCAAGGCAAGGCAGACTTCTAGAGCAAACTCGCATTATCTAAGTGGCATTACGTGATGTATCAGGACATTTTTTCCCTTTGCTAAACCAGGCAGGGGTGGGGCCAGTGCATGACGCATCCAGCCTGCGGGCCGTGAGTTTGACACCTCTGTTCTAGAGATTCCTTTATTGATTTAAATAAATGTTCCAAAAAACACCCCTCCAACCACTGGTAAGGCTTCACCCCACACTATCCTGAAGGCAGCCACCCTCAGTCCCCCAACAACACCCAGAATGTAACAAAGAAAGTCCACAGAGTAGAGCTCACACTCACAGGGCAAGGTCCAGGGTCTCAAGTCCAGTCCATTTGGCTAAGCAAGTCCAGAAGGCAAACTGTAGTTCACAAGGAAAAGTCAAGGCACAAAGAAAGGGCAGTCTTCAGGGCAAAGACAAGGTATAAAGCAAAAAGCAATTCTCACGGAAAGGAAAGGCAAGAAGCAGTCTTCAAGGCAAGGGCAAGGTAACAAGGCAAAAGGCAGTCCTCAAGACTAGGCAAAACAAAAGGCAAAAAGCATGAGTCAAAGCTGGGGAAGTGTAAGTCAAAACTATCGTTCCTGGCAAAGACTAACTCCCTGCTGCTTCTCCTTAAATCAATCCACTCCATGTGTTCCTTGTGAGGAGGGGGGGGTGATCTTTTGAGTAACCTTGCAACCCTTCTCTGAGTTTGCCTACTCTCTGCTCCCCATGCCCTTGGATCAAGTGGGGTAGGCAGTTGTTCCTTATCAGAAGGGATCAACTGCCTATTAGCCCGCTGCTTGTCAGCAGCCCATCCACCCCTGCAGGCAGCTCTCTGTCCAGTCAACCACCTCTCCCCATGACTGAGGGGCTTCGGACAGCATTGTCCTCAGCTCCCGGCCTCTCCCAACATGCCAAGAGAGGCATTCCATCCCCGTTGGACAATCCTGGATCCAACTCCTCCTCCTTTGAATCGGGCTTTGCATTCCCAGTCTGGGATGCAGTTTAACACAATGGGGGCACTGAAAGTCCATTGTTGCAGTAACTCTGGATGTTGTTCTGTGATGCAGTTCACAATTTTTTATCAGTTTTTGTCAGCATCTTTCTTCAAAGCTGACAAAAGGAAGCTTCATAGCTCATAGCAGACCAACAGATTGTGTCAGCAACCACAGCTTCTGGTTCCCTTAGTTGCATGTCACAATGGTGTTAGTTTCCTTCATAGCATCTTTGTAAAAGCTTGTGTGAATAACCTCGAGGTCTCTTTCCAGCCTCCAGTACATTGCACAACAACTTGCAAGGTATATAATGGTCATCCATTTGGCTGACATGTCCCATCCACCACATATTGGCTCTGATAATAAGGGACTCAATGCTGGTGAGTCACCCAGAACCTCCAGGTTGGAGACAAGGTCTTGCCATCAAATGTCAAGGGTGGAGCTGAACACCCATGTGAAATTTCTTTGTTCAAAGAGCCATCATTCAAGATGATGCTTCCAAAGTATATGGAGCTGTTTGCATTTATCAACTGGGTGGCATAAACAGTGATTTTGGGTTTTATGGCCTTGGTATTTGGCATAGCCTGGTCAAGTATTTCAATCTTATTCAGATTTATAGTCAGGCCGAAGAGCATAGCAGAATCTGAGAATTTACATAATACTGCTAATTATAGAAAATTTACATAATACTGCATAATAATACTCTTTATATAATGCTGCTATTAATGCAGGTAAGCTCTCCGCAAAACTAAATGAATCCCAGACGGAGTGTATGGCAGGCTGCAGCTGGAGGTAATCCAGACCGAAATGTATCTGGAGCAGCAAAACATGTATCCTGGCCTTCTCTATGTAAATGACTCATACACAAAAGCAATTCTTATCATAGTATTGGATGAGTCTTTTTATTGCTTTGACAAATGATCCTTAATATCCAAGCATATTCTACCTGCTACAGGTACTGCCTGCCACTTTGGAGTGGAGAAGTAGCTTTCTGGTTGCTATCCTGTGCCTTTTAGGGTAGAGGGAACTTGTCATCTGTAAGTAATTCAGCTGCTGTCTCCTGTTAAGACAGATGTCTGCAGTACGGGTAGTCCTCCACTTAAAGAGTTTGTTTAGTGACCGTTCAAAGTTACAATGGCACTGAAAAAATGACTTATGACTGTTTTTCACAGTTATGATCTTTTCAGCATTCCTGTGATCATGTGATCAAAATTCAGATGTTTGGCAACTGATTCATATTTGTGGCCATTGCTGTGTCCCAAAATCATGTGATCACCTTTTGCGAATTTCTGCGACCAGTGAGGAAGCCAGATTAACTTAACAACAATGTTATTAACTTACCAACTGCATTGATTCACTTAACAACTGAGGCAAGAAAGATCATAACATGGGGCAAAATTCACTTAACAACAGAAATTTTGAGCTCAGTTATGGTTGTAAATCAGGGACTACCTGTACTACAAAAAGATAGGCAGGCATTAAGAGAAAAAAAACTCTGGAAATTTTGTTACCTGACTTCAGGTAACAAACATACATTAAAGCATTTGGACCTCTTAACTTAGAATGAGGGCAGATAAGAAAAGATCCATCAGAAGCATATAAAATAATGTGCAGTGTTGATGGAAAATGTGGCAGAGATGTATTTTTCTCCCTTTTTCCTTGTGCAAGGAGCCCTATGCAAAGGGAGTCAGGACTCTTTCAAGGAAATAAATGATTATACAGAAACAAATAGGAAAGATGTAATGAGGAGGGCTACAATCTTAGATGGTTGTAAAAGAAGAACACTTTATGGAGGACAGGACTTTCATTGGCTACTAATCTAATAAATTTGTCTAGAATCAAACACAGTCTATCTTAAAATACCAACTGTTGGAGACCAAACATAGGGAGCTGTTGCTAAGGATAGCAAGATAAATTAGCACATAAAGGAAGAAGGCTATTGTTATTATGTCCTAATTCTGAACTTTGTGGATGTACGTGTCAGCTGCTGGGGTACAGAACATTGGAGTAGATGGTCTTTTGTTCGACTCTGTCAAGTATTTTGTCGTGTAAGAACTTCTATACTGTTGCATTGTGTTTTTGTATGCATAAAAAACAACATATTTCACACATACCAAATAGGAAGCCTTTCTACACCAGAGTAGGATTTTTTGTATATGTGGTAAAAAGTTAAAACAGGTGAAATTATTATTTGCAGAACTTCCACATCACACATCTTTAGGGCATCAATCCAGGAGGATACTATTTTTTATTCACAGCATTCTCCTCTGTTATTTATGAATGGTCCTGAAATGATTCTTCAGGATTTCTCTTTCTAATTATACTTTCTTGTACATCCCATCCATGTAAATACTTGTGTGGAAGAAGAGAGGGAGAATTGTCACTGCATCAGATCAGAGTCCTGTGCATCTGAAATGGAATGTGAAAAAGCAGGAGTCTGGCAGCATTTTTTCTGACACATTTTATTATAAGGAATCAGCATTCACAAGTTGCAGCTCACTTCATCACATGCATAGAGTGGCTAGACTGATGTAGGTTTTAAATGGGGGTGAGATGGGGGAAAGAAATTATGCAGACACAGGTTACATGTGCCACAGATTATCTTATCAGTTAATTGTAGCATGTTAAAACCCATTGTGCTTATTGAAACTTTCTGAGATTGGCTGAAACTTTTTGATATATGTGAATTCAACAATTTATCATTCAGTGGCACTATGAATAATTGTTCCCCAAAATTGCTTTGCATGAAAGAGAAAAGACAGCTGTAATGGAAAGTTGAAGGGGCAGACAGAATAAGATCTCACTGGGTTGCTGCTGTGTAGAAAAAATGGGAAGAGGTAGCATATATACACTGCTTAAGCTCCTGAATGAAAGATGATTTGTGTCTAATAAATGATAAATAGACCAGAATCCAAGCAGGGCTACAACAATGGATGGGCAAGGATGATTTGTGATTGCATGTCTAGCCTGCACAGGCTAACCTGTTCTTGGTTTTTAAACATGCTTCCATTTGACTATGCTTCTATTTGACTACTCACTGACTGAGTTGTCAAAGCTTTTATCTCTGGAAACCTTATTCAGTGTTGAATGCTTGTGTGAGATGCATTAATAAATGTCTGCCGATGGTGACTAGGGGAATTTACCTAGGGTTTCTTTATTTTAGTGCTATACTTTGGCTAGATATCATTTAAAACAGTGGCCGCCAACTGGTGGGCCGGGGACCACTGGTGGTCCATGAGAAAATTTTGGTAGTCTGCAGATAAATGTCCCCTCCACAGCACTTCCCCCAAAGCAACTAATCCAGGCTGCATGGGAACACAAGGTGCGCCACTGACATGGCCCGCCCACCCGCTGGACCCCACCCGCTGGCCAAGTGCAAACCTTACCTTGAGTAGAGCCACGCAAGCTGGAATTGGATAGTAACACCAATGGTGGGGGAGGGAAATCTGCCGCAGGGTGGCTTGCTGATGTTGGTGGGAAAGTCAATCCCATATTCCAGAGCTGCAGTAGTCACAAGACTGGCCCTTTGGTCATCCCAGAGCAGCTCCTCCAGTCCATGGCTCCTCCACCCGGATGGAGGAGCAGCTGCTCCGGGATGACCAAAGGGCCAGTCCTGTGACTACTGCAGCTCTGGAATATGGAACCACATTTTCCACCAACGTCAGCAAGCCACTGTCAGTCAAAATTCATATTAGTGGCCCACGGGACTTAAAATTATGAGTTTGGTGGTCCCTGAGGTCCAAAAGGTTGGCGACCCCTGATTTAAAACCTACTCTTTCTGCCCATTCACATTTATAATCTTTTCTTGAAAAGAATTATGTATATTTCTCTGAATGGGCTTCATAAAAATACAATCTGGGCCTTGTCTGAACTACAATCAGGCCAGTTCCTTAAGCTTATGAAAAAAGGTGTCAGCATCTGGGTAAGGTGACAGTTCTGCAGCTGTTGTTTGTTTTTATTATGCTAACTGGCATGGCCTCCTTTTCATACAGGAGATCTGATGAAGCAGAACACTGCATCAGTGACATCTTAGACTCACCTATCCAGGACTCTCAGGCTGCCCCTAATCTAGGTGTTCAGAATAAGGTAAGGAAAGCCCTGCTTTCACCCTGACTCTAATAATGCAGATGTGTTTAGCTCAACCAGTCTTGTCTTTGCTTTAGGAGCTTCAGATAATAGCAATAGCATTTAGACTTATATACTGCTTTATAATGCTTTACAGCCCTCTCTAAGCAGTTTACAGAGTCAGCATTTTGCCCCCAACAATTTGGGTCCTCATTTTACCCACCTTGGAAAGATGGAAGGCAGGGATGGGATCTGACCAATGTAACTACCGGTTTTGGTGTTTTTACGTTTTGCGCAAAGCAGCTGCAGTTGAAAAAAGAGGAAATAAAGGTCAGGTAAGAGCCTGGGTGGGTGGGTGGGTGGGCCAAAACAGCAGCAGACATAGAACCGGTTCTATGTATGCTCTCTGTCTGCTTTGTTCAGAGCTACCAGTTCTACAGAGGTGGACAGAATTGGTAGAATCCCACCCCTGGTGGAAGGCTGTCAACCTTGAGCCTGGTGAGATTCGATCTGCCAAATTGTGGGCAGCTGGCAGTCAGCAGAAGTAGCCTGCAGTACTACATTCTAACCACTGCGCCACCGAGGCTCTATCTAATCTCTCTAATCCTAGTTACTCTTAGGGACATAAATTAGCTTGAGAGAGAAGCGAGTCTAAGGTCACCCAGACAGTTTTCTGGCTGACCGGAGATCTTCTAAACTGAACACTATTAGGATCAGGGACAGGAACTGGGTTAACACAGCTGGACGATTCTAAGCTCTTTCAGCTGTATAAAGTTAGAACATCAGTTCTTGGCACTCAAGTATGAAAGATTGGAAATTGGAACCTAGGGATTTGGGGAAGGTTTGGAGCAAGCGTTTTTTCCACATAAGCTCTCATCTCTTTAGATATCAAATCTACCTTTTGTATCACAATTTGATGCTGTCAGTAATATAATTATTTTCTGCATTTTTTTACCTTACTGCTGACAGTTCTTCCTCTTTCCTTCCTTGCAGTTACAGTGGCATATATACTACTAAATTAGTAATATTTCCTGTGTTTTGTCTATGAAAAACTATCATCTAGGTAGGTGTTTAATGAACAAAAAAGAAGGTTCCATTCAGCCTTCTCTCATGAAAATACTATGTATAGTCTTCTAGGACCAGTTGTTTAAGAGATGGAAACCAGGAAAAATATTGATGAGAGATATATCAGTTGTATTTGACAATTTGAAAGGTTTGCTTGTTGAATATGCAGTAAATTAATTTCTTTTGTCTCAATGAGAAAGATATGGATTCAACCAGAGATAAATATTTGGCTAAAATTTAGAAGAACTTTTAATGGTAACAGACTGCCTTACATAAGATAGTTGATGTCCCTTAAAGTGTTTAAGCAGAGCTGGGCAGCCTTATGTACCCCACCTGGAGTCACTCAGAATAAGATGGAGGGTATCTAACTTAGATGAGTGTGAGAGAGGGACAGAAAGAGAAAGGCAGAGATGATTGATAGATAAAATATGTTGCAAGTGCTATAGTGCTGTCCTACTTTTAGCAGGTACTTGGACTTTCCAGAGTCTCTTCCAATTATGTTTTTTCAGGTTTAAAATTTAAAGGTTGTCCTTTAAATGGCAAAATATTTTGTTCTTTTCAGACAAAAAGGAATATCTGAGTAAGGAATACAATAGTATTGAGCAGCTCATTAAAAGTATAAGACATGACACTTTTCCAAAGTGGCCTGGTTTCCAGATAATTGGAGTTTATACAGTTTGTTTTTTTCTCTTCTGAGACAGCAACTATCAGGAAGCATTCTGTATTTTGTATTTTCATTAAAAAAAAAAACCTGCAGTATTGAAGGCACGATCTAATGAAACAGTAATAATGACCTAAAGTGTGGAGTCTGCAAACTGATTTCTGATTTTATGTGATTCCATACAGGTAGTCGACTTATTTGAAATGATTGAAAAAATGCAGGTATGTTTTTCTTGTTTCATGATCAAATTTTGAACCTCTGATAAACAAGCTGCTTCTGCTATGGAGTCATCTTGCCACCTGAACATTACCACAACTCGAATGCAACAATTACCTGAAAGGTCTCTGGCCTATAGCTGTGTAAACTGTTAACCCCCTCCACACAGCTGACTTCTGGTGACTCATCTTACTTTGATGCTCTTCTATTTCACCCTTCCTGTTCCTGCTGTGCTCTTTCTATTGGTTCATCTGGCTCCTGGGAGATTCTCTTTGTTATTTAGGAAAATGTTTTTACCTCTCTGCTGTGCCTTTGTTAGAAATGGATGTTTTCTTTCTGCTGTACTTCTGGAAGTCATGTAGCTTTAAGAGCTGTGCTTTTCCTTAGTGATACCTCAGTTCTCTTCCTCTGCCTGTGGGCTACATCTCTGTTTTCATTTGGGTCTGACTGCAGGGATACCTACATGAGGGAAATACTTTGGATGAAATGCATTTTGGGTCACTTCTCTTGCACATCTTTGTTCACACTTTCTCATGTCCTGGAATGTAAACTAAAACTACTCTTGATAAAGTCAGTTGAGATTTGTGGAATGAATTATTTAAAAAAAAAACTTGCTTTCCATGGCAAATTGTGTAATAGATATCACATACAGTCTGAGCCTAACACACTACAGATGTGCAGCTCTTACCTAGAGTAAGCTTTTGGTAATTTGATGAATGAAATCTGTTTTTCCATTTGAAGCTCTCAGAAGAAAGTGGATGGAGGAGGTAAATTAGAAAACTTAGTTTCACTGAATTACTACTCTGATGAGTGCCTAGATGAAACTGGAGCAGCCAGTGAGGGGAAAAAATAACATTTGGACAGTTGCATTACAGGCAGCAGTGATTAGGTTTGGGGATGGATTGTTTCCCTCACTTGAGTAAGCAAGAAACCATATACAAATAGTTTTGTTAGTTTTAAAAAAAGTTATCCTGCTTTATTAGAGTTGATACTTTCTGTCCCTTCTTCCCAGGATTTTAGGCCAATGATATTTTTCTTAAATGTCTTAGCATTTCTGAATATCATATTTGTTCTGCAACCTGATGTTACCTATATGGAAATATGTGTGTGTGTATGTATATAAGACAGAAGTCCTGTTTTGAAAAGAGGTGATTATTCTAGAGTGAAAACATAGGAGCATAACAAAAGCACATTCTCTAAATATGTTGCCTATAATTAACTTTGAGATTCTTACTCTTTGTTCCTGAAATGTGAAGTGGTTTGGTAGTGAGGCTCTTGGCCCTGAAAAGGGTAGTGGTTTGCTGTTGTCAGCTGCAGCTTCTAGAGTCCCTCTAAAAATGGCCACCAAACCTTAATATTTAATATGATAGAATGGAAGAGATACTAAATATGTGAAAAACAATTATATTAACTATGTTTAATATCATTATATGTAAATTAAATTGTATTTAGTTGTTAATCTTTCCCCAGAATTTTTGGAGCATTGTCCCCATTATATTATTCAAAGGCCAGGTGGACTTTCAACAGCCTTCCCCTTCTGAGGCAGAGGGAAAAATAAACTTAATTGTTTATTGATTGATTGATTTCTTCTTTCCTCCCTCTCTTCCGGACTTCCTTGCCTCCCTATCTGTCTGTCTAGAGAAGTCGTTTGGATGAGCAAAGATGTTCACTTCCAGCAACACTGAAGGTCAGTTTTCATTGCATTTTTTGAATTAGGAATGGTAAATCCAAAGGTCTGCACGTTATTCTATGATGAGACAAGTTGCACCCTAGTATTTCAGCAGAATTTCAGTCAACGAACAACCCAGCAGAAGAATAGAATTCTTTATTGGCCAAATATGATTGGACACACAAGGAATTTTTGCAAATGCTCTTAGAGCATAAAAGAAAAGATACATTTGTCAAGAATCATAAGGTACAACACTTAATGATAGTCATAGGGTACAGTAAGCAATCAAATCATACCAGGAAACAGTCAGTATAAATCGTAAGGATACAAGCAACAAAGTTACAGTCATACGGTCACAAGTGGGAGGGGATGGGCGATAAGGAGTGATGAGAAGATTAATAGTAATAGTAGTGCAGACTTTGTAAATAGTTGGACAGTGTTGAGGGAATTATTTGTTTAGCAGAGTGATGGCTTTCAGAAAAAACCTCTTCTTGTGTCTAGTTGTTCTGGTGTGCAGTGCTCTATATCGTTGTTTTGAGCAAAGTTGAAACAGTTTATGTCCAGGATATGAGATGTCTATAAATATTTTCACATCCCTCTTTTTCACTCATGCAGTATACAGCTCCTTGATTGAAAGCAGTTTGATAGTTATTTTTTTTTCTGCGGTTTTATCTGCAGGCTTTGCAGATAAGATTTTTTTTGGGGGGGGGGGGGCTGTTCTTAAGGCCTTGAGGTAAGCTTCACTTCCAATTGAATGGAATCCTCTCTTAGGAGTCATAGAACGAATAGCAATCTTCTGTTTCTGTACAATTACGGAGTTAGAAGAGCTGGTTCAGGGAATAGACACCCTTAGAAGAATGAGAGCAAGGCTTACAGTTTTGTTGAGGGCAGAAGTCACAATGGATTGTCTAGCTTGGGGACAGACTGACATATTTGGGCCCGTGCCCAGTTTGGGTTTTCTCTGCCTTCGATTTTCTTCCTTAACTCAAAACCTTATACATGGTTTGCATTATGCTTTTCATGTCAGAGAACTATACCATGACTTTTCAGAATTGTACACTAAAATTTAGTGGTGCTGTCAGAGGAAGTCCAAGATCTGTCGGCATCACTATAAGTACTGATTAGAGGCAAATTGGAGCAGAGGGAGAGCGAGCCCTAGTCCAGGTGAGGGAAGAAGAGAAATAAAAGAAATAGAAATTATTATAGCAATAAAGGAAAATTAATATTAATGTAAATCAATACTCCTTATATGGTAGTATTGGCTTATTATGAACTTTTAAGTTGTATTACTCTCGTCATGCTAGCTGGGAATTCCTGGCCCTAAGGGAAGGGCAGAAAACAGAGCATTGTTTGTGTATATGTTTCAGTGTTCAGGAAAGTAGACTATTTTGGTCTAGTGGTTAAGGCATCAGGCTAGAAACTAAAGGTCTATGAGTTCTAGTCCAGTCCAGTCCATAAAGGTCTATGACAGCCAGCTGAGTGGTTTTCATGCCTAAATCTTAGCCCAAACCAACTGACATGGTTACTGAGGAGGAAATGGGAGAAGGAAGGAATATTGGGTTCATTCACCAACTTGAATTATTTATAAAAATAATAAAGATGATTAATAATAATAATAAAGATGGATTATTAATTAATTAAAAACAAATAAATGAAGTATTCCAAAGCAGACTAATCTTCCCAAACTGACACCTTATTATTGTACTGAGACTGCAGAGCCAAGAATTCCCAGTCAACATGACTAGAATAATACAACTTCAAAGGTCACAATAAACCAAGACTATTAAATAAGGGGCATTAATTCAGGAATACTTCCAAATAACTCTGGAAGAGCAAGAATGGTAAGATGAAAAAGAAAAGTCACTCTTTGCACCTATTTCCTGTTCTCTTGTGATTGTAAATGTAATTGGGTGCCAATCTAGCATTTATACCACTTTAATTGAATGTTTCCTTATGCATGCAATAAAATATCCCTCTGATTTTTTTTCTTCAATTCAGTCATGTCTGATTCTTCAAGATTGCCATGACAAGTTTTCTTGGCAAGGTTTTTTTCAGAATTGGTTTGCCATTGTCTCTTTCCACAACCTGAGGGAAAGTGACTAGCTTAAGATTACCCAGCCGGCTTTGTACCTAAAGTGGGACTAGAAGTCATAGTGTCCCAGTTTCTAGCCTAACATTTAACCATTACAACAAACTGACTCTCTTCACCATGATTTACAATAAAGCATAAAACCAAAGTTAAACAGAAGGTGCCATTCTAAGAACTATTCAACTATTCAAAGAACTGCCCTGTCTAAACGTACATTTAAAGCCTTTTATTAAAAAGAAATGTTCTTGAATTAAATTGTATTGTGATTATTTCATCCATGCTGTTTCCTTAGCACTTTTATGGAAGTGGATTTTTTAGATGCATGTTTTGACTTCTAGCATACAATTTACAGATTATCGCACATCAAAATACTAACCAGGACTAATCCTGTTTAGCTTCTGACATTAACCAAGATTCTATTACCCACTAAAACATAACCTTTACAAAATCTATCAAACAGGTCAATTGCCTGAACTCAGCAAGAAGCACCTTACAGGCTTTAAAAGTGGTAATCAGCCTCTCTCATTAACTAGAAAAAAAAAGGCAGAGACTTCAATGATCTTCATGTCTTTAAGTCTTTCAAAGACCAGCTTAGTTCGAGTTCTTGTAGGGAGCCATGGAGATGACCTTAGAAAAGTTGTTAGGGCAACAATGGATGTTGAAGCATATGTTAATGTTGGAAGTGAGAGAAGTATTAAGAAAAAAAAAAACCAAAGACTTATTTTTTCCTCCTTTACTGGAATAGGAGGAGGAGGGGAGGAAAAACATAGGCAGACCTGCAAGATTTCATTATTGCAGCCAATCTCCACAAAGTGTAGAGTTTAATTTTCCTATGGAATCAGTTTCCTGATCTGTTCTACCATGTAGAGCTGAAAGTTGCATAGAAACTGGAAGTTTCCAAATTAAAGGCATAGGCAATGTTATAAAAAGTGGGTTACAGTATTCATGCCTAAGCCTGATCTAGAAGCATTTGTAATACTATAACTGAGGCATTTCTGCCACAGCAGGTGGCAATATCCAACAAATAGTTCTGTTTAGTATTTAAATAGGACACCATCATGAAATCCCACCATAGACTATTCCAAGAAGTTAAAAAAAAAAACTATCCTGGAAAAAGACACCCAAACCATTGTTGCCAAAAAACTATATATGTAATCTTTGACTTACAACCATTCATTCAGCATCCATTCGAAGTTGAGACAGTGCTGAAAAAATGACCCGTTATGGCTGTTCATACAGTTGCGTTGTCTTCAGAAAGTCTTTGAAAAGATAGCACAGCTTTACAAAGATAGAGCAACTTTCTGAAGACCCAGGGAACCATAGGTAAGAAATGATCATCAGAGAAGCTGAGTCCAAAAAGGTCTGAAACAATAGCTGAGGACAAAAGCTGAAAGGTCAGTGCAGGGAAGTGGGAGCTAAAGGAGTTGTGTGAATGAATGCTTGCTATAATTTGCTGGGGTGGGCTCGGTACCCCAATGTGGCAAGCAGTCTAAGACCCATGTGGTTCTGGGCTGCTTGCCATCCAGCAAGGCTGGTGCAAGATAGAAATGGGGGTGTGGGGTGGAGATTGGCTGTTGGGGGAGTTGGAGGTAGTCCTTTACCAGAGGCTTCTGGCTCTGGGCTGGAAAAGATCATACTTAGGATGGGTGAGAACTCGCTTGATGATCCATGATTCTTGGTAAACAACTGCAATGGGATGTGCCAGGATTGCTGTCATAAAGTCATGTGCAGTCATGTGATGTTTCACTTTAAAGCCACACTGATTTATGATGGCAACCCTGGTCTGAATTGTCATAATTTAAGGATTACTTGTCGTATACCCATAGAGCAATATTTGGGGGCAGTGGGCAGTGAGAGGGAAGATACATCTTAACTTTTGGGTTAAACGTTGAGCAGAGACAAAGAAAACTAGGGGTGAAGTAAGCTATTTCCAATAGGGTGTTCAGTTTCTCTGGTATACTCTAATTTCGTTTCTGTCCAAAATTACCTAAGACTCCCATAATTGAATTTGCTACCAGACTGTCCAGGCTGCAAAAGATACTCTCCAGAAAAGGCTCATTAAAAGTAAGTAACTGAAGGTTCTGTGATCTAATTAAAGGAGGAGATGGTAGAAGTAAAAATCAGCCCTCTCACACCTGAAGTAATTCATCAGCTCATGAGCCTGCAGAAGTAATTTGTGCAAAACAATCTTGCTTTGCTGCATGTTTGCCTCAACATAATACACACTGATATTATAATGGCTCATATTTATGTTGAGTCAACTTCCACTGCACTTTGATCATCAATTAAACCACTGCAGCTCCTGTTCTTATGTATGTGTGTGTGTGTGCATACATGAATATACACACATACATATGCACAAACACAAAAGCTCTATTTTTGAAGTATATTGGAAAGAGCATTTAGGTGCAGTTGTGCCAATTTCCTTAGTAGTTCCCTATTCCATATCCCACCCAAGACAAAGGCATAATTGTTGGTGGGACCAAACACAAACTCTTTGGAGGTCTTTTGAAATCCATTCCTACATATGGACTGGAGGTCCATCCATGACAATTTATGAAAATGTTTTTGTGCTCTCTGAACTTGGTTGTTTTCCTGCAGGCATTTTATTACCCAAATTAGGTAACATCATCAGTGTTATTTTTACTATTTAACAATGGCTTCAACCAAGGATAACTTAAAACTGTCTACTCGTGATCTGGAGACTAAATAAATGATATCAAGTCATGTCATATTCTGATAAGGTAGAGAAAGACCTTAGAGTAGTGGCTTCTAATGTATTTAGAATATCTATCAGCTGAATTTTATGATTCTGTTACTTGATGTCTGAGGCATATCAGCTCACATATGAGCTGTGATCATTTTGCTGGTTTACAATTGGAATGATAGTAGGATAAGGTGGACATTACTAAGTTTTGTATTAATGAAACATTATTTTTAGGAGGTGAAAAAAATACAGATATTTTTGATCCAGAAAAACTGCACAATATAGGAAAGAGAAATTATATCGTGATGCAACAAAAGGGATATATTGTTGATTTTTAAATGTTTTCTGAGTTTGCTCCTCTACCAGCAGATGTTCCATGATCAGACAGGGAAGAGTGGAATTTGATGATGATGATGATGATTGAATAGTATTGTTGTATTAGCAAGGAGACTAAAATACTCATGCAAAATAGTATTTGGATACTGAGAGTAATAAATTTGTCTGCCAATTTACTAGCTGTGTTGTGGTATATGCTCACACGCTTCGCAAGGTGTGCTACTGGAGGGTGAGCTAGGTTTGCAGAAGAAAGGTGAGCAGCTTTTCCTGCAGCATCCAAGGCCCTCCTCCCTCCACCAGAGCTGCCTCACAAATGGATGTTTGCAACCAAGAAGGTTCAGAGCTTTCAAAAATCTTCCTGCCTTCACGAAACACCATCTTGTCTCCCCAATGAAGTGGTACCTATTTATCCACTCACATAAAATATGCTTTTGACTTGCTAAGTGGGCAGAAACTTAAGCAAGTGATGGGAGATCACCCTGCCATGCAGTGCTAGGGCTCAAATTGTTGGAGCAGAGACCATCTTCAGCATCATTAAACCACTGAGTCACCATGCCATTTGGATGATAATTGCAAACACTTCAGAAGATAAATTCAAGATTCAGAAGGATCTTGATAGTTTGAGCATTGGACCCTACCAACAAGATGCAATTCAGTGGGGTCCTACACTTAGGTAGGAAAAACCAGATCCAAAGATGCAATATAGGCAGTATCCTCATCAGTGGTGCCTATGAGAGGTATCTAGGTGTCTTGGTGAATCAAGACACTTAAATATGAGTCAGCAGTGTGCTGCGCTGCTAAAAAAAGAACAACACAATTCTGGGTTACATCAGCAGAGAGATAGTATCAAGGAAAGTGATTCTCAGGCCACATTTGGAATACTGCATCCAGTTCTGGTCACCATTAAAAAAAATGCCCAGGCTCTGAAAAAAAATGCAGACAATAGCAACAAATATGATAGCAGCTAAATCCTATTAAGAACAGCTGAAGGAACTTGGTTATTTTTAGCTTAATGAAGATTGAGGGGAGACCTCATAGTAATCTTCCAATACTTGAAGATATTGGGAAAGCGCATTGATTTATTCTTCATAGTACCTTAGGGTAGAACAAGAAGCAATGGGTGGAAACTTATCAGAAGGAGATCCAACCTGAAAATAAGAAAAATTTCCAAACAGAATTATTAAGCAATGGATCAGCTTGCCTTCCAGAGTTGAAGATGCTCCATTGCTGGAGGTTCTCAAGAAAAGATTGGACAATTAATGGTATTTGTCTGAGGTGGTATGAGGACTTCTGTCTTGATCAGGGGGTTGGACTGGAAGACCTTTAAGGTCTTTTCCAACCCTGTGATTCTACAAAATGCTACAGAAACTGCCACCCAGTAGGGTGGCTAAATGCAAATGCACTCTCTCTTGGAGCTCTGGTTAAGCCTATTTTGGTGGAATTCTTAAAGGATGTGTTTGTGCATGTTTTTGAGGAACCAAGGTAAGAATTTCTATATAAAAGGCTCTTAGAAAAGACTCAAACTCAGCCATTTCTGACGGTTGATTCTATACAGTGTGCTCTCAGAAATAAACTTTACCTCTGGTTCAGGAAACTGCCTGCATTCTTTATTCTCAGCTTGGAAGCAAATTTCTTTCCAACACTCTGATATATTTACTAATGGCCTCTATGTGTTTTCAGAGGGAAGAGGAATACATTCCATACCCCAGCATCCATGAGGTGAGTCAATGATGGTTTGAGTTATGTTTTAATTGAACAAAGCTAAGTCTGGCTCAGGTTTGTTAGCTAAAGAAGGATCAAGTATCAGTTTGGGTGATTGCACATCTGAGTTCTTTGATAGGATTTTCAGTTTCCAGGTCTAGTTCCTTTTTTGAGATGAACTCCTTGGGCTCTGAAATAGAAGGAGGATGTTAAGATATGCGTGATAAAAGTTGTAATCTAATTCACCTGGAAGAAGTGGACTGAGTAGGGGTGATTTAAAGTGTTTCAATGTGTACAGCTATGGAATTTGATTAATTTCAATGCAAGTGCAGATTCCCCTGCCTTCTTTCTTAAAAGGTATTACAGAGGGGCTGGCCATACCCTCTAATCATCTTACCACAGTTTGGGGGTTACTGGATTGAAGGGACCTCTCACAGCCTTCCTGTATCAGGCCCTGAATTGCAAGATTTGCCGTCTCCTTGCAGTGGCAAAATGAGGTTGGAGTGTGATCCAACAGCAAAGCTGTACCGCAAACACTTCCTAGGAAAGGTAAAAGTTTATATTATTTAACATACTCCAAACCTTTATATTTTAGGGGTTTTTTTTGTAATAATTTGCAAAATAAATCTGTGGATACAACTTGATTTAAAAAGCAAAACATGATACATCGATGTTAAAAATGTTACTTTTCAAGTAATTTTATTAGAGATTCAAACTTGAAATTTACTACGTCAACTCAATTTTTAATTTTATTATAGTAGAGTAGAGTACTCGATCAGGGTAAAGCAACAGATGCAATCTACATAAGACTTCTGTAAAGCCTTTAATTCAGTGGTACACGACAAACTACTCCTAAAACTAAAATCTTATGGTATCTCTGGACATCTACATAACTGGACAGAAGCATTCCTGTCAAACAGACAACAAATGGTCAAAATTGGGAGTCCTATCAAATTCTATACCTGTCAACAATGGTGTCCCCCAAGGCCACCAACTCTCTTCCTACTCTACATAAATGACCTCTTTGATCATATTAAGAGCAACTGTGTTCTCTTCGCTGATGATGTAAAACTATTCAACACCACAGACAATACTACTACCCTCCAAATGACTATGACTATGTATCAGAATGGTCAATCAAATGGCAACTTCAAATCTCAACAAATAAATGCTCTGTCTTACATATTGGCAGAAAAAATCAGAAAATAAAATACAATCAAGACCTTGTTGAGCATCCAAACTTTGTCAAGGACCTTGGAATACTCATCTCAAATGATCTAAGTGCTAGAGCCCACTGTAACTGCATAGCCAAAAAGGCGTTAAGAGTTGTTAACCTAATCCTACGTAGCTTCTTCTCTGGTCATATCACACTACTAACTAGAGCATACAAAACATTTCCTCGACCAATTCTCAAACACAGCTCTTCAGTCTGGAACCCACATTATGTATCTGATATTAACACAATTGAAAAAGTCCAGAAATATTTCACAAGAAGAGTTCTCCGCTCCTCTACTCATTGCAGAATACCTTATGCCACCAGAATTGAAACTCTAGACCTAGAAAACCTAGAACTACGCCGGCTCCGGTCCAATCTAAATATAGTATATAAAATCAGACATTGCAATGTATCTGCAAATGAATACTTCAGCTTTAATCATAACAATACAAGAGCATACAATAGATCCAAACTTAAGGTTAACCACAGCAAACTTGATTGCAGAAAATACGACTTCAGCAACAGAGTGGTCAATGTTCAGAATACTCTACCTGACTCTGTGGTTTCTTCCCCAAATCCCAAAAACTTTAACCTTAGACTATCTACTATTGACCTCGCCCCCTTCCTAAGAGGCCTGTAGGGGGTGTGCATAAGCGCATCAATCGTGCCTACAGTCCCTGTCCTATTGTTTTTTATTTTTATAATAAGTATCTATCTCATGTATTCAAAACTATATTTATTCTTATACCTGTATCTTGTAAGCGATTGACAAATCAAATAAATACTAAATACTAAAATACTCTACTATAGTAGAGTAGAATAGAGTAGAAATGATATAGAGAGAGCAATATTTTTAGAATAATATAACTTCAAAATTAATCAACATCTTAATAAAAAACAAAAAAAGCCTGAGAAATTATGTAATCAACAGAACAGTTCCAGAACTTTGTTTCTGTTGCTTGAAAGTATTGCACTGTGCTGGAAAAAATGAATTCATATTCAAACAGACAAGACATACCTTGTAAATCAGGAATAGATTTTTTTTTTATTCCATCACTTAGCAATAGCAATAGCACCTACACTTATATACCACTTTATAGTGCTTTACAGCCCTCTCTAAATGGTTTACAGAGTCAGCATTTTGCCCTCAACAATTTGAGTCCTCATTTTACCCACCTCTGAAGCATGGAAGGCTGAGTCAACCTTGAGCCCCTGGTGAGATTTGAACTGCCAAATTGCAGGCAAATAGCAGAAGTAGCCTGCAGTATTGTATTTTAACCACTGCACCACCATGGCTCTTCCTCAGCTAATCCTTTGTCCTTCAAAGTCAAAATTATTGGTGTTTTGATTTATGATACATTCTGATAAGGTGTACTGATAATTAGAATCAAGAAAAATGTAAGTATCTTGTATGCTTAACATTTATCAACAGTAATGTATTTATCCTGCTAATGTTAGACCCAAATGTGACAATAATAAGACAAGTTCAAAGCCATGTGTTAATGCTCCAACTCCTGGTTGCAAACAGTCTTTATTAGCAGGACAATTGCAATGAATCCTAATTAAACATTTTTGAGATATGCAATAAACATGAAGATTTCAAAAATTAATCTCATTTTAAGATCATAAAAAACTAATTTCATGTTATTTGAAGTAACTCTTTACTATTTCACTGAGACAAACTCAAGTTTATTGTTCCAACGTCACACACAAAACTAATATCAATTTCCTTCAACTCCCCAAAAGATTTACTGACTTAGGAGCCATATTTAGTTTCTCCATAAGCAGGGGTGGGCTGCTGAGGGTTCGCAGAAGTTCAGGAGAACCCCTAGCTAAGATTCTGCACGATTCAGGGAAGCCCCAAATCCCACTCCTGACTGGCCCTGCCCACCCTGCCCCACCCCTCCCAGGAATTTCCATGCAGCCCATTTTGGATACAGGTAAGTGCAGGGCACATGAGAAGGCTCAGGGAGAGGGAAAAATGGGCCTCCTGGAAGTTCAGGAAGGCCGGAAACGGGCCTGTTTCCAGCTTCCAGAGAGCCTCCAGAACCCGGGGGGCTGTTTTCACCCTCCCAGAGAGTCAAAGAAAACCTCTGGAGTCCGGGGAGGGCAAAAATGCCCTTCTGCCGTGGTGCAGGAGGCCGACTAGGCCTTGCCCACCATGGCCATGCCCACCCAGCAACCAGGCAGAGAACCCGTTGCTGAACCTTTTGAAGCCCACTCCAGTCCATAAGGTCCAACCACTATACATCTTAAAAACAACAGTAGTATCTGGACACGTGCTTGAGTTGAATGAACTGCCAAAGGATGCACCAAATGAAACGTTAATTTATTAATTTTCCAAAAAAGTATTTAAAATGTCTCTCAAAATTGAACTGATCCAAAGTAGTATTTATAAAAAGCCCCAATTTTATGCAAAATTAAATTAGCCAACATATTATCCCATAATATAACACTTTCATTGTTAAAAGAGCTGAAAATTGATTGGCAACACAGGGTTTTCAACATATATCTGTTACATTACATTCAGTATTGAAATGAAGTCTAAATGCATATAAAACAATCCATCAATCCATCTGTTTGTCAGAATTGTTCCTATGATCCAGTGGGATCCAGTCTGACTTTCTCTAATTTATAGAATAACCAAACAGGATATTGTGCATGTATTAATTAGAGTATGAAAACCTGTCTATAAAATACAACCTTGTGTATATGTGAGAGAGAGGCTATATTAAGAATTCAGAATTTGTGAGAACATTTCCATGGTGTATAACTTGGCATAGATCAATACATTTGTACAATAATTATTAATTTTCACCTATGATTTACTGGTAGAGCGGACAATATCAATCCAAGGTCTTAACTTACAGAGAAGCCCAACATGAGTTAAAACCAAACTCAAACCTCATCAAAGACTTGTCAGCATTCAAGAAAGTTATAGTTGGTGAGTCATGTCTATTTTAAACAGAGCTAGAATAAATATCAGGTAAAAAAAAACTTCAATAATGCCAGAATTTTTATGGTCATGCACAAATCCAGCCTGAACTGGTTATTCAGTAATCAGAAGAACAAGCTATAATTTGTGGGCCAAAGCAGCTTTTAAAAACTTAACACCCACATTTATCAAGGAAATATAGCTATAATTAGAACACAGAGGGATAATTTTCCATCATAACTGTATTTGTCTGATTAAAAGCCAGGAAATTTTTTTTTGAAAAGCTACAATATGCCTGTACTAAAATAAAAGATATAAATAGCTGATATACATTTTGTACCAATCCACTGAAAAACCATGAAGTCTGGAGGACTTCTCCAATTTCAGGAATTTAATAATGACAATTTCTTGAAGCAAAAAAAGTGAAATAAGGTTAGAAACCTGGTCCTGATTTAAATGTAGAAAGCTCACTTCAATTGGTAAAGAATTGGCACTGTACAATTTGGAATATTTTTTTATAAATCATTGATAGTAAGCCTAGTAATTGTAATTTCTTTTTCACCCAAAATTCTTTGATTATTTTTATTTATTAAATTAATTAGTTTGTTAAAAGTATTTGCATAATGAGTTAACTAGCTAAAACAAAAAAAGCCCTACTAAAACGATATAACAGATTAATAAGCAGTGAACTACTTAGATCAATGTAAATAGCAAAACTGAAAGCTTCCATTCCTAGGCTTAAAAACATGGCATCATAGTGTTTTAGAAACGCCACTAGAAGCAGAGCAGTCTTGTTTTCTCAATATTTCCCCAATAAATGTGTATGTAGAAAACCTTTGAGGCTTTCCTGACCGGAATATTCACTCCATCTTAGGGATATCCAGTCTTGAAAAAGAGAGAAACACAGAAAATTCAAAAGTATTGTAAAAAATGTCAGGACTCTATATAAGTCCTTGAAAGTACCACTGATGGGCAGAACTTCATTGGCAACTCCTGCAATATGCTGTCCCCTTGAGAAAGTACCTATGTCACAGTAGCACAGCACTTGGGCATATTACCACAATTCTCTTGTTATTTCGGAGGTGTGAAAGGAGGGAGTGCCTTCAAGTCAGTCTTGATTCTTGGTTACTTGCTGGACATTATTTTTAATAATATTTTTAAAAACAAATTACTCTGCAGTTTTTGGTTTGTCCTTGCCAACTTCCTAAGGCTGAGAGAGAATGACTGGCCTAAGATGGCCCAGCTAGCCTTGTGCCTAAGGCAGGACTAAAACTCCCGGTCTCCAAAGTTAGCCTGATGCCTTCACCTCTCTACAGCAAACTGTCGCTCTCTTGTTACGTTATACATGGGTTTTGTAGGAGAGACAGAGCCTGATCATTTATTTACTTATTTTGGAATATCGTAAGATAAGACAACCATTTTGATGTCTTTGTTTTAGGAGCATCAGAATTTTTATGCCAATGATTCAGCTTTGGGCTACTTGGTTCTTTCTGTGAAGTATGAACAGGTTGAAGGGCAAGACAATCTTCATCTGCTGCTGAGGTAAAACTGCCCTTTGATGCCACCACCCTCATGATATCACAGGGCTAGTCAGCCTTTTCAGTAAGTTCTCCTTATGTTGGTTGGTTTTCTAAAGCTTATTTTAAATCAGCAATTGCCGGTCCTTGTCCCAGTTTGTTTTTAAAGCTTTTCTCAATGGCTTGTTTGGTTCAGTTTCATTACTGCCAATGTAAGAAATATCCACAAGTCTCATATGAATCCTCTTAGTGTAATAATTAATTTACGTGGGTTTTTTTTCCCCCAGTGGGACTGGTCTATCTAATTCAACACAATTAATTTACGTGTAGCAGAATTTGCCACTGTGTGTCTTTTTCTCCAGCAGATTAGATTGTGGTGAGAGAAAAGTAGCTGTAGCTCATCAGGAATGATTGCTTGGTTGCCCTTTAATTTATTCTGCTTCTTCTTGTTGCTCAAATAGAGCTCGAGCCTCTACCAAGCATGATCTCATTCCCATATCCTGCCTGACAGAGTTTCCTAATGCTGTCCAAATGGCCAAGGTAAGTACTTCAAACTTTATTCATTTACTACCAAAGCCTGGCTTGGGCTTTTGCTATTTAACGTCTCTGCTTAATGTTGTTTTCCCTGTGATGGTTTAAAATTTCCATGAAACCATGATTCCTTCAGTTACATTTTTGCAGCACTTCTTCAAGTTTTGATAGTTAACACACTGTCAAAGGTTGGCTGGAAAATCTTTACTGTTCAGGGATTACATGTGTATAACAGACATACATATGAAGATATATACTGCTCTTATACCCCTATCCTTATCCACATACAAAATCACTGATCCAAATCAATATATTTCTACAATCTATCCATAGCAGAGAAACAGCAAAGAAGGGGAAGCTGTTATAAATCTCTACAGGAATGAAGGATCTACTGAATTGGTTAGATCTAGGTCCCTGATGGATCAGGAAATTTCTTGGATGTACTTGAGGAATTTCCTGCCTCACCTATCAGCCATATTGTTAAAACCCTGGCCAGTTTGTGGAACAAAGTTCCATATGAGTCTTATGGCCCTCTTCTTTCAGCAGCACCTTGGGTTTATCAGGAAAGCTGAGTGCATTTAAGAAAATCCAGGGCTTGAGTATGGAACTAGCTTTATAACTGTGGAAGGTGATTAATTCTTCCCTGAGAGATATATGTCTTTCCCTTTAGTTGAAGATCTCAGTTATATAAACTTTATTTTTTAAAAAAGTCCTTCCTGGACTTGGAAAATCTTTGAAATTATAGCAATTGAAACTGCTGTGGGAGGTCATTGTCAAATTTGTAATGTCATAATGTCAGTTCTGCACTCCTGATTTCAAAGGAAGCCGTTAGTACTTAGAATATTGATTGAACTCAGATTGGATGGATGAAAAATGTTGAGGTGCTATTGGTAAAAAGAATGTGTGACTTGAGGTTTAAAATGGAATATGTTTGGAATGGCATTGTTCTCCTCCAGAAAAGCAGATTTCCAGTCTAGGAAAGTTCCCTGATTTGAGATGTCATTCAGTTGGCGATAGCTATGGGGAGAAGCATGTTTGCACAACTTTAAGCAGTGGACTAATTGTCAGTCATTCCTACAATACTAATCACACTTTAGATATATCCTATCCCAACTACTGCTTTTTGTGGGGCTGCACTGAAAAAGTTTCTACAAATTGCAACTGATGCAAATTGCATTGGACAAGCTACTGATTACTGCAAGGAACATCAGTCATAAGATGCCCGGATTGAGAGATCTTTATTGATTTCCAATTGCATACTGGAGCCATTTAAATTTTTATTTTGACCTTGGCATTCCTAAACAGCTTAGGACATGAATATCCAATTTTCTCATGATAAAGCTTCCAATAACTTAGATCTGAGTTTCTTGGCTTTCTGGCTCCTTTTCTGTTGAATGGGCTCCTTTGCCCATGGAATCCTTTACTTTCATTCACCTAATGCAGCAATCTTCTCCAAACTGGCAACTCTTTGTTTTGGCACCTTTGTAAGATGAATGGAAGAGAATTATTGACATTAATTATTAAGAGGTTTATTCCTGGGGAACTAAGCATAATGATTTTTTTTCAGCTAACTTGCATGTAAAACTCCCAAAACTATATGTGTCATCCAGTCTTAAAAGTGTGACATTTTAACCAATCATATATTTAAAACCCACATTTAATTTCAAACACCCACATTTAATTGCACTGAAAATTTATAAATGTGAGTTTAATAATTGAACAAGAGAAGGAATAAATTAAAAGACAAATCCCTTGCAAATGCAAATCTGTTGAAAATACAAAGCCTCCTATGACTCGTAGTAATCATAATGGCATTTGTCTTTTGGCTAGCTAGGAAGTCAAGTTCCTACATAAGGAATGCTAAGTGCTCCTACTTTGCCTTGCAGCTGCTCTGTGAAGATGTGAATGTTGACCGCTTCTTTCCTGTGCTGTATCCTAAGGTAACCCCTGTATGTTTCTGAATGTACCATATAAATATTTCTTTCTCCACCCAGCTGCCTGCTAACTCAAGCTTTTTCTCCATCTCCTAGGCTTCCCAACTCATTGTTGCATTTGATGAACATGTCATCAGCAATAACTTCAAGTTTGGTGTCATCTACCAAAAATTTGGGCAGGTAAAAATATTTTTCATGCTCACACCTGTGGGGAAACTGGAGACAAACTTCCATTCTCTCCATTGCATCCTCCCTCTCTTCTCCTGCTTATAAATAGTTACTTCTTTGTTGTTCATCTTATGCCCACTCTTATTCACTTCTGCCTTATCTTCAGTAATTGAAAACAGGAGCATTGAGAAATAACAGGCAAGATTGGTAGAAAAAAGTTGCTTCAAAAGGTTGGAGCCATTTCAGGACACATGTGACTCTTTTTGAAGAAAAGGTCAATTGCCTTTTGTTCCTTAATCTCAGTGGAAAATTAGACTGTAGTATACCTATTATTAGAAATGTAGACTCTAATTTTTAGAAGATTTTTTTTCTTCTGCAAATGAATATGATTCCACTTTAATATCCTGCACATGTATTTGGACTATATTATTTGATGTGAAAAAATCAAAATCTAGTCTGTTTGATGAAGCATCAACTGTACATTCAAAGAAATTAAAAGCTTTTAATGTACATAGTATTGGAAACAATGTTGGGCAATAGATAATCAAATTCCATAGTTTTGAAACTGCTAAATTCATTTCAAGTGGAAAATAGTCTGCAGAACATTTTGATCTGAGAAAGTTTCCTGATTCCACAGCTTTGCAGCTTACAGCACAATTAACTCTGCCAATATCTGTATCATAATGCTTTTGTTTTAAAGTATGGAATAGAAAATGAGTATTCAAACAGCAATAAAAAAATTAAATGAAATTAACATTTTTCTAAAATGGTAAAACAGATTAATAAAGACTTTTCATGCAGGCAGACACTGGATATGCCTCCTGCCTTTGCTGTAAACCTAACATTTATTTTTCCCATTTCATCTAGTTTGGCTGCATCTTTCTTAAAACCTACACAGGAATGACAGGGTTGGATAAGGTCACCAATTAGTAAATGTATGCTTGCCACACAAAGAAATGAGGCACATTGAAAAGTTGTGATTTTTTTTCCCCACCATAAAGAAAGAGTTTTTCAGGGTAAAGTACCCTGTTTCTCCAACAATACGGTCTCCCCCAATAGGAAGTCCCAGCATGTTTTATAGGCATGAAATGAAATTAAGCCCCTCCCCCCCAAATTAAGGCCTATATTAAAACATATGAAATGGAGGGGAATGGGGGGGGGACTTGCCGTTAGGAAGTACTTTCGTTGCACACCCGGATATGGTACTGCCTGCGTTGACCCCAATACGAAGTGCCCCACCAACGCCGAGGTCAACATCCGAGCCGTCGCCACCTGCCTGCCCAAAGATGCAAAGGGGGGGAATTAAGTCACCCCCGAAAAGAAGGCCTAGCCATTTTTTCAGGGCTCAAAAAAAAATAAGACCCGGCTTTATTATATGAGAAACACGGTAGGTACTGAGTTTTCGGCTCCATGTTCAAGTCATATACATTCAGTCTGGAAAATCTTTGTTACTGTTTGAAGAGCTGATCAGATAAAGGGGAGAGAGGTCCTTCAAGAAGACTTATAGCCCCACCCATGTTAACTGTGAATAAACAATTGTTCTGGTGTTTCTCTTTAATGTTCTGTCAGGATTCTTATGAGACATCCTGAAGGGCCCTGAGCCAAGAACCACTAGAATCAACATCAAAATCACTTTTCTTGTGTATTTAAGGCTGTGCTATAAATAACATAAATTTTAATTTCAGGGCAATATCATTGGAACTGCAAAACCAGAAAGTGTTTTTCATAGGCTTCATGGGGGTTATGGGTCAACCAAGAAAAAAGGCAGCTTGGTACTGTCTCAATGTCTTTAGGCCCAGCCTAAACCAGCATAGTATGTTCATCATTCTGTTGGTCAGGGGACAATGAGGAAATATTGAACAGAAAAAGGGTTTATTTTTCTACTTACATTTTGTTATATTCTTTTTTTCTTGAAAAGCAAACACTGGAATGCATATTTCATCCCAAATACGTTTTACTCTTATAACAATTATTTAAAGAAGTTGACAAGGTTGGGAAGGTGGCTTGTCCAAAATCACCCAGGAAGGTGAATAACTTACTGTGATTGGACCTGAGCACCTCAGCTATACAGCATTTCAGACTTGCATCTTTTGTACAAAAAGAATAATTTAAGAAAGAATGAAAAATGTCTTTCTCTTCACACTTTCTTTTCTTCTTTTTTTACCCCCAGACCACAGAGGAAGAAGTCTTCAGTAATACAGAAGAGAGTTTAGGCTTCTTAGAGTTTTTAGCTCTTCTAGGTGATAGGATCCAGTTGCAGGATTTTCATGGGTAAGTGCTTTCCACATTAACCCTATTACCAAATTATCTTTCTTGTATTGCCCTTGATGGCCTTCTTTTTAAAATACAATTTAAAACATAATTTTATTGAAGTTTTTAATAAACCCAGTAAAAACTAATACAAACGAAACTAGAAGGAAAATGTGCAGGAAGTGCAGAAAAAAAGAACAAAAGGAAAAGGAAAAGAAAAGAAAAAGGCAACAAATTAATATTTATATTTTTTATAATAATAAATAATACATTATTATTTAATATTATTATTATTGTTCTAATAAAAAAGAGACGTCTTCCAAGCTTTGTCACACCAAGCATAAGATAATATAACATTTCAACCTCTTTTAAAAGTTACAAATAAAACCCTTATCCCCATAGCCTAACTTTATATGAACTATATGCAGTTCATATAATGTCATTTTTTCAGATGCTTTAGCAAAAGTCCATTAGGAGTTACCAGAAATATTAAACAAATTATTTATCACTGATCAAAGAGTCCAACTTCTTTCTTTTTGCTTCACAATTTTAGCCTTTAAATCATTCCAATGGATTTGATTTTTTATCAGTCTTTGGCGTTCAAGACATTCCAGCCTACTTATAAATCCCAAAAAGACACCTTGTCCGGGATTCTTGCTGCAGCTGTTCCATGTCCAGATTTTTTTTCTTGATTTGTCCTTTATATTCCCATTTTGGGGATCTCAATTTTGTTGTCTTCTATGCTTTCAAACTTTATAATATACATACCTGTTTAAAAAAATATATTTTTTTCTCATCTTTTAAAAATTTATCCAATGAAATTTGTATTTATTCTGAGATTTTAATTAAAATTTTGGTCCCACTTATCCAGAAATTCTAAGATAAGAACAAGGTTATAGCCACTTAGCCATTTTGACAAGGTTTTTTTGTTACTTTGTTTATTTGTTCATTTGTTTGCCTGGCCCTCTGGTTCCCTCTAGTGTCCATTTGCAATCTTCATCAAGCTTCAATTCCTAATATGGATTTATTTCCCTTTTAGTCATTTTCAACAAGTATATTATTTAATTATCTACTTGTTTTTCAGATCTTTTAGCAAAAATAGCCAACACTCCTAGTCTCCCAATCCATTTAACTTTCTTAAAAGTTTTTCTTTGTTTTTGCTTCTTGTATTTCATTTTAAATGCTTAAAATTTATTTCCCTATTTAAGTTTTGTTAAATCAAAATAAATAAAAGTCACGGGTTCCAAATTCATTCTGAAGGTCCCGAATATCCATAAAGTCATTAAGCTGAATATTTCCAAATATGATTAGAAAGTGAAGTTCAACTCGTTTATTGCCCTTGTTAAAGGCTGTACCTTTGCTGAGAGCAAAGATGTTGTCTTCCTCAGCTCCTGGCACTCTACCCGATAGGAAGCCATTGTTTTATTATCTGTTTATGAGGCGCTACCTTTCAGAGCACTTCTGGGCAATCTCCTGTTCTCTTCTTCTCTGGAGAGCTTTGAAGGACCGGTCTATCCACCAGTCTTTCATTCTATACAGCAGTCACCATTTCCACTCATTCATGGAGAGATGTCTTCAGTCAGGCATGATTCACAGTGGAGGCCAACAGGGAAGATTTCCCACCAGCTCTGAAAGGTACAAAATGACTCAGAATACTTGTTAGCACTTGAGAATAGACCTGCTCTCATCCTTGTGGAGCCTCATCCTGGTATGATTTGCCTATGATGATAAACCATGCTATAATTCTTTTGTTTTCAGGCTAGCACAATGGATGAGCCCATCCCAAGAAATATTTTTATTTACTTATGTTAAGACATTCTATAACCCTCCATCTTCAAAAACAAATTTAGGTGGCTTTACAAGTGATAAAACAGTATAAAACCAACAACACTAGAAAGTCATGGCACCACAATTATTCTGCTAGTGTATCCATATCCTAATCTTGCCCTATCCCAAAGCCTGATGGAAGAGCCATGTTTTAAGTCCTCTCCAAAATGACAGAAGGATAGAGGCCTGATGGATCTCAATTGGGGAGGATTTTTCATACGGCAGGAGCTGCAGCAGAAAATTCATGCAGCAGAAAAGGACCTACAAGGTGGGTGTAAAGGAAAGGACCTGCTGTCTTCTCAGATGGAATGGGAAAACATATATTTACTCAGAAATAAACTCCTCTGCAGGTTCCTTGTGACTCTGTTTGCATCTGTGTGCACCATCAAATCAGTGTTGGCTTCTGGCAATTACTTGAGTAAATACCTGAAGTTTTCTTGCCAAAGTTTTTCAGAAGTAGTTTGCCCTTTCCTGCTCCCAGGCTAAGAGAGAATGACTCACCCAGCTGGCTAGTACCCAAGGCAGGAGACTAGAACTAGAACTCACGTCTCTTGGTTTCTAGCATGGTGCCTGAACCACTACACCACACTGACTTACAAGTGAGTTAATTTATCTTCACTATCTTAAAATAGCCCCTCTGGCTCAAGCTCACCCCAAATGATGGAAAGGTGCTGTAATATGCTAATGGGGGGGGGGGGAGTTAACTCATTCCTTTAAAATACTGAAAATAGAAGGGAAATGAAGCAAATAACAATCTTCACTGATACGGCCATAGGTTTCCTTAGTGGCCTATTTTTTTTTCCTGAGATATGTTTCAGACTAAAATTTTGACCAATAGTAGTAGATGCAATTACTGCAAGCATGAATTAGGTCCCCATCTGTGCTTATAAAAACCCTAATTTTTATCCTTCTTCTCTTGGCTTTCTTTTTATCTTCTCTCTGTTGTTCTGTTCAGCTTCCGAGGTGGACTGGATGTTACAAGAGGTCAGACAGGAGCAGAATCCATCTACACAAATTTTCGGGGCAAAGAAATTATGTTCCATGTCTCTACAATGTTGCCTTTCACAGAGGGAGATGCCCAGCAGGTATGTTGAGTAGAATTGGGATGGGGTTCAAAATCTCCTTGGGAACCTTCAAATTATCTAAATTGCTTATTTTCCCCAGAATGAGAAGCCAGCATAAACTCCCTTCTCAGCGATTGCAGGATGTATACCCTAAAACCCTATTAGTAGAGTGCATTTCCTCAGATGACCAGGGAAATTGAAATAATGCAGTATGTTCTATTATATTGTATCTACAGGGATCTCTGTGTTATCTTTTGGCTGTCTTATACTAATATTCTGCCAGAATGAATGTGTTAAAGCCCCTGTCACACTGCACCAACAGATGGAAAGAGGATGTAAAACGGAGGAAAACAGTTGCCATCCGTTGGTTAACGTGATGCTTCCGTTCTGTACCCACTGCCTCCGTTTTGCTTCCTCTCTATCCGTCCAGCATCCGTCTGTTGACATTTCATCCGCTCAGAAGGTTTTGAGCTGCTCAAAACTTTTGAGCGGAAAATGTATCCAATGCATCCGTTCTGCATCCTCTAGGCATACAGGGGACATCTGTTCTGCATCCATTACGCATCTGCTATATCTGCTAGGTATCCGCTGCGCATCCGTGCAACTCAAATCCGTTACAGCGGTAAACGGACGCAGGGAGGAAGCGGAACGGACGCGCAGCATTAGTAGCACGGATGGAGAAAGGATGAAAGCGGATGCAGCTACGCATCTGCGTCATCCGCTACGCATCTGCTCTGCATCCGCTCTGCATCCTCTACGCATCCGCTCTGCATCCGCTTCCATCCGCTAGGCTTCCGTTCCGCATCCGCTTTCCATCCGCTCTGCGTCCTCCCCCTGTCCGTTCCTTTCCGTGTTATCCACTCTGCTTATGCAAATTTTTGCCCCTTTTGAGAGCGGATAACAACGGATGGAACATTTTTCTCGTCCGCTGTGTCCTTTTTACAAACATTTTGCATCCGTTGGGCAGTGTGACAGGGCCTTAAATTGCTTTCTTCTTAGACCCAAACATTCCAGCATGCTTGCCAAATACACTATAGTAGCAGTGAAAATTAGGCATTGCAATGACAACCATGCTTCTGTTATGTTTGATATGTTTTTGTAATGTTGCTAATTGTTTTTTTTTTTTTTAAGTTTTTTATTAATTTTCTACAAACAGACAAACATACAAAACATTAAAAACAATCTATTCTCATATATACTTCCGGTGTATCGGTTGGTTCATCAGTTTTGTGCATTCATTTTATAGTGTCAATTACAATTATATTGCATAACCACTCATATTGTCAATCCATATTCCAATATTACTAAAAAAAAATAAAAATAAAAAAAATCTTTTTCTGACTATACCTTTAATCATTCATGCTTTGCGAGATAACAATACTTCAAACAGTTTATTCTATAATTTATCATATAATCAAAACAAATCAATCCTAAAAACTCTTCATATATATAATATTAATGCTCTATTATTGTATTTTATCATCTAACCATTGATAAAAAAAACCCCAAATTGCATAAAATTGTTTATCTTCTTGTTCTCTAATTTCAAATGTCAATCTACTCATCTCAGCACATTCCAATATTTTCTCAATAATTTCTTCCTGCAATGGCATTTTCTCATTCTTCCAGTTTTTAGCAAATACAATCCTAGCCGCCGTTAATACATTTACAATCAAATATTTCAAGTCTTTATTATATATATCAGGTAAAATTCCCAATAAAAAGATCTCTGGTTTCAAGTCTATGTGTTTCTTTGTCATTTTTTCCAACCACATGTGAATTTTAGTCCAATATTTTCTAGCATTCTCACAAGTCCACCACATATGATAGTATGAGCCAGGTATCTGATAACATTTCCAACATTTTTCAGATTTATTCTTGAACATTCTTGCTATTCTTGTCGGGGGAAGGTGCCACCTGTAAAACATCTTATACAAGTTTTCTTTATATGCTATTGACATTGTCATTTTATAATTTTGAGACCACAATTTTTGCCATTGCTCTAAATCAATTCCATATCCAAAATTCTTCCCCCATGCAATCATAGTTTCTTTAACTTGTTCTTCCTCTAGCTTAATTCCCAATAAATAACCATATAACTTTTTAATCACTTTCTCATCAGTACCCATCAATATCTTATCTAAATCAGTCTGTTTATCATAGAATCCTTCCGTTTTAAAATCTTCAAGATATCTTGAGTGTATTTGCGCATATGAAAACCAATTCATCCTTATACCTTGTTCCTCTAAATTTTGGATCGTTTTAAGTCCACCCTTTTCATCCAACAGTTCCCCATATCTAACTGTTTGTTCCTTTTTATAGATCATAGGATAGGAAAATGCTTCAATAGTCGATAACCAAACTGGAATTTTCAGGTAACATTGTTTTTTTATCTTCTCCCAATTTAACCACAAAGACTCCCGTATATAATGTCTTCTGAAATACCCCTGTGTTTTAGTTCCCTTGTACCATAAAAAAGCATGCCAACCCAACAGTAAATCATGTCCTTCTAATGTCAACAATCTATGTTTTCTTAATGTTATCCATTCTTTGACCCACATCAAACTTGCAGCTTGATAATACAATTCCCAATTAGGCAGGCCAAAACCTCCTCTATTTCTAGCATCTTGCAAAAGTTTTAACTTTATTCTCGCTTTTTTACCTTGCCATATAAACTTCAACATAGTTTTATTTAAATCTTCAAAATAGTCTTTTCCAAGTCTAATTGGTATTGTTTGAAAGAGAAATAAAATTCTAGGTAAAATATTCATCTTAATTGTTGAAATTCTCCCTATTAATGACAATTGTAAATTTTCCCATTTCTTCAAATCTGTAATTATCTGTTGTTTAAGTTTAATATAATTATTCTCTTTTAATGTGCTACATCTTGCTGTCAAATATATCCCCAGATACTTAACCTTGTTTGTAATTTGAATTTTCAAAAGATCTGTCAGTTCTTCTCTTTGTCTCAACAACATATTTTTTGTCAAAATCTTTGTTTTATCTTTATTTATTTTCAAGCCAGCCATCTCACCATATGTCTCTACCTTTTCCAATAACTTTGGAGCGGTTTCTAACGGGTCTTCCAGAATAAAAGCTAAATCGTCAGCAAAAGCTTGTAGTTTAAATTCTTCCTTTTTAATTTTCATTCCTTTTATATTTTTGTCATCTCTAATATTTCTATTCAACACTTCCAAAGTTAATACGAATAACAAAGGAGATAGGGGACATCCTTGTCTTGTACCTCTTCTTATATTAATAAGATCTGTAAATTCTCCCTCCATCATTACCTTTGCTGTCTGTTTATTATATATGGCTTCTATTGCTTGAATAAATTTTCTGGCAAAGCCCATCTGTTCCAATAGTAATAACATAAATCTCCAGTTCACGTTGTCAAATGCTTTTTGAGCATCTAGGAATATCAAAGCCATTTGTTTTTCAGGATGAGCCTCATAATATTCCAAGGTATCCAAAATTACTCTCATGTTGTCTCTAATTTGTCTCTTTGGTAGAAATCCATTTTGATCTGGATGCATAAAATTATTTAAATATTTTTTCAGTCTTTCTGCTAAGATTGAAGCAAAGATTTTATAATCTGCATTCAATAAGGAAATAGGTCTATAGTTCTTAATTTGCAACGGGTCAGCCTCTTCCTTTAAAATAAGTGTAATATAAGCCTCTGACCATGTTTTGGGTGTCATCTTTTTTAACATAACTTCATTCATAATTTCTAACAATGGAGTGTTCAATGATTCTTGAAATTTTTTATAGAATTCTGCCGGAAGTCCATCTGGACCTGGTGCTTTCCCATTATTTTGTCTTTTAAATGCTTCATTTAGTTCCATCATTGTTATATTGCTTTCTAACATTTCTTCAGTCTCTTTAGGTATCTTCGGTAAGTTAACATTCTGTAAATACTGTTTAATTTTTTTCTCATCAATATTCTCTTGTTTATATAGTTGTCCATAATAATCTCGAATAATTTCCTTTTTCTCCTTATTACCACAACAAAATTGACCTTGATCATCTATTAGTTTCAATATTTTTCTTGATTCCTTCTCCTTTCTCAGTTTATATGCTAACCATCTACCTGGTTTATTTGCATCTTCAAAATAATTCTGTTTAGAATTTCTAATTTTCTGTGCCAGTTCTTCTTTCTCTATTAATTCCATTTTATGCTTAATTACATCCAGTTTCAATTTAATATCTTTTTTCTGTGGTATTTTCTGTAATTCTTTTTCAAGTCTTATATATTCATCTTCCAAGGCCTTAGAGGTTTGTCTTTTCCTAATATTCTTTTTTCTTGTATAGTCTATTATCAAACCTCTTACATATGCCTTCATTGTATCCCAAACATTCTGTATTGAGGTATCTTCTTTTTTATTTTCTTTAAAAAAAAAGACCAATTCCTTCTCCATCCATTGTTTAAAATCTTTCTCCTTTAAAATGGTATTGTTTAATGTCCATCTCGATCTTTTTTTTTGTCCCTTCCATTTAATTGTCATTGGACTATGATCTGCCCAAGTACTTATTTCAATATTTGTTTCTTGAATAGTAGATATTAATTCTGTTGAGATCCAAATCATATCTAACCTGGACCATGATAAATGTCTATTAGAATAAAAAGTATATTGTTTAGTTTTAACATTTCTTTCTCTCCAAATATCTTTTAAGGTTAATTCATGTGTCATTTTAAAAAAAGATTTAGGGAGAATCTTTCTATTTTGTTTTGTTGTTGTTGTTATATAGTCCAATTTATTGTCCACAATTCCATTAAAGTCTCCCATCATGATTATGTTAACATAGTCCAGTCTAATTATTTCCATATGTAGTTTTTTATAAAACTCTTCTTGTTTATCATTCGGAGCATAAATTGCAATCAAGAGTATTTTTTTATTATTATCCATTATTTCCACCATTAATACTCTTCCATCTTCATCTGTGTAGATCAGTTTTGCTGGAATATCTTCTTTAATGTAGAGAACCACTCCTCTTTTCTTACATTGAATCAAAGAAGTAAATATTTTCCCTAATTTTGGCTGTACTAACAAATGCTCATGTTGCTTTTTAATATGAACTTCTTGTAAGCAAATTATATCAAATTTTAATTTCTCTAATTTGTGAAAAGTTTTCCTTCTTTTAACAGCTGAGTTAAGTCCATTTATATTCATTGTAATCAGTTTTTTTTCTTCCATGATTATGCTTTATATTTAGGTCTAACAGCTCTCGTAGCTCTCACTTCACGTTGTTCTTTACTGTCTACCTGTCCACCTGCAACTCCTTTCTCTTTTTCAATCTCCAGTTGTTCCTCCAGAAGCTCAATTAATGAGACCTCTTTCTCTGCCTCCTCTTTTTTTCTTCCAAAAAATTCTGCATAAAAAAGTTCTGCTTTTTCAATCGAGTCAATTCTATGTCTCTGTTCTTGCCACGTAAAAATTAGTCCTTCTGGTATCAGCCATCTGTAGTTCACTTCATTTTCCAGTAGCATTTTGGTCAAAAATCGATATTCTCTTCTCATCTCTCTCACTCTTCTAGGTATTTGTTTTAAAACTACAATCTCTTTGCTTTTATATTTCAATGCTTTTTCTCTTGCCACTTGTAATATTTGTGTTCTGATGGATTTTTTAGTAAATCTAATATGTACTTCCTTTGGTAGTTTATTTCTCATCGCATATCTTGTATAAACTCGGTATATCTCATCTACTCCGTCCATCATCTTTTCCTCAGTAATTTCCAGAAGATCTGCCAATATTTCTATCATTATCACAGCCAAGTTTTCTCCTTTTTCCTCTTCTATATTTTGAAATCTAAGATAAAATTCTGATCTTTCCATCTCCCACCTCAACATCCCATTTTTTTCTTGTTCTATCACTGTTAATCTAGTGTCAATATTTCCAATCTTCTCCTCTCTTTGTTTTCCTTCTTCCTCAATTTTTTGGAATCTCTCCTCATACTTTCCCATCATTTGTTTAAAATTTTCATCAGATTTCTCTATTTTTTTGTCCATGGTATCTATTTTTATCTTAATATCTTGAATTCCTTGCATAATCATCTGTAAATTTACTTTTTCTTGTTCCTTATCTTGCTTCAACATTGTCTGAATTGAAAGTTGTCCTTCAAGTGGTGGGGAAGCAGAGGTAGAAGCAAAAACGCCAAATGGTTTTGGCTTCCTGCTCATTTTAATATTTCCAAGTCTTCAAGCTCTCTTTGACTTTAAATCCAGCTGGTATAGTAACCAAATATAGTCCAAAAAAATCAAAAAGAAAAAAAAAATAAAATCCAATAGTAAAAAGCCCAAAACCAAAAAAGAAAAAAGGAAAAAGGAAAAAGAAAGGTCTTCAGGTTCTTCTAGACCCTAATCCAATTAAAATAAATGGAAGAAGCAAAGAAGCAAGAGAAAAAAAAAGAAAGAGAAGAAAAAAGAAAGAACTCTGAGGCTTTCCCTTTAAAATAAAAAGCAAGAATACTAGAGTTAAAATTAACCAAAAAGGCTGGCAAGTAGGAGTTTCAAAGGTATATATATATATATATATATATGCACTGTACACTGCACTTTATTTCTTTATCCAAGGCTCTTATTATGACTGTCTTCTCCAGCAGCTTCAAAGCCAAACCTCAAATGTTGAGATATTGATAAGAGTCCAAGAGAGCACCTGTAATAATATTTTACTGTATTCTCCCTCTATCTTATCACATTAAAATGTCCTTGAAAAGAAGTGCTTTTCTCCCCAATTCAAATAAAATATTTTCAAGCCTCTAGTTGGCAGTGTTACAGCATCTCTAAATACTCTTTCCCCCCCCAGCCAAGAGAAAAAATATTTATAAAGAACTCAAACAAAAAAAAAGATAGTCAAAGGGAGCCTCTATCCTAAAAAGAAAGTTAAAAAGATAAAAAATAAAAATCAAGTGAAAAATAAATATATATATAAGAGAAAATTCAGTCCGGTTACCTACAAAGTCACCTTAAAGTCCTCAAAGAAAATAAGAAAAAAAAAATTCCAAGTCTCAATTTGACATCACTTTAACGCCGCTCAACCCAGGTTCAGTCAAAAGAAAAATAAAGCCACAGATTTCTTCTTTGTTCAGGATGTCCTTTCAAGTCTTAATCAATTTATAATGCAAAAGAATTTCTCACCCAACCGATACACGCTCATTTAAATCCCTTTCTTTCCGGAGTTGTCCCGACTTCAGCAGCTTTAGAGGCTGCCTTTCTGCTTCCAATGTTGCTAATTGTTGATTGTAAATAAAAAAAAACTCTGCACTTAAATCTGATTTTGAGCTGTGCATGAGTTGGAATTTGACAATGACAAATCAGGATTCAGGATCTAGTCTGAAATTCTAATTCTATTACATGGGATATTTTGAAGTCATTCATAAATTTCCCAGTTTAGTTGGATTATGGTCATTTTCAGTCCTGCGACTTTTCTTCTATGAAAAAAGATAAAATAAAATGTATATAGGTGCAAAATATTTACATATTCTGTCTTACAGAATTTGATATCCAAACTCTGGCCCAGGACTGAACAAACCTTTAGAAAAAGGCCACAGTCTCTGCATTATACTGGTGGAGCTATGATTTTTGTAATTTCTTAGATTTGGTGGGTAGGAATTTGGCAAGTATTCTTTCTTTCTAAACATAGTAAGCCTATTTTAGGATTTACACTACAGTTTTAAGTTTAGATTTAGGTTTCTGGTTTCCCGTTCCAAAATAATAGAATGGCACCATTGTTTTCGAGCAACAGAAATTGCAAAAAATGTCAGGATTGGCAGGAGGAAAATTTCTAGTTGTAGATTAACAAACCTTTTATTTTATTTATTAATTTATTTATTACATTTTTATGACATCCATCATTTACAAGGTGATTGTGGGCAGATTAGAGCTTGTTACCAACATCCCTCAATTTGGAATAGGATGGATTTAGTTTGAGGATTGCCTAAACTGGATAGGATAGGTTGCCATTTTGTGCAATCTTCTTTGTTCCCTTTCAGCTCCAACGTAAGCGCCACATCGGGAATGATATTGTGGCCATTGTCTTCCAAGATGAAAATACTCCTTTTGTGCCCGATATGATTGCATCAAATTTTCTACATGCCTATATGGTGGTGCAACTCCATCACAATGCCAGTGGAGAGACTCTGTACAAGGTAAAGTCACACAGTCCACAATTTATCATTCCTGGGGAAGCCATAGAATATTCTGTGGCATTACAGTGCCTGCTGCATTCTGAGTTCTTGTTTAATCATTCTCTAACTTTTCTATTGTCACTATTGCTGGACTAGCCTTCTTTTATTCCTCAGCAACAACCATTAGTCTATGCTCATATGTAGCTATTTTATTTTGGGAAGACTAAACGGAGGTCAAGGGGAAACACCTTGTTCTCGCTTCTCTTTCTTCAGAATTTCCAATCCATTCTACCTCTCATTTTTCAACAAAAATAAAATATATGTATTTCTTCTTCCATCTATTAGTAGAATAAAAAGTATGCATTAGCCATAACATGGTCAGAGTAATTGTTTTTGATGATAGTTCTTGGAAGAAATATTGCAACTGCATTAAAAAGGGCCTATTACTTTAATGTCAGTACTGTACAAATATCCATGTAAAGTAGTAGTATACAGTTTCTATGATTGTATGCAAAGGGAAGTCTTCAAGTCTCAGTGATGTGACCACCATCTTGCCTGTTTTGACTCTGGTGGATGCTGTGCTCTTACTTACTTAGTATGTAAGATCAGAAACTTAAAGAGAATAAGGGAACTAAACTAAACTAAACTAAACTAAACTAAAAACTAAACTAAACTAAACTAAAAAGGATATTAATAATTCATTTTGCATTTCAGAATGGCACTGCTTGAATTAACTAGAACTTTTAAAATTCAAGTATCAATAGAACATGAACTTTATCAGGAACTGAACCTAATATTGAACAATCATTAAATTTATATAAATCTTCATAATATAATAGATGTTATATTAAACAGATTTTTAAGGGTAGAGAAAGAAGAGCAGAGTGGAGTGGAGTGGAGAGTGGAGTGGAGTGGAGTAGAGTAGAGTAAAGTAGAATAGAGTAGAGTAGAGTAGAGTAGAGTAGAGCAGACCAATTGTGATCAGACACACAAGGAATCTGTCTCCAGTGCATAAGCTCACAGTAAACATATCAACAGCAAGTAATAGATCATAGGTCATAATCAGTTGCAAAAATTAATCATAAGTTAGAAACAACTGATAAATCATAAGAAACCAACAGAAGAAGATAGAAAAGATCAGAAGAGATCAGATGAGAAATGAGGCATTGGTGTGGGAATTAAATGTTCATTAGAATGATGGCACAGGGGAGAAAACTATGTTTATATCTGGTTGTTTTGGCATGCAATAGTCTATAGTGATGTTCTGAGAGGAGAAGTTGAAATAGATTATGTTCAGGATGTGAGCTGCCTGTAGATATTTTCTCAGTCTTCTTTCTGGCTCATGCATTATTCAGGTCCTCAGTGGAAGGCAGGGTAGTTATGACTATTTTTCCTACAGTCCTATCCATTGAAGTCTGTATCTCTCCTGTCTGGTTGCTATGCAAAACAGAGAATTATTGAGGTACAAATGACAGACTCAATAATTATTCTGTAGAACTGTTTCAGCAGATCTTTGGGCAATCTGAGATTTCTAAGTTGACACAGGAAGAACATTCTTTACTGTGCCTTTTTAATGATGGTTCTAATGTTAGGTGTCCATTCCAAGCCCTTGGAGATAATAGAAACTACTAGAAACTTGAAGACATCTATTGTTGATACTATGTTGCCTAATATTGTAAGAGGTAGTGGAATAGGAAAGTTTGTGAAATGTAGACAAAATTCCCTGCCCATGGAATTTGGAAATTTATTGGGGTGTATAATTGGATAAAATATAAAAGCAATCAAAGCAGCATAATAAATTAAAATTAAAACTGCAAAGAACTAAAATCAAAAATTCAATTTAAAAAATAGTTTGTTCAACTGCTTGATTTTTTTAAAACCCAGTTTTACAGTGCTTCCTTCTTGTCCTGAGTCAATGTGACATAAAAAAAGAAACCTGTAACTGGAGTGTTGCCAATTCCATGCTTTGGAGACTGGTTGGCAGAAATGTAACTTATTAATTCTTGTCTTAAGGCTGCAGGGATCTTTCTGCTCTCTCTTAACTCTGTTAATTATTATGATTGTTTCAGGTTTCTGTGACTGCCCGTGATGATGTTTCCTTTTTTGGGCCTCCTCTTCCAAATCCAGCAGTATTCAAAAAGGTTGGTACGTCTAGCTCTAGAACAGCTTTTTTCCAGCACTGCAGGCTAGATATTTCTACAGATTATCCAGGACTGAGAAACTCATACATGATGTCAAATATTCTTAGGGATCTAACTCTTCATATATGTGATGTGCAGTTTGACTGTACCTGAGTAATAATCCTTCTTCCCCTTTTAATACAACAGCCAATTCAGAGGCAATGATTGTCGTTCATTTCACATTGTCAAACAGTGAACCAGTTAATTACAAGAGTAACAGCAGTTAATTACAAGAGTAACAGCATCATGCAGTTATTCTTTCAAACAAATCTTGCTTTTCTATTCTTAGATCTACCTGGGCAAACCTGAAGCTTATTTTTTCAGATTTGGGGAATGTTTCAATCTATATCCAACAGTAAAGTACAGAGCAAATTCCAGCTGCAAGATGTTAGAGTTTGCTGCAGTAAGGATTCAGCAAATAGGAGCAAGGAGATTTTTTATAGATTTGTATATGCTGTTCCGAGGTCATAGGTGTGATAGGTGCAACTGCTTGAAAGATACAGTGAACAGAGAGAGCATTGACAGAATTCATGTTCTATTAATGCTCACAATCTTCAATATATATCCTGAGGCAACAAGATCAATTGAAATTCTTTAGTGAAACCTTGGATAAGTAAATCCCTTGGATTTTTCAGGTAGTACTCGACTTATGACTGGTCACTTAGCTACTGTTCAAAGTTATGATATATTTCCCAGGAGTATTTACAACCCAGTTCCAACAACCACTCCCCCACAGTCATGTGATTGTATTTATTGGCAACTGGCCAGTATTTATGACTATTTGCAATGTCCCACAGTCACATAGTTACGATGTTTTACTGAAAAATGGCATTTACTTCTGATTTTTGGCAAAAAAAAAAAAAAAGCCCGTAATGAACTGATTGTTTAACAACCAACATAGAAAAGTTCATAAAATCCAGGTCAGACACTTAGGTGTCCCATTTTCCAAACATCAGGCTCTATTACTGTTGTAAGTTAAGAACTACCTGTATACACATTCCTGCTATCTGCTTATTCTCTGGGCTCTTATATTTCCAGAGTCCATGTTAATTTGGCTTGCTAAAAAGCATTCCCAAACCCTCCATTCTTAAACCAGAATGGATGTAGCTCTCTTGGTTAAAGTGAAAGGAGATGCTATTGAATGCCCAACATGATGGAGGAGCCTTCCTTTTTTTCCTCCCTACAGGGCACAGACTTCCGTGAATTTCTTCTGGCAAAGCTTATCAATGCAGAGTATAGCTGTTACCACGCTGAGAAATTTGCCAAGTTGGAAGTAAGTCTGGTTACTTAAAACATTTCTATTAATAATTTCCCAAGCAAATATCTGTATGAAACAAAATATATGAAATGAAAATGCACAATTAAGCAATGAATATAAATTGCTGAAATATAAATTGCTGAAATATCTGCTTTGGAAAATTTCTCCCAATGTTAAAATTACATTTTGGATTCCTAATGGCTGGGAATGGATGAAGAGAATTTGATGCCCTTTTAAAATGAACATTTCTCTCAAGAAAAGGGCAAATTCTCAAATAAGGACATAATCAAATGTCATGTAGTTTTTGCCATTTAATTTTTGACAGTAACAGTCTTCAATTACCCTGGTGCATTTGGGGAAGCTGGATCAGAGATTGGCTGTACTTGAAAGTGGGATGGTACAGGTTTTTCTGAAGTCCTTGCATAATTTAGTTGACGCAAATATACTTGAACACTATCAGCCTTGATTTGTATGAACTCTGTCCAGTAAGATAATATTTAATTTGCTACTATTTGCTAGTTTAGTTGAACAGACATAGATCTTTCAGAATAAATAGAGGAGTTACTGATTACAGTCATTTCTATTAATTTGTTTCTGCTAAATGCTCCAGTATAAACTACTGAATTCACAAAATCAAGAAATAAATAAAACTTCAGCAAATCCAAAATGAAAAATAGATGTTCTTAGTTTCATTTTAAGAAAATCATCTGTACTCTGGTGCCTTCTGATTGCTCACTTTTGGCCCTATTAGATATGGGCCTAAAATCTAGCTGGTTAAACAATCTTCTTTAAGGAATGTGCAGAATAGCTGTTAAGCCTGGGTTCCCCAACCAGGGTTAGGTAGACAAGCTAAACAGAATGTGCAGCGTTAGTCAGATAGGCACACAGATAAATGAGTGAGCTAAGCTTGTATGTTTATTAACATACAGTAAAAATAACAGATACGCTTGTGCTATCAAGAATATATTTTATTCCAGTATAAGTTTATGGCATAGTCAAAAACAGTCCAATATTCATTTACCATGTAGTCAGTCCATTCAGGGATATTCAGTTAGCAAAGTCCATGTAGAATATCCTATTGTCAGTTCACATAAATCAGTCCGTTGTTGTCTCTCCCGTTCGAGCAATGCAGTCTTGTTTCCAATCAGTAATCAGGGATCATCAAAGCCAGAGAGAGAGAGAGCAAGCTGTAGCCTTGCTACTTTTATATGGTTTTCATAACCACACCCACAGTTGCTATTTTACAGTTAAAGCTGCATACACTAACTATGATTCATAGTTAGTATTTCACCTAAAACAGTTAGGGTGAACAATGTTATCCCTAACAATAGCTATTAAAAAAAGGAAGTGGAGGCTGTATTTGTATGATGTTTTTAGGAGATGCATTCCGACTGTTACTTGGAACCTCGGATGGAAGCTTTTCAATAACATAATATTATTTCTGCTGACTCTATGATATACAGAAGTGTTGTGTGTAAAAGGACAGCAAAAACATCAACAAAATAAAGGAAAGCCTGAATTTACTGGCAACAAGAATAAACTATTTTATACCTCAAAGCTAATAATTATCATCTTCCTCATCAATTTGTCAAGATACAGGTCTTCATTTTATGGCAGATTTTAACTAGGAAACATTCTATACTAGGGGTCGCCAACCTTTCGGACCTCAGGGACCACCAAACTCAAAATTTTAAATCCCGCAGACCAGAGATCCTGGGAAAATTCCCAAAAAAGTCTGCAGGAAAATTACCCACCCCGTTTTCCTACCAAGTGATCATTCTTGATTTGGGATCGCAGGATACTGTCTCCAGCTCCATTCTCAGGAGGAGGGAGGGAGGGAGGGAGGGGGGAGAGAGAGAGACAGAGAGACAGAGAGAGAGAGAGAGAGAGACTGACTGACTTTTGGCTTCATGCAGGGAAAGCAGCAGAAACAGCAGAAGTCTTTCTTTCTCTGCCCCAAACTCTGCCAGAAATGAGTCTTTGCCAGCGCAGCCTCTTGGAGCTGGAGGCCTTGCAGGGTCCCAAAGACTCATTTCTGGTGGAGTTTGGGGGAGAGAAAGAAAGACTTCTGCTGCTTTGCTTGCGTGCAGCCAAAAGCAGAAGAAGAAAGAAGTGGAAAGAAGCAGCCTGGTGGCCAGGCGAGGCGCGTGGGGTGAATGGGACAAGTTTCCCCCCTCCGCCCTTTTCCCCCTTCCCTCATTACCTTGTGTTGTGCGCAATGCAAGCGATGCAAACCTTGTGTTCCCACGCAGCCTGGATTAATTGTTTTGTGGAGTGTTGGAGGGTGACATTTCTCTGCGGACCACCAAAATTTTCTCGTGGACCACCGGTGGTCCATGGCTCACCAATTGGCAACCACTGTTCTATACCATCATTATGAAGACATTCCTTTCCCAGAAGTTCTTTTGCTGAATCTCCAAGAAAGGATTTAGTTTATAAGACTTTTGATATTAAATATTAATTTTCATGCAGGCTTATATCAAATAGTTCCTAAGGAACGGTGGGCAGTCTTTTTGAACTGGAATTTTGAATTTGTAAGCATACCTGGATGTTCCCTCAAAAGGGCTGTCCAGGTTTATTTTTTTAATGTAACCTATATCTACTTGCCAACTTCCTGTTTACTCTTCCTTTTTAGAAATAGGGTTGGACAGACAGAATCCTCAAGCATCCCATTGCTCCTAACTTTCTAGCGTTAGCTCTTTTTAAATTAAAGGCAGAATTAACATATGCTTAAGTAAATAAATAGAAGGAGACTTTTGAACTGAATGCAACATCATAAGGGACATACTGGAGAATGTAAGTTCAGAAACAATGACTCAACAGATTATGTTAGTCATCCAGGCATGAAATGCCTTTCTGTTTTGCCTCTTCCCTTTTTGCAGGTGCACTCCAATCTTTGACAACAGTGCTTCTCTTTGTTTCTCTCTTCCTGGAGCAGGACCGCACCCGCAGTGCACTTTTGGAGAGCCTTTATGAAGAACTGCAGACTCGTAGCCGCAGTATGATGGGCCTGGCCTCGGGGGATGAGGACAAAATAGAGAATGGGGGTGGTGGCTTCTTTGAGAATTTCAAGGTGAGAGATGGTGTAAACGCTGAATTTCTCAATGTCCTTCCATATTTACTAACTTGATGCTGCTCTGGTTAATACCAATAAAGAAAAAATAGCATACATATAATCTTCAGCCAAGGTAAAAAAGAAAATCTACAACATAGGTATTGCTCGGACTGAGACCTACATGCAGATCCCCAGGCCCAGTGACTAAAAAAAACATGTCTTTAAAAGGCATGCAAAAGGCCAACAGAGTCAGGGGCAATTTAATCTTGAGGGAAGGAGGTTCCAACCAAAAGTTGTCTGACTAGAAAAGGCTCTCTTCCTAGCCCCACCATCGGGCACTCCCTAATAAACAGAAAGTCTTTTATCGACACCTTGAATGGCATTCAGAAGTACCATTAAAGAACATGTGAGTGACAGTAAATGATGCCTCATACTCCAAGAATGGACACAGTTGGTGCACAATATGTAAGTTGTGCAAAAGCACACCTGGCCACTTAAAATACTGCAATAGATAGACCTGTAACTGCAATAGATAGACTCATATTAAGTTGGGGTGTGTGTGTGGATTTCAAAGCTGAGAAGGAAGCCCCAGAATTTCTTACCTCACAACTCAAGTCTGTTAGGTACTGGTCTAGCTATCGATCTATTGATTTTTGTTGGAAAATAAGGCCATGGAAAATCCCTACTTCATGTATCTGTGCATTAGCTGGAAGGGAAAGTATATTTTATCATTATGTGGAAGGGAAAGTGCATTTAATCATTTATACTTCAAATAAAATACATTTTACATTCCAGGAGAAATTTGTTAAACTTTATTTAATTTGGAACTACTCATCTCCCTCACAGATGGACTCTGGTTGGTGAACAATAAATTATTAAAACACAGAAACAATGTATACATTTTCAAACAGGCTTTTTGTCCAGTTTATGTAGTCTTGCCTCCCTTACTCTCATTACAATACAGTGGAGGAGAATGGGGATGAGAAATTGGAGAATAATGTTGAAAATCTGGAGGACTAATCATGATGATGCTAATTCTAAAAATGCTGAAATGTGTGTTGTGATATCACAGCACAAGAATTGCCTTTTCATACTAACATCACTGCATTGTATAAGCTGCATTGTATACATAAAGGGGAGAGCTGGTATCATAATCCATGTTTCCTCACCTTTGCTTGCCATTCCCCCTCTCCTTTACCTGTGTTTGAAAGGTGGTTTAACAGGGTATTCCTTTTCACAGCTATGTAACAATAGCCAGGATCAATTACACATATATTTGAGTGAAATAAATTGGTGGTCTAGAAAAGGGAATCCAACTCTAGTCTGTAGTGGCACAAAAATGCATACTTGTTGGTAATTCATGTGTGAATCAGATCAAAGATTTGAAGGATCTCAGTCTACACATCACCAAAAATATTACATTGCTTTTTTTTCTTTTGTGGCATATGCCATCACAGAGAAAATTATTTTGTATTTTAGACTGAGAACATATCTATCCAAGTAATCTTTGAATGAAGACCATCGTTGAGTCCCAAATTTCTGCTGCTAAGTGAAACAGTTTAGTGAATATTGCCCCATTTTACAACCATCTTGCCACTGTTGTTGAGTGAATCACTGCAGTTGGTAAGTTAGTAACATGGTAGTTATGTGAATCTCAGTTCACCATTGACATTGCTTGTCAGAAGGTTGCAGAAGGTGATTACATGCCCCCAGGACACTGCAGTTGTCAAAAATATGAGTCAGTTGCCAAGTATCTGAATTTTGATAGGATCTCAGAATAGTACATAGCTTGGGCATTACCCAGGATGTGCTAATTTGTATTAGGAAGACTTCAACTTCTAGTTGACTTCCGGGAAACATTTTAAGGAAAGGTTGAACTACAGTCATGTAACATGGGATTTCTAATTCTTTAATTTGGTTTGTGCTTGAGCAGTACATAGATATAAAACATATCACCTGGATCTAGGTTAGAGGAAGGAATGTGCGAGGGCAGGATAAGCTCAAACTCAAAATAGGTCATGGTCTTAATAGAGGAAAATAGTTGTAGCTAAGGGCTGAAATAAGGGGCCATTGATGCTTTCCTAGCTTGATTGTTTTCTTGCAGAAATTTCATTACCCAAACTAGTTCATAACATCAGTTCTATCACTGTCAATATTACAAAAATTGAAGGACAGAGGAAAGAGTTTTCAGCATAAGCTGCCTGGTATGATATAATTTTTGTGGAAGAGCAGTTGAATAGCTGAAAGAAATACATTTCCCACAGAAGTAAAAAGTGAAAGATAAGTGGTTATATATAAAACTGCTCCCAATATAATGGAAATCAGTACCGCTTTTATTCTTCTATGCCATTAAGAGAAAATCACGAGAATCTTGGGTTATAATTCAATGTACCATAATTTTACTTTATTAAATTAATTTTATAATTATTTTTTCAGTAATTGTACTGGAAGTACTACCTTAGAAAAGATAATTGAATTTTTATTGCTGATATTTTCAGATAAGAACCTTCAGGATAAATATTATCTTCAGGATAAATATTAAATTTGACATAAAAATTGTTAAATGTCAAGTTAAGTGGGAGAGGAACCTCCATTCAGAGCATGAAAAGGAGTAATTGATGCTTACATTCAGGATTTCAGGATATGTGACTCTTCTGCTTTTCTTTCTGGATAATAGTTCATTATAAAGTGCTGCTTGTTCCATGGTCTAAGCTGACAAGACTAGATAGAACTATCCATAAAAAGCTAGAAAATCAATTCATATTTCTTTTAAGGTAACATCTTACTCTCAGTACTGTAATATAGATTTGGTGTCCCAGTTTGTGTCTTCAGGGTTCATATAATAGAAGAAAGAGTTACCCTAGAGAATCATGATTGTAGCTGGTCAATATCACTTAGAAGAAAGCAAGAAAGTTCTTTATAAAAACTGTAGCCTTGGATAGTTTGGGCAACTTGGATATTGGGGGAAAAAATGCTTTCTCTGCTTGAGATCCAATAGTGAGAGGAAGTCCAGGGTTAATTTTCTTTGCCGCCCAGTTCTTATCCACCAGCATCTCTGCTACTCTTCATGCTTTCCTTGTGTGTGTATGTCAATGTCTCTGTGTCTGTTTCCCTGTTGCCCTTCTCTTCAGCGGGTGATCCGAGGCCGTAGCCAGAGCCTGGACACTATGGGGATAGCCATGAAGAAGCAGCAGCAGCCCCAAGCAACTCTACCCAACCGCCCAGCTACTGCAGGCCTTGCCCTCAACCAAAGTGTCGCCGAGGGTCCCAAGGCCATTGCTGCGGTAAGGTTTTGTGGGCTAGGGACTGGGGAAGCTTATAAGCATGCCTTAAGCCCCCTTCTCCCCCATTTTTCTCTAGACTTGCTGCTTGTCAACGCTCTTTGTTGGTAGCTGTAATTCAATAAAAATACCTAAGATGTCTACATGGATTTGTTTCATGTCTCTGTGTCCATTTGTCAGTCATTGTCCTCCGTGTTTGGAACCCGACTCCATTAACGTGAAAAGTGGTATAGTGAAAGAACCTGACAATAGGGAGATAATCTAAAGTCAAAGTCAACAAAGATTGTACTGTCACAAATATACCATATATTTTAAAGGCCAAAAAAAAAAAAAGCTTTTATCCTAACACCAAAAGATTGCTTCTCACCTGCCTCGGATGCCAGTGGCATCAAAGGAGGGCTTTGGGGAAAGATGAAGCAAGATGCAAATAAGATGATTTCGGGGAGAAATTCAACCAAGGCCCAAGATGGGCAACGCTGTGCAAGAAAAGCACTGGAACTTTGAAATTGTATTTGCAAATGGCTTCATACATGAAAGTAGGTTGTCATATGCATTTTCTGGAAGATTGATGGTTGTCAGAATATGGATCATCCTGGCCATTTTATCTCTGGGGGAAAAATTAAATATCCCTTGAGGCTTCAGTAACAAAGCTTAATTAGTAAGCAATGATATGTTTAAATGAAGGAGCTTATCAGTGGCATCTTGAAAACACCAGATGACCAAGCTAAGTGATTTCTTACAGAAAATTGTGTAAAATCAGGTGGAACTCTTGGGGATCGTTTCATGTTAATGTCCTAAGTCTAAACACTGACTTCATAGCACTTCCTTGTAAAACCAATTCTATCAAAACATTGTGTTTTCAATTCTCCATCCAATTCACCTAAAACTTTCCCTGGTGCTGAATTGAAATGTTTTCCTCTTACTAACAGAAACCCATGCCAGCATGACATTTACTATCCCTGTTACCCATCCCGATTTTCCTTGCATGGTCCCGCTTTCCTCTCATTCCCAGCCAATTTCATTGTGTTCCTGACTGGCCATGTTGCAGGGGCATACCGGAGATTAAAGAGATTGCAGGGCATGTTTATGCAAGATTAGGTGCAAATTGGGTGGGACCCAACTAGACTGAATGTCATGATACTAAAATTCTAAAAACAATGAAAAAGAATATTTCCCCTGTTCTCTGGGTAGTTTCCTCAATCTTTAATTTCACATGCTCTGATTAAGGATAATATGGTAGGGGATATAGCAAATAAAGTCTGTTTTGTGATTATCTGACAGCCTCAAATGAAGGAAATAGGAATAGTTTTCACCAGGCATTAAATCTGATGATGTGCACTGAACTAGTTCAGGTTGATTTCTAAGCATGCAAGTGAACATTTCTGGTTTAACAGGCATGGAAAGCATGTGGAGAAAGCCCTCCTGTAGACAGTCTGGGCAATTAGGATGGAGTCGTCACTAGTGTTAGAAAATATGTGGATTATTAGTTGGTCTGACTTGGCTGCAAATATTCTTGGGAGGTTTTGGCCTGGATCGACTGCATTCAAATGATGTGTTCTTCCATTCAGCCATGGCTCAGTCCACTGTTAATGAAGGACAAGACCTTCTTCCAACACTGAACTTGCAGGTTGGAGAGCAATGTACACACATGAAGTTGCTGCTTACAGTGAACCTGGGTGTTGGAGTCACTCCTCTTAGGGGACTACAGTTTTGTTAACTTGAAGATGGCATTGAGACCCATAATTATAAATCTATGTTCAAGGTGCTAATTATTTTTCTCAGACCACAGCTGTAGATTTCTAGGTCCCAAACTGCTTGTTGGAAGGAAAGCCAGGAGAGGAAAGTTCCATTTGGAGAAATTATGTACACAGAAAAGAAATGCTACAATGACACATAGATAGTGACATTCTGTTCAAGATGGGTATTGCTTGTTATCAGTGGTATAATGCAAATTTATTTTGAAGGAGGACATTCAGGAAGGGAATGACATTAGACCATCATTTCAAATGATAGCTGAAACTTACTTTAGTGCTTTGTTTGGCTCAAACTGTGGCTCTGTATATCTTTCCCTCTATTTTTCTTTCTCCTTCAATCTATACTGTCTTTACTGTCTCACCACCAGTATCACTCTATATATCTAAAGTATTTCTCACTGTTGTCTCTGCAATTATTAGTTTATTGCTTTTAGTGTATTGCTTTTTCTTTCCTTACTCTACATTTTCTCTATTGAATTTAGCTTATTTAGCTTTCTAAGTTTGACGGATTAATCTGTTAGCATTAAATGTATAGACAGGATCTGGAAATCTAGTTCTCCATCTTTTGCTCCTGTTCCAACTCGTGCTTTTCTATTTCTTTCTTCCTCCTTCCTCTTTTTTTCTTTCTTTCTATCATTTCCTCTCCACTAGTCCTTTGCCCTGCCTGGGAGAAGCCCATCACGCAACCGAGGCAGCCGCTTCAATGGGAGACGTAGTAGTGCCATTGGCATTGAGAACATCCAAGAGGAGAAGAGGTATGGACCACGGGAAGAATGACAGGACTAGAACTAGAGCAAAGGGAGGAATTAGTGCTTGGTGCAAGTGTTAATCCAACCTTGCACCCTCCAGGCCTAGTGGGACTGCATCTGTTAGAATTCCTAGCTATCATGGCCTTTAACCAACATGTAAGAAAGGTACAGTCTGCATATGTCAGAAGGGCACTAATTTTGAAACATGGGGTTAGTATGGCTATATGTGTGTTGTTGGCATGAGAGGTCTTTAGTGCATTCAAAAGGTAATTTTCTTTGTCATTAGCAGCAATTTCAGCTGTAACCTTGAATCTACTGTTGTGACTCAAGGGCTCTGATTTTATTCCAAGAGCCAAGAGCACATTTGCCCAAAAGCTGCTTGCAAATCAAACCAACTGGAATGTTCTGTTTCTCTTTATTTATCATGCAGCCTCTTGACCCCATTTTCTCCCTCTGTATGCCACCTGTTTTGTTTCTGATGTGTCATCAGAATGACTTTCCGAACAATTCTGTGATTTCTGTAATGAACACCTTAATACTTTCATGGGACAATTTCATAACAGTTCTGAATTTAGTTTCTTGAACAATTCAAAACCCAAGTTCTGAACTGGGCATAGGGCATATTTTTTTTGTTGCAGAATCTAGTTTAATTAGATTAAGAGAATACTAAAGAGAATACTAAATACTGAGCCTATGTGAAGAGAATCCATAGAGAAATGATAAAGATTCAAGGGAGAAGAAGCAGAGAGGAAGGAACAATTATCAGAGTTGACATGAGGATTAAAAATGAGAGGAGAGGCACTGTTCTTGCCTGAATCTGGGCCTAAACAAATTACCTCACTGTGTTTTTCTGATCAAATTACAAGCATGCTCCGAAATTATAGCAAGCTGATTTGGGACATGCTATGGCACCACAAATTAAGCAAACAGGCTCTAAAAGAAGCTAATTACATTAATGCATTTGTTGCAATGATGGGATTCAAAAATTTTTACTGACGGTTCTGTGGGCGTGGCTTGGTGGGCGTGGCAGGGGAAGGATACTGTAAAATCAGAGGTGGTATTTGCCGGCTCTCCAAACTACTCAAAATTTCTGCTATCGCTTCTCCAGAACTGATCAGAACCTGCCGAATACCACCTCTGATTTCATGACTTAGATCAAGTTAGACAACTGTTTTCTGGCTAGGAACTGCACATATCATAAAATCAAAGTGGTTCCTGAGATCTAAGGAGGGCATGATAGTTATGTGGTGATATAACAAAAACAATTTGTTTAGACCATTGCCATGTTTCTACGTTTGAGTGGAGAGGATTAATCTGCTGTTTTTGGCCTGTTTGTCTCAGTGCAAACCTGTGCCACTGAAATGATTTGTTTTCACTTAAATTTAGTAGCTGGATCTCAGAGGGCAACACACAAGATGAGGTTCTGTGGCTCCATGAAATTTCTCGGGTGCCTGCTGATGGTCTAGATCAGGGGCATCAAACTTACGGCGTCACATGACATACCATTTTTCCCCTTCACTAAACCAGGTGTGGGTGTGACACATCTGATCCGTGGGCTGTGAGTTTGACAGTCCTGATCTAAATAGACAGATACATGTACAAGCATATTGCTAGTAATTTTTGAAGAGCTGAAAAATATATTCGTTGTATATTAATTCTGTTTTATAGTATATTAACAATTAACCTTGTATCTGTAATAATTATGAACCTGATCCATACAGGATCCATACTGTTTTCTAACTAATCTATTTCCCCTTGTCTGATTACCAGATGAACATGGTCTGCAGTAATAATTATTTTGGAACAGTACTGTTAATTACTCTGAGAAGCTCCTCACCAACATTTCAGCTTTTTGCAGTATACAAATGACTTATGGAAGCAGTGCCACTATTACATACCCTTCAACCCCTCAAAATAAAAACAAATAAAACCCAAAATCTCTTTCTTTCTATCCTGAAAATGGAATGAAAGCATAAGAAATTAAAACTTTCTAAAAGGAGTGGTATTCACATGTTTTTGCAAGATCATGCTAAAGTGTTGGAAATGTAATTATATTGAAAATACACTGTAATTTGATTTTAAATTTTGCATACAAGTTCTACTTTAGTGGTGTTATAGGTCAAGTTTTAAAACTGGGGAAGGATGATTAAATGTTTCCTCTTCCTCCAAGAAAGAGATAGAAGCTAGCAAGTTATGGTAGAGCAGAGGCCTTGTGGTTCACACACTTCCACACTTTTTTTGCCTCTGCCCTTGTTGATAGCCATGTTGCCATTGGTAGGTGCCCAATGGTTTGGGGGGAATCAAATTAATCCAGTTCCCTGCTAGGTTAATCCAGGATCAAATCCAACAACTGCTCAAGCTGAATAAGGAGGACCCAAAGTAGAACTAGTACCTGCAGTGCTGGCAGATGTGTCAAGAATGATATATTTTACAAAGTGAAAGAAAACTCAACTTGTGTTAGATTTGATGGGAGATCCAAACAACATTTCTGGAATTTTGCTTTAGTGCAAAATTCGGGAAACTTGTTTCCTTCTTACAAAGAAAGTTAGAAACACTGACTGAAGGAAAGGGGCTAATTTCCCTTGCCATATTTGGTTCAAATTAAATTTAGCATCTGTTGTAACTGCTTTACCTTTAATCAGTATGAAAAGGCAACACTGCAGCCTATCTCCTGAGATCAGAAGACTGCTATTGCAGTTTTTCGCCTTCTCCTACAACTGAGCAAGGAGATAATTAGCTGCAATTAGCCACAAAACAACTGCTAAAGAGTTCCAACAACATGGGAATAAAGACCAAAGCAAAGTCCTGCTCAATCAGACCTCTAACCCAGCAATGTCTCTCATTCCAACCAACTGCAGAAGGAAGCCAGTTTCCAGCAGGTGACTTTCAGAGGCTGTAACATTGCTCTCGAGGCTAATCGCCATTGATCCCCATGATCGCTTGGTTTTGGTTTTCGTGTTTTTGAAGCCACCCAAGCTGGTAGCCAGCACCACATCTCCTGCTAGCAAACTTCAAATCTGAATTATGCATTGTGTAAATCAATTGAACCATTGCAGTCCAAACAAATGCAATATGAGCAGGGTCCTATGAGTATTTTTCTTTAAAGAAAAACTGGGCTGGGATATAACTGCTATGAACCCATGGCTTCTGGTCTTTTGAGATATAAAAAAAGTGCTGTTCTCACCCATAAAATCATTTTTTCAGCCCAATGTTCAGCTGAAAAATGTATGATTTACAATGAACTGGGAAGGTAAATGTAATGTTTTCAGACACTTTGGAAAAGAATAAGACAAGAGCTTTTGGCCATTTTATCATACTAGAAGTGCTTTTACAAAATGGTAGCTGGGAGGCTTATTCATTCACTTGATGGTTGCTGTGAAAATTGAGCCCCTTTCAAAGGACTAATTTATCCCGTTTGCCTTAACCACCACCACATCAAGTACAACCTATAAGTTCTGCTTATCTTTGTCCATTGTCCAGGCAAATGGATTCATTTCTGAACAAACCCTGAATTGCAAAAGCCTTTCATTTACTGAAAAACCATACTGCACCCAGACATTTTTGGAAGTTAAAAATAAGGGCGCAAGAGATTAATACTTTGTTTTACAGCTAGCCGTTTTTCCCATTGTTTAATTATTTATTTATCAGTAGCCATAAGGATGAATAAATCTGGCAAGTTCCAAGAAGGATGTTACAGAGTAGCTATGTGTTTCACATGTGTGTGGGGGGTGTTTTACTACCAGATTATTAAAAATAGTTGGATTTCTGGGGAAGGACCAGCCTTTATTCTGGAGATGAGAACTTCTGGAGCATCCATAAAATCAGTCATTAATTTTTACAGACCTCATAAAAGGAGTCTTTTCTCTCTATTAAACGGTTATTCTTTTCTCTCTAGCAAAGATGTGGCTGAAAGGATACAGAAGGTATTGGAGAGTCCTGGACCCTTCTTTGATCTCAAGTCAGATGGTTCTTCCAGTCCTAGTTCACCAGAATTCCCTAACAGGAAGAGCAAGTGAGTTGAATGTGAAAGATCATAATGGCAGGAGGGATGACTTGAGGTTATTTCCACAGAATAAAGAAATAAAGCACCTGCCAGTATCATTAGGGAAGACCCTTTCTTTAATCTAATGGAGGATTTAGGAAGCAGTAACTCAGACTGCTATGCTACATAGGCTGACTTTTGTCAGAAGGGAAGATTAACCTTTAGGATGGGAAAATAGCTCAAGGATTTGTGACAGTGACTCTTTGGAGCTTGTGTTCCTTCAGCAGAGGCCTCTCCAATCAAACATCAGGATACTGTGTGATGCAGCCCCTGTCCCGTTCTTCATCTAATGTGAGCAGCTGTTGTAGTGGAGTCAGAGAGAATGAAACATCAGAGGAGGAGGAGAATGAAGCGGTCAGTGTGGGATCTTTTATTACTCCCTTTCGTAGAAGCAGTCTTTCAGATACAGACTAAATGACCTCTAAAGCTGTTTCCCATTTTTCTTCTGCAGGAGTTAATGTGTTCTCTTGAAGGTCCCCAGAAGCAGGATTCCCTGGTTCAGAATGCATGGTTAGATGACAGTGTCTGTACACCCAGTAGTACCAGCTCACCAGGTAAACACTGAAATGTGTTCATTTCTAAGGCAGATCTGTTAGGCAGAGTAGATTCCTTTTGTATCATTGGTGTTGTTACAAAACTGTAACTGGTCTATGCTGTCCCACACAGCCGTGGTAGGTAATGAATCATCTGGATTAGGAGTTTTCTGTGTTTATGATCCTCAAGGAGAGAAATGTAATCAAAACCCACAAGAAGAAAGTACAGATGGTTAGGGGAGCATAACATTCATTTAGAAAAGGACTACTCCCCCCCACACTCTAAAAACAGCACCATTAAGGACTGAAGGTCCATAGAAGGTTGATCAACCAGGAAGGCAGGCAGGCATTGTAATTACTAATGCATTATTGGAAGCATGTGCAGTGGTACCTCAGTACTCACCATTAATTGCTATCAAAGATGAGTACCAAAAGAAATTTCCTATAAGGAATAATGTAGAGTCACAAGGCAGCTGACACCAACAAGTTCTAGCTTGTGTGTTGAGTACCAAACAATGAGTACTGAGTTGAAATGTTTGCATCAAAATGCGTTGAGTACCAAATTTGATGAATTTCAAAGCTACCAAGGTACCACTGTAACTGAAGTATTACAATTTCTAAACCTGCTGTCAATCAGTTACATGTTTACCAGTAGAGTTTTCAGTATAATTTTAATATTATATATAATATTACCACCTTCTGGAGTGGAGACATTTTACCTGTTAGTGGAATTAATGGAGATGTTTTTTACTTATTCAGCCGACAGGCTACTTAGAGAACAGAAATGGTGTGAGTATGTGTGTGCATGTGCCTGCCCTTAACCTTAGACTGCCCTTAACTGGTCAGTCTAAGATGTCAGAGAAATCTATCTAGTTGGATCTTAAAGGTAGTTAACAAAAGATGGTGCAGTCCTTACCAATTGAATTACAATCGGCATTTGTGAAATAATTTCAGAATGTATCTTGGATGAAACCATTTATTTAAATACATTTCAGCCTAATTTTAACCTGGTTTGTGGGCTGAAACTCCCTTGGATGTCAGATAGGTGTCAATTTCAGCAGATGAATGTAGAAACTAATTATTTTCTCCTAGAATTCTCTTCATGAGCTTCTGAAAGCTAGGGTAAAATTAGGCTGAGTTCACATTTAGCTTGACCAAATTCTCTCTGGTGTTCTCTAGCCCAAGTCGTCCCAAAGGTGCTTTTTCAAGAGGCAACTGGACTTTCTGGTTTTTCTTTGAAGATTTTTCACTTCTCATTCAAGAAGCTTCTTCAGCTCTGACTGGATGCTGGGGAATGGAAGGATTTCTACTCCTTTCAGAAACCTGGACATTAGCATTCTTTTAGCAAGTCATCAAGGTGACCTGGAGGTTTATCTGTGCCATCAGGGTAACCTGAGTGGTGCAAATGGGTATGGAGCCTTCTTCTGTTGAAAGGACTGTGTTAAAGACTAGAGATAGATGATGTCATATCCCTCCCCCTCTGTTGAATTTTGACATAGATGGCCTCTCTTTCAAACCAGCTGTCCTCTCTGTCCAAAATGTGGACTTTTTTGTCTTCAAAATGAGAAGCGAAATATCTTCAAAGAAAAACCAGAAAGTCCAGTTGCCTCTTGAAAAAAGCATCTTTGGGACAACCATGACCTGGATAGCTGAGAATTTCCACAGACATCTAGCCCAAGTACTAAGTAGATACAATCCAATCTAAGAAGATTGGTCAGGCCCTGCCACCACCTGATGTTATATGTTATGTAAAAGTAGGGGCAGATATATTTTGTTTCAAACCCAGAATGAATATATTTGTGTTTCAAGATTTCAACCAAATTAGTGGGCTAAGGTTTGACAGAACCAAAACATGGAATACTGTGGTTCTGGTTTTCAATGAAGACAAATTCTGGAGAGTCTTACTTGATGATCCGGACAATTCTGTCAATTGTTTTGAAGGTTGCTAGCATGAATTTTTAATGGACTTTTCTATTTTTGTTAGTAATCCTCCTAATATGCATTATGATACATTTACAGCTTATCTAATATGTTCATTTTTAGCAATGAACTACATCACAATATTCAGCCAAGAGTAGCTCTCAGTATACACATTCAGTGCAAATTCAATAACTTCCCCTTAAAAAGTTAATCAAATTAATTACAATTTATATCCCAGCGAAGATATGTTCTTCTCCCCCCCCCTCCCCCCCAAGATTTAAATTCTAAATCCTGGAATTCCAAATCAAAAGATCATAACGAAGTATCTTCCAAATAGGAGACACAAAAATAGAATTTTATTAAGGAGCATTACCAGATGAGAAATATCCCAGATAAACATGCCATTTGTATTTCATAGGTTGTTGATAACTGATTGATCCCATTCTGAGTCTTTTTCCATCACAGCTGAGTCTCCCCCAATATGTTTTGATATAACTTACTCTTATTTTGTGTGCTTGGTTCCTTTCAGTAACTCAGCTGCTCCCTTCAGGCAATGCTGCGGGTGCCATGGAAAAGGGGAAAAGCACTAAAGTGGATGCTCAACGTTACAGCCCAGTATGTTTTATACTTTTTTAAAATGCTTGTAGGAAATTCAGGTAGGGAATCAGGGCAAGGAGAAGAAAGTTAAAGAAATTGCCACTTCCTTGTTCCACAGGCCTCCATTTTATGCTGTGTGTGATGCCATCGCTGGAGGGGTATCTCAGTGCATGCTGGGTAATTCACAGGTAATCTGCTTCCTAGGGGGTCTCAATACCCTAGGACACAGGGGGATAAGGGCACATATGGAAAAAGTGACAGTAGAATTGGTTATCTTTGCTACTCTCTACAGATTCTACCTATTTGAAAAACAGCCAGATGCTGTCAAAAGTAAAGCCGGTTGGTTTTTTATATATTTTTTTAGTCATGTAATACTTTCCAATTCTCTATTTTCTGAGGCCCTCAACAATTTGGAACATTTTTTGAGGCAGACACTCAGTCCTTGCCCAACGTAGTTTGTCAACCCATATCCATGTATCTATCAAGGCTAACTTCATAACTTGGCAAACTCAATACTGTATCCTCTTGATTCCCACAGTGCCCTTTTCCGGCCCATCTCCTCCCATTGCTGTGACTTATTATTTGCTGAATCATCACTTAGCTCACTAGCTAGTTTTATCTGTTTCTGTCTACTTCTGCTTTCACTGTCATTGGGAAGTGTGCATCCTTTGTACATTACTGCAAATAGTCAAGGTGGGAGAGCAGAAAGTTCTCATGGGGTGAGGGGATTTTTTTTAATGCAAATATGTAGCTTCTTTCTTAGTCTTCATAATGTCTTTTCACACATTTTTCTGTTGGAATATTACTTCTCCCCTGAGCATTGCAGAAAAATAAGTTTAAACCTCTGTGAGTGCTGAATGGATATCAAGTTGTCAAGCTAGTCAGACAACTTTATTATAAAGATGTTACCACAATTAACAGGAACCCCTCTGGATCCAACTCTGGTTGATCACTGCCTTCTGCCTACTTATACCCCGCAGCATTAGCCTTATCAAATACAAGGTTATAGTTTCTTGTCGCTTCCCTACCCTTACTCGATAGCAGAGGTGTCAAACTCACAAAGACGCATTGTTGTCAAGTAACTTATCACAACTTTTTTCCTTCCCTAAAATGGGTGGCCCATGGGCTGTGAGTTTGACAGCCCTGCTCTGTAGAATACTATTATCTTCTGCAACATAATAAGTATTCTGATGAAGCTTTTGAGCAATTTACGTAGTTGTTTCCTTATATTTCCTATAAGATTGATTAGGGAAAGAGTTTGTTACCGAATCCATGGAATTTCTTAGCTGTGCAGATTTCTGCATAGTAATTTGAACATTATAGTTACCCCATTACAGATGTCTTCAATTTGGTTAATTACTGGACTGTTTGCCATGACTGTCATTTTCAAAGCTGCAAATATAAAATTGGCCACCTTATAGGAAGCTTTATTGACCCAACTATGCACCTATTCGCAAGTGGATCATTCTTTATGAAGTTGCTGAAAAAGATGTTTTGGCTTCCCAGTTGCCATGATGAATGGTATAAAATTTTGTTTTTTTCATGGCTGAGATTGTCTTCATTAAGCTTATCCACCTCAGCTGAAACATAGGAGGAAAATGTCCCTGCAATATCCAGTGATCACATCTGTCCGTTAGTTGATTCTTTGAGTTATCTTCATGTTTTCTCTGTACGTAGGATCTGCTGCTGAAGTGAGAACTCACAGCAGTTCACTTTGGGATTCAGAGGAAACAATGGTGGATTCCCAGAAACGCCTCACCTGGCCCTTCTGCTTCATTGACAGCTGCAACCCAGGCAGCCAGGAATCAGAGTCCAAATGTGGCATTTTGCTCATCCATATGTATCATTCCAATTCAGCAGCCTCAGGAGAGCAGAACCAATCAAAACCTTTAAAAAAAACAGAGAGGGAGGGCTTTCCCATCTGCCGCAGCTTTAAAAGCAAACAAAAGAGGAGCGCTTTTTCTCTCTATTATTACAGCTAAAATGTAGATATCCAAGATCCTACTTGGAAGGATTTGAGTGTCCTATTGGGCCCTTTCAAGGCTGTATTTGTGTTCATTCTTCAGCATGAAGGCCTCAGAAGAGGAATATATCTTAGTGCTCCCAGGATTATACCTGGTTCATAAGCAAAACATCAGAGCTGCATTATGCAGCCTAGGCAGGACACATAGTGCCAAAGAGCATGTATGTGTGTGTGTGACTATTAAAGAGCATTTGTTTCATTATTCATCAGATCCCTCAGATCTGTTAAATATTTCACTGTACCACTGCCACCCTCTTCCCTCAGTCTTTGTGCCATCAAGAACCAAAACCTGTAAATGTGAATCTATGACTCCTTGTCCAATGCTTGTTATGTCTGTGGTGTGTCTTGGGCTTGCAATAAAAGACTACTGTGACCAATTCACCCGTGTGTTGTTGTGTTTTTTTTGGTTTAAAGCTAACAAACACCTAAGGTTTGTCAGCTGAAGCGGGTTAAGGTTATCATTATGCAATCATAATGATCTGTAGCTAAAGCCCATGTCACACTGCCCAACGGATGCAAAAAGGACACAGCGGACGAGCAAAATGTTCCATCTGTTGTTATCCGCTCTCAAAAGGGGCTAAAATTTGCATAACCGGAGCGGATAACATGGACGCAGGGAGGACACAGGGCGGATGCAAAGTGGATGCAGAACGGAAGCCTAGCGGATGGAAGCAGATGGGAGCGGATGGCACATCCGCAGGGCTTCCGGGGGGTCTCAGCGAAGCGGGCACAGAACGGATACAGTGGATGCAGAGCGGACGCCGAGCGGATGAAGTGAATGCACAGCAGAAGCCTAGCGGATGCCTGGCGTTAATTGCGCATGCGGGGAGGATGCATTGCATCAACCCCGCAAATATAACGGAAGCAGTTCGGAAGCAGGTCGCCATTCAGAGGAAAGACCTGCTGCCGGACGGATTGGCTGCCTTGCCTGCCCTGCCTGCATGTCTGCCTGCCAGCCTTGCTACCAGCCTCCCTGCCAGCCTTGCTGCCAGCCAGTCTGCCTGCAAGCCTTGCTGCCTGCCTTCCTGCAAGCCTTGGTTCATGTCTGCCTGCCAGCCTTGGTGCCTGCCTGCCCGCCAGCCTTCCTGCCAGCCTTGGTTCCTGCCAGCCTCACTGCCAGCCAGCAACCCCACAACCATGCGGAAGCACAGCAAGCCTCAGCCATCTGCTGCCAGCCCTTGCAAGAGGGACAGGGCTACCATCCCGCCCCCTGGCCCTCACTCTGGTTCTGCTGGGGCTTCTGCAGCACAGGCTCACTCTTCTGGGGCTGGGGCTTCTGCTGCTTCTGCTTCTGGAGGAGCTGATGACAAGCAATCCAGCACCAGCCACCTCCATAGCACCTGGACCCTTCAACCCTGAGACTGAGCGACCAAGAGGAGTGCCAGAGACTCATTTTTGTTTTATAGCTTGTTGTTAATAAAGTCTAGTTTTGATTCACACACTTGCTTCATTTCTTTTTTTTAATAAAGTCTTGCTGGAAACTTTTAGAAATGGTTTAAGCCTTTGCATGCTTGTGGGATGGGTTAAGATAGCAGTGGGATGGGTTGAGATAGCAGTGGGATGGGCAGGGATACCTTTGGGATGGGTAATAGCTGTGGGATACATAAACCTCCAGTGCAAGCATAGTGGGACTGTATGGTCCACCCTCCCAGGTGCCACACCTATGGCCCTTTATTATCAATAATAATGTAATAATTATCCACACATGTCAACATAAACACAACTCTTTATTAAACACCCTGTTCGTTGTAGGCCAACCAAACATACATGGCCCAATCTCATCCGTGTGATGAGACAGGCTGAAGGAAGCATCCATTAAGCATTTACCATCCTGTCTTGCCACTCCACTGCTCCAGCTGGGGAGTTGCACCATTGTCTAAGGAGGTTGCGCTGCTTCTTCCCTTCACGTGAGGCTCTGTTGGGGCCTTGCACATCCTCAATGTCGATCAGGTTTCGCCCTTGCCTCCATTCCCCAGGCTCCATGTCCCCATTGCCTTGCTGGAGGTCCATGAGCCTGTTCTGCAAGACTGGGTAGCAGGTGCGCATGAGATTGTGCAGGATGCAGCAAGCTTCCATGATCCTCATCACGGTCTCTGGGCAATGCTGCATGGTGGTGAGAAGTCCCTGGAACCTGTTGGCCAGGATGCCAAAGGCGTTCTCCACCACCCACTTTGCCCTGGACAGCCTGTAGTTGAAGATCTTCTCTTCACGGGTGAGGAGTCTAGAGGTGTAGGGCTTCATGAGGTAGGTTGTGAGGGAGAAGGCGTCATCCCCCACGATGAAGTAGGGCACATCTTGTGTGTCTTTGGGCAGGGAGTCTGCATCTGGGAAGCCCACGATGAGGTTGCCTTCCAGCTCCTCCTTGAGGTGACTGGCGTTGTATACCTGGGGATCTGAAGATGAGCGGTTGCCTGAAGCATCGATGTACATGAACTTGTAGTCAGCATCGACCATGGCGAAGAGGATGATGCAGAAGAAGCCCTTGGAGTTGAAATAAGTGGACCCCAACTTGGCTGGAGCTTTGCAGGCCATGTGCTTGCCATCTATGGCTCCAACGGTGTGTGGTAAGTTCCACTTCTGATACCACTGCTCTGCAACTTTCTTCCATCCTTCTTCAGTGGAGGGGTACTGGAGGAGCTCCTCCTTGTATTCTTCAATGATGGCCTGCACCATTTCTCTGACCACAATGCTGATGGTGTTGGATGGCACCCTCCAGCCATACTGCATGTTCCTGTAGGAGGTCCCTGAGGCCAGGTGGCGCAGAGTGAGTGCCACCTTGAGCCCAGGTTCCAGGCTGGGCCGAAAGCTGGTGTTTGCCTTGGTCAACCTGGGTGTCAGCCACTGCACAACTTCGTCAAACATGGCTGGAGGCATCCTCATGAAGTTCTGGAATGCACGATTGTCTTCGTTCCTGAGCTCCACCATCAGCTTCTTGTACAGTCCGTCCTCTGCTCTTCTGGCGAACCATCTTCGGACCCAGACGCTTCTTGGCCGCCTCCTTTTCTTCCTGTAGTAGAGTTCACAGGGCCTGTAGATGGCTTTGCACTGTTGCAGAACGATGGTGGCTGCCGAAAGGACTTTGTTTCAATCCACGGTGGACATGACTGGATGCTGTGGAAGAGGAAGAGCCAGATGAAGGCTGCAGAGGTCTGCACCGCTGGGCTGCTGTTCTGAAAGTGAGATGCAGGCGAGTTGCTCCCCCTTTTTATAGGCAGTATAGGTTTTCCGCTAGGCATCCTCTAGGCATCCTCTAGATATCCTTAATATCCGAGATAGGTCCCCTCTGCGAACGTTTTTTCCGTTTTAAACACTTTGTTTCCGTTCTGCATCCGCTAGGCATCTGTTCTGCATCTGTTCTGCATCCATTCCGCTTCCTCCCTGCGTCCGGGCGGATGGAGTTCCGCGGATGCGTAGCGGACGCCCAGCGGATATAGCGGATGCGTAACGGATGCCTAGCGGATGCCTAGCGGATGCAGAATGGATGAACTGGATACATTTTCCACACAAAAGTTTTGGGCAGCCCAAAACTTTTGGTGCGGATGAAACGTCCATAAACGGATGCTGGACGGATAGAGAGGAAGCCAAACGGAGGCAGTGAGTACATTGCGTTTTTCGAACGGATGGCAAGGTTTTTGTCCGTTTTACATCCTCTTTGCATCTGTTGGTTCAGTGTGACATGGGCTTTAGTTAACACTTCAACATTTCACCTAAAATGTTTAATTATGGGGGTTTGTAAGTCCGAATAGAAATGTATTCCACCAAATAATGCTTTGATAAAAACTCTAAATACAATGACAACAGTGTGTTTTGCATTGTTTGTATAGAATCTGTAAGAATCATTCTCAATGTCTTATCAACATAACATCTATCCCCTGCTCTTAACAATTGTTTTTAAGAATGTTAGAAGCTATTTTAATATCACTATTGTATTTATAGTCCTAGAACTAAGTTTACATGCTCTTCACAAAACAAAAACTCCTCCAAACATAATAGTTAACTGTTCAAAAATTGGAACAGACCTGTAGCAGATTACCAACTGCATTAAATTAAAAGCATTTGCTATCAATTTCCCTATCTTCTGCCTTTGTAAATCAGAGTTCTTAAGCTACAAAAGGGTCAGTGCATCCCAGCTCGATAAAGATCATGCTGTTGGGGCCTGAAAGTGGCTGGTGGAGCAGACAGCAGAGTCGGACAGCGAGGAGTTTGGGGAGGAACCTGGGCCAGTCCGGGAGGCTGAGGAAGACTCAGAAGAGGGATCTGCATCAGAGGCAGAGATGGGGCCAGGGCAGGCTGGCAAGTCATCACTGCCTTGGACAGCAGTGAGGCGGGGGAGCAGCTGGAACTGGTTCCCAGCCTGCACATGCGTAGAGCTGCCAAAAGGAAAGAACAATTACGCACTAAGGGTCGACATGGAAGTGAGGCCACAGGTGGATGATGAAAGGCCCCTCCCATAAGGATTAAAAGAGGAGCAAAAGGGGAGGGGGCTCTTGCAGGAAACCATTCATTCATTTGTTCCATCATTGTGAAGAGCTGTTTGTGCATCCTAGAGACTCTGTGCTAAGCCCTTGTCGGCACTGCATTTGGAAATATTTACCAGGCAGCTTTCCAGGACAGATAAGGTTTGAGCTTCTAATTTCTACCCTTGAAAGACTATTAGCCAGGCTGCTAGCTGAATGTGAATGCAAGAAATTCACATTTGTTTAATAAAAGGTGTTTGGTCAGGACAAAGAGTCTACTTAGTGCTTTTGGGGGAAGCCTAGTACAGAACACACAGTTACCTTTGACATCTTGTCTATTTTATTTTGCAAGTCTTAATTTTTCCATTGGATGTTTTAGGGGCAAAATGGTTTAAGATACTCATTTTACACTTTAACTCTCCCTTACTCCCCCTCCCAAATTCAGAAACACTTCGATCTTAGTTATTCTAGTAACATAATTACATCACTAAGCACGTCTCTTGTGGGGCCCTAGGCAGGATACAAAATTAAAAGCAAATCCTTGACAACAAATTACACAAGTTGCATCAATTTGCCTTGATTCCTGGAGGGACACCTGGCAACTATTAGTGGAAATGGCTCCTTTCCATCTCCCTTTCCCAAGCAGTTACAATAATTATTCTTTACTGCTCCATTACTGTGTATGTGTGGCAAAAAGCAGTGAAGCATGAACACAGACATTTAGAGCCATGTGATCAATGGGCGGACTTTTACAGAGAGGAAAGGGGCTCATGGATAGTTCTTGTGTAGAGACCACAATTGGGACCCCCATCTGAAAGTGAAGTAGTTGCTAAATAAAACAGATAGTGCTTATTTATGATCTTTCTTCAGTTTTCCTTTGCTATACAGATATGTGAAGGTTGCAAATGCAAGGATTGTTTGTAAAGTTACTTTTTCATCACTGTTGTAATTTTAAGCAATTGTTAAATGAAGAAGTCAGTAAACAAGAGTCATATGTAGTCTGAAGTGGGGGAAAATGGTGAAAAACTACCTTAAATTATAATAAAAACTGCAGCATATGCAAAATAGCACCATCCAGCTTAAAATAGCTGAGAAAAAGCATTTACATAAACAGATCTTGAACTTAAAGCAACCACAAAAAGTTAGAAGAATGTTTTATTATTTCAGTGGTTTTTTCCTGCTTTATTAATACGATTACCTCAATTTGTTCAGGCATTTTAACAAATCCCTTTCATGCCACTCTTTACCAACTTTAATATTTCAAGTATTATACAAATCATGTTCAAATTCAAAAAATCATAGTTGCTTCTCCCCAAGAAATAACAGTGTTTCTTAAACTGTCTTTCATAAATGGGCTACGCATGGCTTCACTCTGCTGTTTAAACATACAAGGACCCTTACAGGCCTATAGGCTTATAGGGCTGTCAATCTGTCCCTCTGCTTTCATACCTTAGCAGTTTGCATGGATAGCTTTGTCAGATACAAAAAAGATAAAGGAGTCCCCGTGGGTTTTACTCTGCTAGTCATAGCCAAATTTAGGGGGTGGCATTCATCTCCGCTTCTGACCACTGAGCCAATACTGTCCAAAGACGTTTCCATGGTCATAACATCACGCAGCACAGAGCATGCAGCAAAACAAGGGGTGCTGTTACCTTTGCACCAAAGTGCTACCTATTTATCCACTTGCATTTACATGCTTTCGAACTGCTACATTGGCGGGAGCTGAGGTAAGTAATGGGAGCTCACTCCATCATGGAGGAGGGGAAGTAGGGTGCAAACTGCTGGAGTAGAGGCCTTCTCCAGACTCTTTTAAGCCACTGAGCCATCGCACCTGTTTTGTATGACATAGGAGTCCTGCAATTTGAGACTAGAGAAAAAAAACTAAAGGAACCTTCCCTTAGCAGTATATATAGGCAATATATTTACCAGGGACATAAGGGGGATTATCCTGTGCTATGTCTCATCCTGTGCTATTCTGGTAAAGCATTCCAACACTTTTGGAATGGCTCCCAATTGCCTCAAAGGAACTCGTAACTTACAATTCATCTGCAGCTTTGAAGATCTCTAACTTTAGAGATGTAACAAGAGTTTGCATTGTATTTTAAAGAATGAACTGGCATGTTAATTATACTTAGCTTTTCCACACCTTGTGTGTGATATAGAACTCCAGCCAATTTGATTAGCTTATTGTGACTTGACTGAATGAATGGTCTTGACTCAGAAAACAAGTTTATTCAGAAACCAACTGAAACATGTTTATAAGCTAAAGGTTTAAAATATCTAAGAGGATCCTAGTCAGGATCCCTAGCTCTGACTTCCACACAATTTAAGGTTCAAACTGAATGTTTAATTTGGAGGAAAAAGCACTTTCTTTAAAAACATTCCTTTTCAGTCAAAAAGAAGATAATAGCTATTATTAGAAAGTAATAAGAAAATAATAAGAATATAATAAGAATATAATGATAAGTAATAAGAAAATCTAAGCAAAGAAAGCAGAGTGAATAGAAGGCACAAAGATATTATCAATCTTTTCTTTTTGTGGAACGTCTAATTTAAAATTCTTCTATATTCAATCAAATATTGTTATCAATTGTATTTGAATCAGAAAACCTCTTAACTTCCTTAAATGGTCCAGTGAGCCAAGATGTTTCCAGGGCAGTATTTCAACTCCAATTTGATTACATCCAATAATTTCTTCACTGAAACACAGAAAACAGGTAGGGAACATCATGAATCAATCAATGCTCATAGATAAAAGGTGGGATACACAATCACTCCTCAGCAACTACCTTGGTTAGTGACAGTTTGCATATACAACAGTAATAAATGGTAATAAAAAATCATTTTCTGACCAAATGTACACACTTGGACCAAACTTCTTGTGCCTAAGAACAATGCAAGCTGGATTGAAAGAAACACTACCCTAGTTGCATGAAATCTCATCTGACTGAGAAGGCAGCAACCAGTAATTTTCACAGCATCACTCTCTCTCTAATGCACACCTATTTAGAAACTATTTCCTTTAACAACAAAGTTGCTGGAACAATGCTGTTGCTAAACAAGGAGATGGGGTAAAATGCAGCATTATATAAATGATGAAGAATGATGGTGAAAAGTAACCCAGAAATTTTTTAACAGATAGGTGTTTTTCTGAACTAGACTTCTTATAGCTTATTGCTGTGGTGGCTGGGGTAGAGGGTGAAAGAGAGAAAATAATACTTGCAGGTAAGCATCCTAAATACTGAAAACTCCTAACGCATGGGAATTGTCAGTTACCTTGACTACTAGGTGACCAGTTTCATCTTTTGAGGAAATCATCAATCGCAGGTAACAGATGATATTCTGCTAGGAACTCAACTCCTGGACCTTTCCATGACAATTCATTAACTTTAGAGCCATCTAGATCCTGGTACTCAGGTTGCAAGAAGGGGTATAAAACTGCTCTGAGAGCTTCAATCTTGCCAGATGCATGGTATTTGAAGACAATTATTGTGATCTTTTATATTAAGCTGGTTCTGATGTCTATCATCTTGTAAAAGTAGGAAGGATAAGATGTTTATAATTTTGTTAGGTTGCTTACTTTTCTCACTGTTCCTGAGAACTAGAGCTTAGATGATGTGGGAACTGGCCCCAGCCACTTCTCTCCTGTGAAGAAAATCAATACCAAACAAAAAATCAAATTCAGAAAGCAGGTTAAAGCCACAAATGAGAATAAATTTAATTCCATCTCCTCCTACACTTCAAACTTTCAGATCTGAAACATTCTGAGCAAGGAACAATTGTCCCCATCTTACTCTAACCCTGTCTCAAGGACCATTCAGCAAACACTTCTGACAAAACTGAGATGCATTTTAACCTTGAAATGTTTTGTGCGTGAAGAATTTCATGCAACTTTAATTATTAATACAAAACATTATTGCATTTGGTTTATTACAAGATCCAATTTGACTCAATATTCCAGGCTGCTCAACTGGATTCAAGACTTGAATCCAAAGTATGATTTATATCTACTCTACTCTAATCCTAGCCCTAAAATACAACATGAAGAAACAAAGAGAGATGATCCTGTAACTATGAGAAATATTTATTGTGCAGCCCAAAATACTGCACTGTATAGGAGACTCCAGAACTTTGTTCCAAAGCAAAAGAAAGCTCTGAGATCTCAAGAAAAGATCTGAAATATGACTGATCTATAGTTGGCTCTTTGCAGGCACATTTTACTACTTCTATTATCCTCTCATATTTGATTTTTGCCATGATAGAAAGACATCCAAATGTAAAGGAAAGACATCTTTCCTTTCTGGAGTACATCGGTGTGCAGGTTATATAAAAAGGTTATGTTTCATTTCAATTCAGAACACAATTGCAGGGATTCTCCCTATCTTATAAAGCCACCCTTCCAAAGAGCCTGTCAGCCTAATCCAGCCTAATCCAGTTTATACAATGCAGCCAGCCTAATCCAGTTTGTACAATGCACAACAGCCTGCAAGCCACGATTTGAGGGATCTCAGCCCAGAGCAGTGCTGACTCACTTGCTGAGTGCTTCTGTTTCAGTAGGCTTAGATCCATATTAATGGCTATACCGAGTCTGTTTGATATTCTCTTTTGCAAAATTTTATAATGAATTTTAAATGTTTTTGGCCAGAGGATGTTTCTCGCCACTATGTTCCAGCAGCTTAAGCCCATGTCACTGCACCAGCGGATGCAAAGAGGATGTAAAACGGACAAAAAAGCTTGCCATCCGTTGGAAAATGCGATGCATCCGTTGTGTACTCACTGCATATGTTTTTCATACTCTCTATCTGTCCAACGGATGTCTTCTGTGATTTCATCTGCTCAAAAAGTTTTGAGCTGCACAAAACTTTTTGAGCGGATGAAGTATCCAATGCGTCCATTCTACATCCGCTACGCATACGGGGAACATCCGTTATACGTCTGTCGTCATCCGTTACGCATCCGCTATATCTGCTAGGCATCCGCTGCGCATCCGCGCAACTCAAATCCGCTCCAGCGGAAAACGGACACGGAGGAAGCAAAAGGGACGCAGAACGGACACACAGAATTAGTAGCATGGACGTAGAAAGGATGAAAGCGGATGCAGCTCAGATATAAAGCATTAAAACGGAAAAAACGTTCGTATAGGGGACATATCTCGGATATTTAGGATGTCTGGAGGATGCCTGGAGTATGCGGAAGGACACCTAGCAGAAAACTAACATTTCCAATAAAAAGGGGAGGAAATCACCTGGATCTCACTTTCAGTCCAGCAGCCCTGGTGTGCAGATCTCTTCAGCCTTGCTCTTGGTCTTCCACAGCATCCATTCTTCTCCACCATGGATCATCGCACGCTCCCTTTGGTAGCCACCATCATTCAACACCAGAACCAAGTCCTCTTCAGGCTCTTTCACCTTTTCTATGGGAAGAAAAGGAGGCGGCCAAGAAGTGTCTGGGTCCGACGATGGATCGGGAGAAGAGCGGAGTTTAGACTGTATGACAAGCTGATGGTGGAGCTGGAACGAAGACCCTCGTGCACTCCAGAACTTTATGAGGATGCCACCAGCCATGTTTGACGAAGTTGTGGAGCATCTGAGACCAAGGTTGACCAAGCAGAGCACCAAATTCCATCCCAGCCTGGACCCTGGACTGAAGGTGGCACTGACTCTGCGCCACCTGGCCTCCGGGACCATGTACAGAAACATGCAGTACGCCTGGAGGGTGCCACACAACACCATCAGCATTGTGGTCAGAGAAGTGGTGCAGGCCAACATTGAAGAGTACCTGGAGGAGCTCCTCCAGTGTCCCTCCACTGAACAAAGCTGGAGGAAACTTGCAGAACAGTGGTATCAGAAGTGGAACTTCCCCCACACCATTGGAGCCATAGATGGGAAGCACGTGGCCTGCAAAGCGCCAGCCAACTCAGGGTCCACTTATTTCAATTACAAGGGCTTCTTCAGCATCATCCTCTTCGCCATGGTCGATGCTGACTACAAGTTCATGTACATCGATGCTTCAGGCAACGGGTTAGCTTCAGATGCCCAGGTATACAACGCAAGTGACCTCAAGGGTAGGCTGGAACGCAACCTCATCGTGGGCTTCCCAGATCCAGAACCCCTGCCCAACGACACGTAAGATGTGCCCTACTTCATCATGGGGGATGACGCCTTCTCCCTCACAACCTACCTCATGAAGCCCTACACCTCCAAATACCTCACCCGTGAAGAGAGGATCTTCAACTACAGGCTGTCCAGGGCTAGGCAAGTGGTGGAGAACGCCTTTGGCATCCTGGCGAACATGTTCCAGGTACTTCTCACCACCATGCAGCATCGCCCAGAGACTGTGAGGATGATCATGGAAGCTTGCTGCATCCTGCACAATCTCATGCGCACCCGTTACCCAGTCTTGCAGAACAGGCTCGTGGAACACCAACAAGGGAATGGGGACATGGAGCCTGTTGAATGGAGGCAAGGGCGAAACCTGATTGACACTGTGGATGTACCAGGCCCCAACAGAGCTTCACGTGAAGGGAAGAAGCAGCACAACGTCCTGAAACACTGGTGCAACTCCCCAGCTGGAGCAGTGGAGTGGCAAGACAGGATGGTAGATGCTTAATGGATGCTTCCTTCAGCCTGTCTCATCACACTGATGAGATTGGGCCATGTATGTTGAGTGGCCTTACAATGAATAGGGCATTAATAAAGAGTTTTGTTTATGTTGAAATGTGTGGATCAATGATTAAATTGTTATTGATAATAAAGGGCCATAGGTGTGGCAGCTGGGAGGGTGGCCCATACAGTCCCACTATGCTTGCACTGGAGGCTTATCTATCCCACATCTATTACCCATCCCACAGGTATCCCTGCCCATCCCACAGCTATTACCCATCCCACAGGTATCCCTGCCCATCCCATAAGCATGCAAAGGCTTAACCATTTTCTAAAACTTTCCACCAAGACTTTATTAAGTAAAAGAAATGACCCAAGTGTGTGAAGCAAAGATAACCTTTATTAATAACAGTAAAGTGTAGGACTTTATTTAAAAAGCGAAAGGAACCAAGAAAAGTGTCCCAAGCAATGATAAAGTCAACAGGTAACAACTCAGTCTCTGGCAATGTTCTCAGTCACTCTGAGGCATATCCATGGTCTCAGGTGTAAAGGGGACAGGGACTGTGGAGGTGGCAATGGCTGGAGTGCTGGTCTGAGGCGCCATTGGGGTGCCTGGCCCCGAGAGGACAACAGGAGATGGTGTGTTCAGGAAGCTCTCAGAAAGCTGACTCAGCCCAGTGAGGTTGAGAGGCCCTTCATCCAGGACCTGGGATGTCAGGCACAGGACCGATGACAGATGTTCTGAGGCCGGTCTTGGCTGTGGGGTGGAGGAAGGAGGAGTGTAGTGGGGATGTCTGGTGTGCAGCTGGGCGAGGTGCATCTGTGGCATGCGAGGAAACATCTGTGGCGTCGGTCCATCTATGGCATTAGTGGCATCTGTGGCGTCGGTGGTATTGGTGACATCGGTGGCATCAGTGGAATCGGTGGTACCTGTGGCGTGTGAGGAACCTGTGTCTGGACTGGGAAGGGCTGCCTGTGCTGCTGGAACTCCTGGTAGCCGTAGCCTTGGTAAGAGAGGGGCTGTGGAAAGCCTTGGAAGGGCTGTGACATCGCCTGGGGTGGAAGAGCAGACCTAGAGTGGGTGGGAGCAGGTTCAGCTGGGCCTGGAGGGTGGTGCAGCAGCGCCGTGATCCTCTCCTTCATCACCTGGTACTGGGGCTTGGGCATGTCCATGAGGGTCTGGGTCACGTAGGTGAGGAAGGGCTTGCGGTTTGAGGATGGAATCTCAAAGTGTACCAGCTGAGAGAGGAGATCTGCGCTGTTCTTGATGGTGTCCCTGATCTCCAGCAGGACAGTGTGGCTCTGTCCCTCCGGTCTGCCTCTCTGCCTGCTTTCTGTGGAGGTGGAGCTGAGGGTGGGTGTGGGTTGGTCCCTGGTGGTCGCTGCTTCTTCTTGCTCCATGTGTGTGAGAGAATCCTCCATGCCCTCTGGCATAGAGTGTGCAGCTGTCAGGGGGGTCTCTGTTGCGGGGCGCTCTGTGGACACCTGCCTAGACACGGTCGCTGTCTCCTGGCCAAAAGAGGACTGGCTGTCTGTGGGCTGCCTGAGAGTGAGGGTAGACAGAGGGGCTGCTCCTCGGTGGCGGACCTCACCCTCCAGGAAGCTGCACTTTGCCATGACATAGGTTTCCCGGTCGGTGAGCTTGACCACGGCCTGGCCAGACTTCTTCAGGTGCAGCTTCCCATACCAGGTGTGCATATGCTTCCACCACCCGAGGAGGACATCAGCAGTGTAGCCCAGGCTCTCCACCTTCTGTCTCCAACCCGCCTGCTTCTTCTTGGTGTCTCGATAGAGCCTGTGGCCCTTCTTCCACATATACTTGTTCTCCCTCAGCCACTCCAGCACCTCCTCCTCATGCTCCTCTGCGATGGAGTACTGTTTCCTCTCTCCCTTCTCCTTCTCCTTGCCTTGCCTCTTCCTCCCTCTGGCAGGGCCTTCAGCATCAGGGCTTTCAGGGCTTTGGGGCTGGTCCACCACAGCAGCAGCAGGAGAAGCAGCAGGAGAAGCAGCACCACCACCAGCAGCAGGAGAAGCACCACCACCAGCAGCAGCAGGAGCAGCACCAGCAGCAAAAGAAGCAGCAGCAGCACCAGCAGCAGAAGAAGCAGCACCAGCACCAGCAGCAGAAGCAGAAGCAGCAGCAGCAGCAGAGTCAGCGCCAGGGGGTGGAATGGTGGATCTATCCCTCTTGCCAGGGCTGGCAGAAGATGGCACAGGCTTCCTCTTCTTCCCCATGGTCTCTGATGAAGATGTCTGTGGCAGCAGGTCTTTCCTCTGAATGGTGACCTACTTGCGAGCTGCCTCCTTTTATGTCCGTGGGGCTGACGCAATGCATCCTCCCCGCATGCGCAGTGATCTACTAGGCATCCGCTCTGCATCTGCTTTGCATCCGCTACGCGTCCGCGTCATCCGCTCTGCATCCGCTACGCATCCGCTCTGCATCCGCTTCATCCGCTACGCATCCGCTCTTTCCGCTAGGCGTCCACTTTGCTATGCTCCCCCGGAAGCCCTTCAGATGTGCCATCCGCTTCCATCCGCTAGGCTTCCGTTGAGCATCCGTTTTACATCTGTGATACATCCTCCCCCCATCCGTTCTTTTCCGTTCTCTTTATGCAAATTTGGGGCACTTTTGAGAGCGGATAACAACAGATGGAAAATTTGCTCGTCCGCTGTGTCCTTTTTACATACGTTTTGCATCCGTCGGGCGATGTGGCCTGGCCTTTACTTGCTGACTAGTTGAAACTCTGGGTGATCCAATTTAGACTGCTTTTGACATCTCAAAACTCTTCTGTTTCAAACAGTATTTCCAGATGAAAATGCACAGGAGGGCAACCTTAACATTTTCACTAAAAAAAACCTACTAGGTTAACCAAATTATAAAAATGCCAAACAGATTGTTTCCCCTGGAAAGGAAGTTGGCACTTTAGCAAAGAAATTGCTCTGTGCTCCAAATGAATCTGTTCCAGTTTTTTCCCAATGAGTTAAATTCAGACTCCTTTGCTTTCTTACTTCTACTATCTAAAGTAATTCCCAAGAGCAATAAGCTCTTGGATAAAAGCATCAATTGTGAGGAAAAACCTTCTTTCTTCCTCTTTCGTGAGCTTTAGAACAAAAGTACAATTATAGAAAGGGTAAGTTACAGGGGTGGGATTCAAATTTTTTAACAACTGGTTTTGTGAGCATGGCTTGGTGGGTGTGACTGGGTGGGCATGGCTAAGTGATCATGTGACTGGATGGGTCAAAAGAGAAACTCACTTTAACAATGCTCTTGGAGCAGGGGGTTGGACGAGATGACCTCCAAGGTTCCTTCTAGCCCTGGATTGCTGTGCTGTTTCAAAGCATCCTCTGAAACTCCTTCTAATGCCAGGGTTTGTGGTCCTTCCTTCCTCTCCTTTTTCTCTCTCCCTCCCTCCCTCTATCCATCCGTCTATCCATCCATATCACATTCACTTTCTTTTCCCTTCCCTCTTTCTCCCATCCCTACATTTCTTTCTTTTTCTTCTTCCTTTTAAGAGAAAGGAAAGAAAAAAAGAAAGAAAGAAAGAAAGAAAGAAAGAAAGAAAGAAAGAAAGAAA
>BLBF01000004.1:9016495-9041532 GCA_015471245.1 Laticauda colubrina | reverse complement strand
CCCTTCTCGGTTCCTATGCTTTCTGGCTGGTCACTTTTGAATGCTGGCGGTGCTTTCATTCTAGTAGTAGCATGAGACGGAGTCTACAACCCACACAAGTGGCTCAGGTAGTGCAGCTCATCCAGGATGGCACATCAATGCGAGCTGTGGCAAGAAGATCTGCTGTGTCTGTCAGCGTAGTGTCCAGAGCATGGAGACGCTACCAGGAGACAGGCCAGGACATCAGGAGACGTGGAGGAGGCCGTAGGAGGGCAACAACCCAGGATCAGGACCGCTACCTCCGCCTTTGTGCAAGAAGGGACAGGAGCACTGCCAGAACCCTGAAAAATGACCTCCAACGGGCCACAAATGTGCATGTGGCTGTTCAAACGGTCAGAAACAGACTCCATGAGGGCGATATGAGGGCCCGACGTCCACAGTTGGGGGTTGTGCTTACAGCCCAACACCGTGCGGGATATTTGGCATTTGCCAGAGAACACCAAGATTGGCACATTCGCCACTGGCGCCCTGTGATTTTGTTGTCAGCACATTCAACTATGTAATGAACAAAGTATTTAATCAGAATATTTCATTCATGCAGAGGTAGGATGTCTTATTTTTGTGTTCCCTTTATTTTTTTGAGCAGTGTATATATAATTGTACATGATGAATCCATAAGTGACATGTTCCACTTTTCGCTTGACAAGAACATTCTGAAATATTCATATATATCAGGATTTCCTTTCATCCAGCTCAAGGCAACGCACTCCATATTCACAAATAGTTACAAAGTCCAATTATTCAAACTAAAGTCAGACTTACGTTACTTATTAATTGCTACAAAGCTTAATTCAATGTTACACTTGTTTCCCAATATACCCACAATCCATCTACAAAGCGCAAACATGACAAACGTCGCAATGTTTTCAGCAGCCAAAGGAAAGCGGGTCAAACTTGAGGTCAGAGGGAACGGCGTTGCTTTTCCCACAGCGCTCTCACCTCAAAGCCAAGCCAGGAGTAGGGCGATACGACATCGTAGAAACACTCCACCTTCTTCTTGCTGACCCCGGAAGTCTCGCGCGCCGTGGCCATGCTCCGTCGGAAAGCGACGTTGAGGAGAGAAAAGTTGCGGGTCGACATGTCTCCAGAGCGAAGGGAGCAATGCAAACCTCCCCTCCGCCCCAAAGACTCGCTTTTCCGTCCTCACGTGCAGGCTTCGGAGCCCAACCCACTCCAGGGTTCCCCCCTCGGGGCAAGCGGAGGAAGGCGGGCAAACGTCACTTGGGCGGCAGCGGGTCCCGCAACAACCGCCCGTGCAACGATTGGAAAACGTCTGCACACGCGCACAACCTTCGGATGTTCGTGCTTTTCCAATTTGTTAGATTCGAGAACACACACAGGGAGACACACAGAGAGGAGGGAAGGCATGGAGAAGGGGAGAGGGAGAAAAACGGAGGGAGAGAGAGAGGGGGGAGAGAGAGGAGAGGGGGAGACACACACAGATATTGAAAGCGGGGAGGAGAAAGGGAGAGATGGGGGGGGAGAGAGAGAGGGAGGGAGAGAGGGAGAGGAGCAGAGAGATGGGGGGGGGGGAAACGACACGGAGCCATAGAAGGGTTTTGTGGCTTAGTAGAAATGGCTATGGGTCATATGACTGGGTGAGAGTGACAATGAGTTGGCCACGTCTACCCAGGTTTTGTGGCTCCCAGTTTTGGGGGTTTTTTTTCCTGTGGGAAATGGGTCCAAATGGCTCTTTTGAGTGTTTAAGGTAGCAGACCCCTGGATTAGGGAGAGTTTGTTTCCAAACCCATGGAGCTTCTTGGCTTACTAGCAGTGTTAAACCAGATTTCCACAGAGTAATTTGAACATTATAGTTACCCCATTACAGACTCTTCAACTTGGTCAATTGCTGGACTGTTTCCCATGACTGTCATTTTCAAAGTGGCAAAAATAAAATTGGCCACCTTATAGGACGCTTTACTGACCCAACTATGCACCTGTTCACAAGTGGATCTTTCTTTATGAAGTTGCTGAAAAGGATGTTTTGGTGTGTGACTATTAAAGAGCATTTGTTTCATTATTTATCAAATCCCTCAAATCTGTTCAATATTTCACTGTACCACTGCCACTGTCAGCTGGTGCTCCATTCAAAATCCAAGAAAGAAATACTTAAGACTCCATGAATTAGAAAAAAGATATCTTTTACTGGAAATCAAGTGGTCGCATCAAAGGAATTCTGAATCTGAGAAAATGAGCGCATAAATCACATATAAAAAGTGATGGCAACGCTCCCACCCACAATAATTCAAACTGTCCACCCAATTAAAAGTTGTATGTAACATCATGTGGGCATCTTCAGGTGGTGATGTGGCATCTGTCCATTGACCTTGACATATTTTGACAAAGAGGTGCGCTTGCACATAGCATAAGAAAGAAGCATAAACAAGAAACTCCCCCCCAACTTATACAGTTTATTCTCTGAAACCTCTAGCTCGCTTCCCATAACTATTTTACCCCTTTTCCCCTTGTTACTCATGACAGCCGAAAAATGCAAAGCAAAGGAAAGAAATCTTGAAGGCTGACATTAGGCCCTCCTGCAAAAGTGGTGTTAGCCCTATAAAACAAAGAGAATACAAGATAAAAGAGGAATATACATATGACACACTACTATAATATTTTAAGGTTTGTCAGGATATTTAGCACGAAATGCCTGTACAAGTCCAAGGACTCCAACATCCTTTTCATTTACCCATTCCAACTGGGAAGGAGGAAAGTATTTCCAGATGACTAAATATTGAAGTCAGCCTCTTTGTTTCCTGGAATCCAAAATTTCTTTAATTTTAAAATGTTGTTCACCCTCAATTAGAAGAGGAATGAGGGGATCGACCTGAACCAGTCTCAGGTTGGAAGTATGTTCAGGTTTCAATAAACTAACATGGAAGACAGGATGGACTCATCTAAGGGTTTTTGTTTATTGCAATTGGACTGCCATGCGATTCACAATACGTTCAATCGGAAGAGGTCCAACAGATTTAGGCCCCAGCTTTTTTGACTTTTGTGTGGTCTGTAAATATCTAGTGGACAAGAAAACTACAGCTTGATATTGTTTCTATGGAGCTCTCTTTTTGTCTGCAAATTTCTTATGCAAGTGATGAGCATCATCCAATGCTTTACAGGTAACCGGCCAGGTAAGCTGGAGTTGGGTTATCCACTCACTCAATGACTGAACATTAGGTTTCTCCTGTGGAAGGTCAGATATGGGTATAAAATCTTGTCCCGAAGCCACTTTAAATGGAGTAAACCCAGTACTATGAACCGAATTGTTATATGCCACCTCAGCAAATGACAATGTCAGCCCAATCATCTTGTTGATAATTAAGATAGCATCTAAAATATTGTTCCAATACCAAGTTAGTTCTCTCACAAGTCCCATTGATTTGAAGGTGGTGGGCGGAGCTTAAGCCCTGGGCAGAGCCCAATAACTTCAGGAACTCTTTCCAAAAGTTTGAGGTAAATTGGACACCCCATCTGAGATTATCCGTTCAGGAACACCATGTAACCTATAGACATGTAAAATAAACAGTTTAGCTAAGGTTTTTGCAGTTGGGATTTTTGCACAAGGTATTAAATGTACCTGTTTGGAAAACAAATCTGTTACCACCCAAATGACTATATTTCCCCCACTTTCAGGTAATTCCAATATAAAATCCATAGATATTTCTTTCCATGGAGCAGTTGGTCTAGCTACATTTTGTGGTAGGCCCACTGGTTTACCAGGCGGTCGTTTGGCTGAGGCACAGATAGGACAACTGGCGACATAAGTTTCAATGCCCTTTTTCAAAGTAGGCCACCAAAATTGTCTTTTAACTCAGTGTAAGGTTTTTACAAACCCAAAATGTCCAGCAGCTTTAGAATCTGCTGTAGAATTTAGAATTGTAGCTTTAGAATTGTTGTAATATTTGGTTCCTCAACTTTGTTGGCACATATAATTTAGCCCCCACCCATGCCAATCCATCTCTAACCATACAGTTATTTGAGTGAGTCAGGAACCAATCATCAAGTTTCAGAACTTCTTTTAATTATGCAGAAAAATCCTTTGATAAATCAACTTCGCCTTTTTTCTGGCCCTGGTAACCATTGGAGCCGCCAACTGTCTAGTTTGGGCAATAGGGCGGATCATTTCCGGACGGGCATCATTATATTGAGGCAATCTAGATAATGCATCCACTATAAAGTTCCTCTCTCCTGGAATGTACTTCATTGAAAAATTAAACCGTTTGAAGTACTGCACCCAGCAAATTTGTTTTGGCGACAGTTTCCAAGGCCTTTTTGGAGCCTCTAAATTCTTATGATCCGTCCACACCTCAAAGGGGTGTTTTGCCCCTTCTAGAAAATGCCTCCAGGTTAACAAAGCCCAAAGAACTGCAAAGGCTTCTTTTTCCCAAATGGCCCATCTTCTTTCTGTCTCAGCTAATTTACAGGAAGTTTATGCACATGGTTGCAGAGTCTCCATTTTGTTTGCTTGTAGTAACACTGCCCCCACTGTACTCATATCGGCTTGGATTACAAAAGGCGTTTCCATATCCAGATGCTTGAGCACCAGCTCAGCGGCAAAAAGTCGTTTCAGCTTCTCAAAAGTGGCTTGACACTCCATGGACCACTTCAGTGGCCTACTTGGCTTTGGTTTCACCTCCCCCTTGGTTTTTAGGAGAGTTGTAATAGGCAGTGTAATCTTCACAAAAGCCGGGATAAACTGTAAAACTGTAAAATTTTACTGTAAACGGTAAAAATTAGCAAATCCCAGGAAGCTTTGTAATTGCTTCTTGGTGCGGGAAGGGATCCATTCCAAGACAGAGTGAAGTTTCCCCGGATCCATTTCTATACCATCATGTGATATGTGATAGCCCAAATAGTCAATTTTCTCTTTGTGGAATTCACACTTGGATAGCTTCGCATACAATTCAGCAGCTCGAAGTTTTTCTAAAACTGAATGCACTAGTTTCACATGTTCATCAAAAGTCTCAGTGTCAATAAGAATATCATCAAGATAAACCAGCACTCCTTTGTATAAATGTTCATGCAAAACTGAGTTTATCATTTGCATGAATACTACCAGGGGCCCCAGTCGACCAAACGGGAGAACGTTGAACTGGAAACATCCCATTTGGCAATTAAAAGCAGTTTTCCATTCATCTCCTTCCTTGATTCGAACTCGATAATAAGCTTCTCTCAAATCGAGTTTTGTAAAAAGTTTCCCTTTGACCAGGTGGGCCAACATGTCCTTCATTAAGGGGAGGGGATACACGTTCTCCACCAAAATCACATTTAAATTTCTATAATCAACACATAAACGAAGTGAGTCATCTTTCTTTTTGCGAACAGTACTGGGGCCGCTACCCGAGGCCCAGCAGGTTGGATGAAACCTCATTCAAGATTTTTATCAATAAATGACCACAGCTCCTCTAGTTCCCACGGTGTCATTGAGTAAAGTTTAGGCTTTGGAAGTTTCACTCCTGGTAAAATTTAAATACCGCAATCTGTTGAGCAATGGGGGGGGAAGCTCGTCTAAGGCCTTTTCACTGAACACCTCCTTTAAGACCCAATATTCTTCAGGAATTTTTTCCTCCCCCCTCAGGTTCTCACTGCCTATAGATGCCAGCTCTGTGGAATTCTGGGTTTTCGGTTGAGATTGCCCCTTCCCTTCTGGGGGTTAGTTAGTGCATATGCATAACGATCCCCTCCTCCAATCCACTTGGGGGTTCCACTTTTGGAGCCAGGGCAAAACTAGCAGTGGGGGGGGGGTGTTCCATCCCGGGAGTGACAATAAAACACAAAGTCTCTCTATGCCTCCCCATTGTCATTTCCACTGGTTCTGTTATGAAATGTGCAGGGGCCCCCCCAGCTACCGATCCATCCAGTTGCCAAATGCTATGGGAGTTTTTAAAGTTCTTAGCCTTAAACCCAGTTTCTCTATGACTTCTGAACTGATTACACACCTTGTGAACCCAGAGTCTAACAAAGCCAACATTTCTCCTTGGACTCCTGACATGGGTACCCTTAATCTCACTGGGATGGTCATTGGCCCCTTGTTTGGACTTACCAGAAAGGTCGTCTTCCGATTTGGATTCACTTTCACCAGAAGAGGTCGGAGTTTCCAGCTCCTCTCCTTTCGGAGGGCACTTTAAGAGCCTTTTCACAAGGCTTGGCTGGAGTTTTTTTGGATTTTCTTCCTCCTCCTGGTGCCCCCTTTTGGCTCTAGCTTGGCATGGTGGTCTGCAGCCCGGTGACCTTCCTTCCCATATTGGAAGCATGCAGTAGTTTTGGGTTTTGCTGCCAGCCATCCCTTTTGAGGTTTTGAGGCTTCTTGAGGGCTGGTGGGGGATGGTTTGCTCCAACCAAGGCCACCCCGGCATCTGTTTCAGGTCTGATCAATTTCCATTTCTGCTGCCAGCACATACCAGAGCTACAACTCACTGGGGTCTCTTCTGGCAATGCAGCTTTGATAAACATCTTTGTTCAGCCCATCTTTAAAAGCTTCTATCAGGGATCCTTGGGACCAGCCTTGAATATGACATGTCAACTCTCTAAATTCCTGGGTGTATTCGGCCACTGATCTATGGTTTTCATCCTAATCCTAGCTTTACGTTTGGCTAATGAGTCTTCAAATTTGGCACGCAGCGCTGTTGTGAACAGGTCATAATTCATCAACTGGGGGGCATTATCATAATGCAAAGTCACCATCCATTTTGCAGCTGTCCCTTCCAAAGCCCAGGTAACATATTTGACTTTAGCTGCTTCTGAGGAAAAATCCTCCACATATTCTTCCATGTGGCTCCAGACCTCGAATGGGAAGAATCCTAACTCCTTGGGATCACTTCCATATTTTACTTCCAATGGAGGCACCTTTGGAGTTCAACGCCTTTGGACAATTGATCCCCCCTGCCGGGGGGCCCTAGCCTGCTGCCGCCTGTTGTGCTGGCCCAGATGGATTTATGGAGACAGCTGCTTGGGTTCTCCCAGGTGCCTCCCCCTTTTCCCTCTCATTCCTTTGACCAGCATAACTTCCTCCAACAGCTTCATTCAGAAGATGTAACGCTTGAGCTAATAAAAGATTCCTTCTTTCATCCTCTTGCCATGGATCTTCTCTTCTACCCCGTCGAATAGTGGTCACTCCTGGAGGGGTTTCTTCCTCCAGATCCTTCCAGCCGACTCCCAGAGAACATTTGGGCTTACATTTCTCATCAAGATGTAGCTTTGCTAACAACTCAGCTTCCCCTGCAGCATCTAGCAGCAGGGAAATTGGCCTTCCAGCCAATTGGTCACTGGCTGGATTAAAAATGGTTTCACTCTCTCCAAGCATCTTTTAAGTTGAATTCTTCTGTTACTTGAAATAAGGATTTTGGTAATATCTTTCTAGCTTTCTTTGTTGATTTCTGTGTTTTGTAATCCAACTGATCATTAACTATTCCATTAAGATCTCCCATCATACAAATATTAACATAGTCCAATTCAATTATTTTCATATGTATTTTCCTGTAAAATTCTTCTTGGTTATCATTTGGAACATAAATTGCAATTAAAAGTTTTTTAACATTATTGTCCATTATTTCCACCATCAAAATCCTTCCATCGTCATCTGTATAAATTCTGCCAAAATTGTGTCTTTAATATGTAAAACCACACCTCTTTTTTTAGATTGTGCCAGCAATGTAAATAATTTCCCTATTTTTTTAAAGTATATATTATGTTGTTTTTGAATATGTACTTCTTGTAAGCAAACTATATCAAATTTCAATTTCTCTAGTTTATGAAATACTTCAGCCAAATTAAGTCCATTTATGTTCATCATAATCAATTTTCTTTCATCCATGTTAGGCTTTGTGAGGGGGGTTTATTGCTCTAGTAGATCTGAATTCTCGTTGCTCTCTGGGTACATCACCTACTGCACCTTCTTTCTCTTTTTCAATTACTGCTATACACTCCTCTTGGAATTCAATTGGTGGCTCTTCCTTTCTAGCTTCTTTCTCTTTTCCTCTAAAATATTCTAAGTAGAATAGCTCAGCTTTTTCAACTGTGTCAATTCTGTCTTTGTTCCTGCCAGGTGAACAAGAGGCCTTCTGGCATCAACCATTTGTAATTTACTCCTCTTTTAAGTAACTCTTTAGTCAAAAATAAATATTCTCTTCTCATGTCTCTCCTTGCTACCTGTTTCAGCACCACATTTTCTTTATCTTGGTACTTTAAGGTTTTCTCTCTTGCCACCTGTAGTATCTGCGTCTTTATAATCTTTTTAGTGAATCTAATATGAACTTCTCTTGGTAGTCTGTTTCTCATTGGGTATCTTGTATATACACAGAACACTTCATCCATCCCATCCATCATCTACTCTTTGGTTATCTCTAATGCTTCTGCCAGTATTTCTGTCATTATTTCAGCAAGATTTTCACCTTTTCCTTCTTCTACATTTTGAAATCTTAAGTAGAATTCTGATCTGTCAATTTCCCACCCAATGATTCGCATCTATGCTTCTCAATATCACTCAATCAAGTGTCGATATCTCCAGTTTTCTTATCCCTTTGTATATCTTCTTCAATTTTCTTAATTCTGTCCTCACATTTCATCATCATCTGTTGAATGTTCTCTACTTTCTCCTCTGTCTTTTCAATTCTTTGCTCAATGTTCTCAGCTCCTTGCTCAATATTCTCTATTCTCTTTTCAATCTTCTGGATTCCTTGCATAATCATCTGTAATGTCACTTCCTTCTCTTTCTCCTGTTGTAAAATTATCTGTATTGACCATGAAGAGGCTATTGGTATTGAGGAAGCTGGTGCTGTTGTCTTTCTGCACCTATAGAGAGGAAGAGATAGAAAGGAAAAAAGAAAAAAAAGCCAGGCAGTTGCCACTCCAAAAAAAAAGGGAAAAAGAAAAATCTTCAGGCACTTATGAACCTTAATCCAATTATTTCTCTTAATAAAAAAAAGAAAAGGAAGAAGATTTTAAAAATGTAAAAAAATATGTTCTAGTTTTGGAATAGAAGGTTAAAATCCAAACATAAAAATCCAAAATGGGGGGGGAGTAGAAGAGGAGATGGAAAATAATCTAGAATTAAGCCAGCTGCTGCCACTAAGTATCCAAGGCTCTTTAATAAATCAAACTCAATGTTTCTGGTTCCAGCATTTTCAAGGTCTCTTCCATCTTCTTTCTTTCAAGTTCAGCTCAAAGCCCTAATTATTTAGTTTCACAGATGAGCATCTATATAAACAATCTATCATGCTCATCCCACTATCTTTTCCATTGCAAAGCACAGAGTTCTTGAGTATAAACGTGGAAAGTAAGCAAAACACCTTTTACTCAAACAGACATGCTTCATGGTCTAGAATAGACATGATATGGATGTCAGCAGAACCACTGGCTAATATACGAGAGATCAAAATTGAAACAGGCACTTGGGCAGATCATAACCCAGTGACAGTTACTTGGAGAGGATACAAGAGGAGATCCAGATGGACCTTAAATAATACGGTATTAAAAGAAAAAGACTTGAAACAGAAAATAGAGAAAGGACTTGCTTTCTTCTTTAAAGAAAATAGAAAAGAGGATACATCTCTACAGAACCTCTGGGACATGATGAAGGCCTACATAAGAGGCTTGATAATAGACTATACAAGGAAAAGAAATATAAAACAGAAAAAGACTTTCAAAATATTCGAGGATGATTATAAAAAACTGGGAAAAGACTTACAGAAGTCCCCGCAAAAAAAGACATTAAAAATAAAATGGATATAATTAAACATAAAATGGGACTAATGGAAAAAGAAGAACTAGCACAAAAAAGCCAAACAGAATTACTTTGAAGATGCAAATAAATCAGGCAGATGGCTAGCCTATAAATTGAGAAAGGAGAGAGAATCAAGAAGGATTAGCCAACTAATAAATGAAGAAGGACATACATGTTGTGGAAATGAGGAGAAGAAAAAAATTATACAAGATTACTGTGGGAAATTGTATTTTCAAGAGAATATTCAAGAATAAAAAGTTAAGCAATATTTACAGAAAGCAAACTTCCTTCAGATATTTAAAGATATTGAAACAATGCTAGAAGGGAATATAACAATGATGGAATTAACAGAAGCTTTAAAAAACAGAATGTTGGAAAAGCACCAGGTCCAGATGGCTTATCAGTGAAATTTTACAAGACCTTTCAGGAAATACTGAATCTTCACCTATGAGAAGTAATGAACGAAGTTATGTTAAAAAAAAAAATACACAAAACATGGACAGAAGCATACATTACACTTATACCAAGAAAGAAAATCCAAGAAAGAAATACTTAAGACTCCATGAATTAGAAAGAAGATATATTTTACTGGAAATCAAGTGGTCACATCAAAAGAATTCTGAATCTGAGAAAATGAGCGCATAAAACATATATACAAAGTGATGGCAACGTTCCCACCCACAATAATTCAAACTGTCCATCCAGTTAAAAGTTGTATGTAACATCATGTGGGCATCTTCAGGTGGTGATGTGACATTGTCCATTGACCTTGACATATTTTGATAAAGAGGTGCACTTGCATATAGCTTAAGAAAGAAGCATAAACAAGAAACTTCCCCCCAACTTATAGTTTACTCTCTGAAACCTCCAGCTCGCTTCCCATAACTCTTTCACACACACACACACACCCCGTTACTCATGACAGCCAAAAGATGCAAAGCAATCTGACAGCCACCCTCTTCCCTGAGTCTGGGCAATCAAGAACCAAAACCGTAAATGTGAATCTATGATTCCTTGGCCAATGCTTGTTTATGTATGTGGTGTGTCTTGGGCTTGCAATAAAAAACTACTGTGACCAATTCACCCATGTTTGTGTGTGTGTGTTACTTAAAGCTAACAAATATCTAAGGTTTTATTGTATTGAAAAAGGAAGACCTGGAATCATAATGATCTGTAGTTTAGTTAACATTTCATCTAAAAGGTTTAATTATGGGGGTTTGTAAGTCCTCGTAGAAATGTATTCCACCAAATAATGCTTTGGTAAAAACTCTAAATACAATGACAACCGTGTGTTTTGCATTGTTTGTATAGAATCTATAAGAACCATTCTCAACGTCTGTATAAATATAACATCTATTCCCTGCTCTTAACAATTGTTGTGTTTTTAAGAATATTAGAAGTTATTTTGATATTGCTATTGTATTTATAGTCCTAGAGCTAATTTTACATGCTCTACGTAAAAAAACCCTCCAAACGTAACAGTTAACTGTTCAAAAATTAGAATAGACCTGTAGCAGGTTACTAACTGACATTAAATTAAAAGCATTTGCCACCAATTTCCCGATCTTCTGCCTATAAAAATTAGGGTTCTTAAGCTACAAGAGTCAATGCATCCAAGCTCTATACAGATCATAGTGTTGTGGCCCGCTGGCGGCTGGTAGAGCTATTTTAATAGTCCCAGACCTCATGAACACAAAGTTCATGTGTTTATAGTCCTAGAGCTCATTTTACACGCTCTTCATTAAAAAAAAAAAAACTACTCCAAACATACATAATAAGACCTGCCTCAAAAATGAGAACAGACCTGTGGCAGATTACCAACTTACATTAAATTAAAAGCATTTGCCACCAATTTCCCTGTCTTCTGCCTCTATAAGTTAGGGTTCTTAAGCTACGAAAGGATCAATGAATCTGAACTCAATACAGATTATGGTTACCTTTGACATCTTGTCTGTTTTATTTTGCAAATCTTAATTTTTCCATTGGATGTTTTAGGGGCAAAATGGTTTGAGATACTCATTTTACACTTTAACTCTCCCTTACCCCCCCTCCCAAATTCAGAAACACTTCGATCTTAGTTATTCTAGTAACATAATTACATCACTAAGCATGTCTCTTGTGGGGCCCTAGGCAGGATACAAAATTAAAAGCAAATCCTTGACAACAAATTACACAAGTTGCATCAATTTGCCTTGATTCCTGGAGGGATACCTGGTAACTATTAGTGGAAATGGCTCCTTTCCATCTCCCTTTCCCAAGCAGTTACAATAATTATTCTTTACTGCTCCATTACTGTGTATGTGTGGCAAAAAGCAATGAAGCATGAACACAGACATTTAGAGCCATGTGATCAATGGGCGGACTTTTACAGAGAGGAAAGGGGCTCATGGATAGTTCTTGTGTAGAGACCACAATTGGGACTCCCATCTGAAAGTGAAGTAGTTGCTAAATAAAACAGATAGCGCTTATTTATGATCTTTCTTTAGTTTTCCTTTGCTTTATAGATTTGTGAAGGTTGCAAATGCAAGGATTGTTTGTAAAGTTACTTTTTCATCACTGTTGTAATTTTAAGCAATTGTTAAATGAAGAAGTCAGTAAACAAGAGTCATATGTAGTCTGAAGTGGGGGAAAATGGTGAAAAACTACCGTAAACTATAATAATAACTGCAACATATGCAAAATAGCACCACCCAGCTTAAAATACCTGAGAAAAAGCATTTACATAAACAGATCTTGAACTTAAAGCAACCACAAAAAGTTAGAAGAATGTTTTATTATTTCAGTGGTTTTTTTCCTGCTTTATTAATACGATTACCTCAAATTTGTTCAGGCATTTTAATAAATCCCTTTCATGCCACTCTTTAAAAACTTTAATATTTCAAGTATTTTATAAATCATGTTCAAATTCAAAAAATCATATTTGCTTCTCCCCAAGAAATAACAGTGTTTTCTTTAATTGTCTTGCATAAATGGACTACGCATGGCTTCACTCTGCTGTTTAAACATACAATATCAATATGGTCCTCTTTCTAGTCCGCAGTTCAGGCAGGAGTTGTGGCCATTGTTCATCGGCTGGCCAGTCTGACAGCTGCAATATAAAAGGAGCTGTCAGAGTGCGTCAGCTGTTGCCTGCCACCACACGCAAACTCGTTAACTTGTGGCAGCCACGGGTAGCCAGTTATGTACAATAAACGTGTTTAACTGTTCAAGGGTTGCTTACGAACTATTGACGTCACCAATTTAACAGGACTTTTACAGGTCTATAGGCTTATAGGGCTGTCAATCTGTCCCTCTGCTTTCATGCCTTAGCAGTTTGCATAGATAGCTTTGTAAGATACAAAAAAGATAAAGGAGTCCCCATGGGTTTTACTCTGCTAGTCATAGCCAACTTTAGGGGTTCACCTCCGCTTCTAACCACTGAGTCAATACTGTCCAAAGACGTTTCCATGGTCATAACATCGTGCAGCACAGAGCATGCAGCAAAACAAGGGGTGCTGTTACCTTTGCAGCAAAGTGCTACCTATTTATCTACTTGCATTTACATGCTTTCAAACTCCTAGACTGGCGGGAACTGAGGTAAGTAACGGGCTCACTCCATCACGGGAAGGGGGAAATAGGGTTCAAACTGCTGGAGTAGAGACCTTCTCCTGAGTCTTTTAAGCCACTGAGCCACCGCACCTGTTTTGTATGAAATAGGAGTCCTGCGATTTCAGACTAGAAAAAAAAAAATCTAAGGGAGCCTTCCCTTAGCAATAAATGCTCGTGCTGCTCACCCTCCGCTGCTTGCCCGCCCAGTCACTCCTTAAGGGATTTCTTTCCCCCCCCCTCCCGACAACCAGCTGTTTCTGTGATCAGCTGTGCCGGGATTCCCCCCACTTACTTACTGCTTTGCCCAGGAGGCTTCCCTGAGGCCCAGAAAGGCAAAAAATGGAGGGGGGCTCAGCTCCTCCCAACACTTCCCTCCATTTTTTGCCTTCCTGGGCTCCAAGGAGGCCCCAAAACAGAGCATGGGGGAGTGCTGCACGTCTCCCCTATCCTCCATTTTCTGCCTTTCTGAGCCCAAAGGAAGCCTTCTGGGAGCAAAAACAACCCCCAAGGAGGCTTTTCTGAGGCCCAGAAAGCCCAAAAACAGGAGGGACGGTTGCTGCAAAAAGCAAACAACAACAACAAAAAAAAACCCATGCCCACCCAGTCACATGGCCATGCCCCTAGCCATGCCTCCTAGCTATGACTACAGAACCAGTAGTAATCATTGTTTAATCCCACCACTTAATCAAATTATCATATAATGGCTATATTAGTACCCATAAACATGCATAACACAACAATGACATACATCATAACACGTTCAGGTAAATAAGTGTTTCCAGGGCAGTATTTCTATTCCAGTTTGATTACATCCTAAGATTTCTTTACTGAAACACAGAAAACAGATAAGGAACATCATGAATCAATCAGTGCTCAAAGATAAAAGGTGGAATGTTCAATCACTTCTCAATTAGCAACTACCTTGGTTAGTGACAATTTGCATATGCAACAGTAATAACTGGTAATAAAAATTCATTTTCTGACCAAATGTACACACTCAGACAAAATTTCTTGTGCTTAAGAACAATGCATGCTGGAGTGAAAGTAACACTACCTTTGTTGCATGAATTCTCATCTGAATAAGAAAGCAGCAGCCAGTAATTTTCACAGCATAGAATTGAATAGAATTCTTTATTGGCCAAGTGTGATTGGACACACAAGAAATTTGTCTTTGGTTCATATGCTCTCAATGTATGTAAGAAAAAATAAAATACATTAATCAAGAATCATAAGATGCAACACTTAGTGATAGTCATAGGTTATTAATAAGCATGACATCATACTAGGAAACAAAACAATATAAATTGTAAAGAAACAAGCAATACAGTTATAATCATAAGTGGAAAGAGATAGGTAATAGAAAGGATGAGAAGAATAATAGTAATACAGTTTTACTAAGTAGTTTGACAATGTCGTATGAATTAGTTGTTTAGCAGAGTGATGGCATTTGGGGAAAAACTATCCTTTTGTCTAATTGTTCTGCTTTGCAGTGCCCTATAACACTGTTTTGAGAGTAGAAATTGAAACAATTTATACCCAGGATGTGAGGGGTCTGTAGATATTTTCACAGCCCTCTTTTTGACTCATGCTGTATACAGGTCCTCAATGGAAGGCAGGCTTTTTTTTTTTTTTTTGCAGTTCTTAATTATCTGTTGAAGTCTGTGTCTGTCTTGTTTGGTTGCAGAGCCAAACCAGACAGTTATAGAGGTGCAGATGAAAGACTCAATAATTCCTCTGTAAAACTAAATCAGCAGCTCTTTGGGAATTTTGAACTTTCTGTGTTGGCGCAGAAAAAACATTCTTTGTTGTGCTTTTTTGATGACGTTTTTGATGTTAGGTGTCCATTTTAAGTCTTGAGATATAATAGAACCTAGAAACTTGAAGGTCTGTCCTGTTGATACACAGTACTCTCTCTAACACACACCTATTAAGAAATTATTTCCCTTAACAACAAAGTTGCTGGAACAATGCTGTTGCTAAAGGCCCTGTCACACTGCCCAACGGATGCAAAACGTTAACAACGGACGAGAAAAATGTTCCATCCGTTGTTATCCACTCTCAGAAGGGGCAAAAATTTGCATAACCGGAGCGGATAACACGGACGGCGGGAGGACGCAGGGCGGATGAAAAGCGGATGCGGAATGGAAGCCCAGCAGATGGAAGCGGATGGGAGCGGATGGCACATCCGCTAGGCTTCCGGGGGACCTCAGCAAAGCGGACGCGGAACGGATGAAGCGGATGCACAGCGGAAGCCTAGCGGATGCACAGCGGAAGCCTAGCGGATGCCGAGCGTTAATTGCACATGCGGGGAGGATGCATTGCGTCAGCCCCGCGGATATAACGGAAGCAGCTCGGAAGCAGGTCGCCATTCAGAGGAAAGACCTGCTGCCGGACGGATTGACTGCCTTGCCTGCCCTGCCTGCAAGCCTTGCTGCCAGCCTCCCCGACAGCCTTGCTGCCTGCCTGCCTGCCAGCCTTGCTGCCTGCCTGCCTGCCAGCCTTGCTGCCAGCCAGTCTGCCTGCCAGCCTTGCTGCCTGCCTGCTTGCCAGCCTTCCAGCCAGTCTTGGTGCCTGCCTGCCTGCCAGCCTTCCTGCCAGCCAGCAACCCCACAACCATGCGGAAGCACAGCAAGCCTCAGCCATCTGCTGCCAGCCCTGGCAAGAGGGACAGGGCTACCATCCCGCCCCCTGGCCCTCACTCTGGTTCTGCTGGGGCTTCTGCAGCATGGGCTCGCTCTTCAGGGGCTGGGGCTTCTGCTGCTTCTGCTGCTGGAGGAGCTGATGACAAGCACTCCAGCACCAGCCACCTCCACAGCACCTGGACCGTTCACCCATGAGACTGAGCGACCAAGAGGAGTGCCAGAGACTCATTTTTGTTTTATAGCTTCTTGTTAATAAAGTCTATTTTTGATTCATACACTTGCTTCATTTCTTCTTTTTAATAAAGTCTTGGTGGAAACTTTTAAAAATGGTTTAAGCCTTTGCATGCTTGTGGGATGGGCTAAGATAGCAGTGGGATGGGCAGGGTTACCTTTGGGATGGGCAGGGATACCTTTGGGATGGGTAAGGATAGCAGTGGGATGGACAGGGATACCTGTGGGATGGGCAGGGATATCTTTGGGATGGGCAGGGATACCTGTAGGATGGGGATAGCTGTGGGATAGATAAACCTCCAGTGCAAGCATAGTGGGACTGTATGGTCCACCCTCCCAGGTGCCACACCTATGGCCCTTTTTTATCAATAATAATCATCCACACATGTCAACATAAACACAACTCTTTATTAAATGCCCTGTTCGTTATAGGCCCACCCAACATACATGGCCCAATCTCATCCGTGTGATGAGACAGCCTCAAGGAACCATCCATTAATCATCTATCATCCTGTCTTGCCACTCCACCGCTCCAGCTGGGGAGTTGCACCAGTGTTTCAGGAGGTTGCGCTGCTTCTTCCCTTCACTTGAGGCTCTGTTGGGGCCTTGCACGTCCTGAGTGTCGATCAGGTTTCGCCCTTGCCTCCATTCACCAGGCTCCATGTCCCCATTGCCTTGTTGGCGGTCCACGAGCCTGTTCTGCAAGACTGGGTAGCGGGTGCGCATGAGATTGTGCAGGATGCAGCAAGCTTCCATGATCCTCCTCACGGTCTCTGGGCAATGCTGCATGGTGGTGAGAAGTACCTGGAACTTGTTCGCCAGGATGCCAAAGGCGTTCTCCACCACCTGCCTAGCCCTGGACAGCCTGTAGTTGAAGATCCTCTCTTCACGGGTGAGGTATTTGGAGGTGTAGGGCTTCATGAGGTAGGTTGTGAGGGAGAAGGCGTCATCCCCCATGATGAAGTAGGGCACATCTTGCGTGTCGTTGGGCAGGGGTTCTGGATCTGGGAAGCCCATGATGAGGTTGCGTTCCAGCCTACCCTTGAGGTCACTTGCGTTGTATACCTGGGCATCTGAAGCTGACCCGTTGCCTGAAGCATCGATGTACATGAACTTGTAGTCAGCATCGACCATGGCGAAGAGGATAATTCTGAAGAAGCCCTTGTAGTTGAAATCAGTGGACCCTGAATTGGCTGGCGCTTTGCAGGCCACGTGCTTCCCATCTATGGCTCCAACGGTGTGGGGGAAGTTCCACCTCTGATACCACTGCTCTGCAACTTTCTTCCATCTTTCTTCAGTGGAGGGGCACTGGAGGAGCTCCTCCTTGTATTCTTCGATGATGGCCTGCACCACTTCTCTGACCACAATGCTGATGGTGTTGTGTGGCACCCTCCATCCGTACTGCATGCTGCTGTAGGTGGTCCCTGAGGCCAGGTGGCGCAGAGTGAGTGCCACCTTGAGCCCAGGGTCCAGGCTGGGCTGGAAGTTGGTGTTTGCCTTGGTCAGCCTGGGTGTCAGCCGCTCCACAACTTCGTCAAACATGGCTGGAGGCATCCTCATGAAGTTCTGGAATGCACGAGTGTCTTCGTTCCTGAGCTCCACCATCAGCTTGTTGTACAGTCCGTCCTCTGCTCTTCTGGAGAACCATCTTCGTACCCAGAGGCTTCTTGGCCGCCTCTTTTTCTTCCTGTAGTAGAGTTCACAGAGCCTGTAGATGGCTTCGCACTGTTTCAGAAGGATGGTGGCTGCCAAAAGGACTTTGTTACGATCCACGGTGGACATGACTAGATGCTGTGGAAGAGGAAGAGTCAGATGAAGGCTGCAGAGGTCTGCACCACAGGGCTGCTGTTCTGAAAGTGAGATCCAGATGTGTTGCTCCCCCTTTTTATAGGCAGTATAGGTGTCCCTTTGCATCCTCTAGGCATCCTCTAGTCATCCTCTAGACATCCTTAATATCCAAGATAGGTCCCCTCTGCGAATGTTTTTTTCGTTTTACATGCTTTGTTTCCATGCTGCATACGCTAGGCATCCGTTCTGCGTCTGTTCTGCGTCCGTTCCGCTTCCTCCCTGCGTCTGAGCGGATGCGAGTTGCACGGATGCGTAGCGGATGCCTAGCGGATATAGCGGATGCGTAACAGATGCAGAACGGATGCCTAGCGGATGCGTAGCGGATGCAGAACAGACGAATTGGATACATTTTCCGCATAAAAGTTTTGAGCAGCTCAAAACTTTCTGAGCGGATGAAACATCCATAAATGGATGCTGGACGGATAGAGAGGAAGCAAAACGGAGGCAGTGAGTACATCGCGTTAACCAATGGATGGCAAGCTTTTTTGTCCGTTTTACATCCTCCTTGCATCCGTTGGTGCAGTGTGACATGGGCTTAAGCAAGGAGAGGGGGTAAAATGCAGTGTTATATAAATGATGGAGAATGATGGTGAAAAGTAACTCAGAATTTTTTTTGCAGACAAGTGCTTTTCTCAACTAAACTTATTATAGCTCGTTGCTGTGGTGGCTAGGGTAGAGGGTGAAAGAGAGAGAAAATAATTCTTGCAGGCAAGCATCCTAAATACTGAAGACTCTTATCATATGGGAATCGTAAGTTACCTTGACCATCAGGTGACCAGGTTTTGAGGAATCATCAATTGCAGGTAACCAGATGTTATTCTACCAGAAACTAAACTCCTGGACCATTCCATGACAATTCTTTACCTTTAGGAGCCATCTAGATCCTGGTACTCAGGTTGCAAAAAGGGGTATATAACTAAACTGAGAGCTTCAATCTTGCCAGTTGCAGGGAATTTGAAGACAATCATTATGATATTTTATATTATGCCAGTTCTTGTAAAAGTAGGAAGGATAACTTCCTATATCAAAATGTTTGTAATTTTATTAGGTTGCTTACTTTTCTCATTGCTCCTGGGAACTAGAGCTTAGACGATGTCAGAACTGGCCCCAGCCACTTCTCTTCTGTGAAGAAAATCAATATCAAACAAAACAAAACAAAAAATCTAATGAAGAAAACAAAAAAGGAGCCAAAAACTTACAGGTTAAAGCCACAAATGAGGATAAATTTAATTAAATCTCATCCTACACGACAAACTTTCAGATCTGAAACATTTCAAACACAGAGCAGTTGCCCCCATCTTACTAAAATGTTCTAGCCCTGTCCCAAATGCCATTTAGCAAACACTTCTGGCAAAACTGAAGTGCATTTTAAGCTTAAAATGTTTTGAGCATGAAGTATTTTACACACCTCTAATTATTAGTACAAAACATTATTGCATTTGCTTTATTACCACAAGATCCAGTTTGACTCAATATTCCAGGCTGCCCAACTGGATTCAAGGCTTGAGTCCAATCTTTGATTTGTATCTATTCTACTCGAGCCCAGCAAGGGGTGGCTGTGTGAGTGGCGGGCACATGTGCATGCACACAGCTCCATTGGTGTGAGCGCCAAGTACATACACCCTTCACTTGCACAAATGGAGCTTCATGTATGAGTGGAGGGAGCTTGAGCTCATGAGCAAAGCTCCACTTGCACAAGCGTAGAGTGCTGGTGCACAAAGCTCCACTTGCACGAATGGAGCTTCTTATGCCAGCACCCTCCACTCATGCAGGTGGAGATTCCTGCACATGAGCATTTGCCCAATGCTTGTGCACTTCAGTTTAAAACAGGCCATGACAGGCTCTCAGAGATAGAGTAGGGTAATAGCAAGCTGGATAATGTCAACTTGAGTGTTTTGAGAAAGCTAAAAGGATTTTGAGAGAACAATGTAACATTAAGAAAAAGAAAAAGAAAGCAATGGCAAACAAATTCCATACTATTAAGTGATAATAGCAGTGAAATATTTCCCCCCAAACCCAGGACATTCAAGGTTTTCCTTTTTCCCTTTTTTATGGAAGCTATAAACAAAATTATCCTTTGTAATGTTTTGGTCTATTACGGAACTTAAAGAAAACCCCTCAATAATTCACGACAAAAATATTAATAACACCCAAACCATTTCCTAGTAGTTCTATACAATCTGAACCAAAGAAAAGCTGAGGTTGTCCATCAGTCTGGATAACAAAACTTGGCAGCCCAAATGCCAACATGGGAAAACCCAACATAAATTATAAGTAGAGAATTCTGCTTCATCTAACTAGTTCAGGGTAACAGATGCAAACCAGAAGAGTTCCAACGTGTCAATTGGCTTCTGTATTAGGTGGCTGCTGCATTTCTAAAGGACAGCTTTTAAAGATTAAAAAAATGCACATTATTGTGTGTGTCCCCCCATCCCCAAAATGGGAAATGGGTCCAATTCACCAATTCACAAAAAAGCATTGGTGTGCATGCCTCCACACCAATGTTATTTTGTAGGGAAAAATGTTCAAATACCATCAAAATTCACCTGCTCACCTGGATGAGGAGAAAACAGATCAGAAACCATAAAAGGAAAGATAGATCAACTGCCATGCTTTGTAAAATCTCCCAACTTTAGGAAATCATTGCCTTTTACTTGTCAAATTTTTGAGTGTTCTGAGTATCAAAGTTCTTCACAGTATTGAACACCACTTGCCATCCATCCAACTATCTATACTTCTGTAGGTGCTGATACAGTTTAAAGGCCTGTCACATAGGCCGACGAATGCAAAACGTATGTAAAAAGGACACAGCAGACGAGAAAATTCTCCATCCGTTGTTATCCACTCTCAAAAGTGCCCCAAATTTGCAAAAGCAGAGTGGACAACAATGGAAAGGAACGGACGGGGAGAGGATGTAGCGAGGATGTAAAGCGGATGCTCCACGGAAGCCTAGCGGATGGAAGCGGATGGAAGCAGATGGCACATCCGCAGGGCTTCCGGGGGAGCACAGCGAAGCGGACGCGCAGCAGAAGGAACGGATGCACAGCGGATGCTGAGCGGATGAAGCGGATGCATCACGGAAGCCTAGCGGATGCCTAGCAGATGCCTAGAGGATGCAAAGCGTTCACTGTGCATGCGGGGAGGATGCATTGCATCAGCCCCGCGGATATAAAAGGATGCATCTCGCAAGCAGGTCACCATTCAGAGGAAAGACCTGCTGCCAGACACAGCTCCAGCCAACAACATTGGGGAAGAAGAGGAAGCCTGTGTCATCTGCTGCCAGCCCTGGCAAGAATGACAGGGCCACCATCCCACCCCCTGGCCCTGACTCTGCTTCTGCTGGGGCTTCTGCTTCTTGGGCTGACTCTTCTGGTGCTGGAGCTTCTGCTGGCGCTGCTCCTGGTGCTGGGGCTTCTGCTGGGGCTTACGCTGCTGGCGCTGCTCCTGGTGCTGGTGCTTCTGCTGGTGCTTATTCTGCTGGTGCTGCTCCCGGTCCTGGTGGTCCTGCTGGTCCTGCTGGTGCTCCTGGTCCTGCTGGTGCTCCTGGTCCTGCTGGTGCTGCTGGTGCTGCTGGTGCTGCTAGTGCTTACTCTGCTGCTGCTGATCCTGGTCCTGCTGGTACTGCAGGTGCTGCTGGTCCTGCTGGTGCTGCTGGTGCTGCTTTTGCTGCTACTGTTGTTGTTGCTGCTGCTGGTGGTGGTGGTGTGGTGGAGCAGCCCCTAGAACTTTGAAGCCCCTCTGATGAGGGTCCAGACGGCCCTGCCAGAGGGAGGAAGAGGCATACACGAAAACGGGAGAGGAGGCAAGACTCCATCGAAGAGGAACATGAGGATGAGGTGCTTGAATGGCTGAGGGAGAATGAGTATCTATGGTGGAAGGGACACAGGCTCTATCGAGACACCAAGAGGAAGCAGGCTGCTTGGAGAGAGAAGGCGGAGAGCCTGGCCTACACTTTGGAGGTCCTCCTCGGGTGGTGGAAGCACATGCACATCTGGTACGGGAAGCTGAACCTCAAGAAATTTGGCCAGGCCACGGTCAAGCTTACCGACCGGGAGACCTACGTGATGGCCAAGTGCAGCTTCTTGGAGGGTGAGATCCGCCACCGAGGAGCAGCCCCTCTGTCTACCCTCTCTTTCAGGCAGCCCACAGAGAGCCAGTCCTCTTCTGGCCAAGAGTCAGCTCCTGTGTCCAGGCAGGTATCTGTGGAGCGTCCCACGACGGAGACCCCCCCAACAGCTCCACTCCCCGTGGCGGAGCGTGTGGAGGACCCCCTGATGCAGTGGGAGCAAGGAGAGGGCTCTTCCACCAGAGACCAACCCACATCCACCCCCAGCTCCACCTCCACAGAAAGCAGGCAGAGAGCTAGACCAGAGGGGCAGAGCTACACTGTCCTGCTGGAGATCAGGGACAACATCAAAAGCAGCGTAGATCTCCTCTCTCAGCTGGTACACACCGACATACCATCCTCAAACCGAAAGCCCTTCCTCACCTACGTCAACCAGACCCTCATGGACATGTCCGAATCACAGTACCAGGTGATAAAGGACAGGATCACCGGTCTTCTGAACAACCCTCCAGGCCCAGCTGAACCTGCTCCGACCCAGTCCAGGTCTGCTCCTCCACCCCAGGTGATGTCACAGCCCTTCCAAGGCTTTCCACAGGTCCTCACCTACCAAGGCTACGGCTATCAGGAGTTCCAGCAGCACAGGCAGCCCTTCCCAGTCCAGGCACAGGTTCATCGTACGCCACCGGTGTCACCGATGCCACTGATGCCACCAATGCCACCCACGCCACAGATGCCACCCATGCCTCACCTGCAGACCAGACAGCCCCATTACACTCCTCCTTCCTCCACCCCACAGCCAAGCCTGGCCTCAGAACATCTGTCTTCGGTCTTGGGACTGACACCCCATGTCATGAAGGAAGGGGCTCTCAACATCACAGGACTGAGCCAGCTCTCTGAGAGCTTCCTCCACACACCATCCCCTGTTGTCCTCTCGGGGCCAGGCACTCCAATGGCGCCTCAGATCAGCACTCCAGCAGCAGCCACCTCCACAGCACCTGGACCCTTCACCCCTGAGACCATGGGCACGCCTCAGAGTGACTGAGAAGAGTGCCAGAGACTGGGTTGCTACCTGTTGACTTTATCTTTGCTTGGGACACTTTACTTGGGTCATTTTGCTTTTACAGTTTGTTATTAATAAACTTTATCTTTGCTTCACACACTTGCTTCATTTATTTTATTAAATAAAGTCTTGGTAGAAACTTTTAGAAATGGTTTAAGCCTTTGCATGCTTGTGGGATGGGTAAGGATAGCAGTGGGATGGGCAGGGATACCTGTTGGATGGGTAATAGCTGTGGGATAGGTTAGGATAGGAGTGGGATGGGCAGGGATATCTGTGGGATGAGTAATAGCTGTGGGATAGATAAACCTACAGTGCAAGCATAGTGGGACTGGATGGTCCACCCTCCCAGGTGCCACACCTATGGCCCTTTATTATCAATAAAAATTTAATCATTGATCCACACATTTCAACATAAACACAATTCTTTATTAAATGCCCTGTTCATTGTAGGGCCACTGAACAAACATGGCACAGTCTCATCAGTGTGATGAGACAGGCTGAAGGAAGCATCCATTAAGCATCTATCATCCTGTCCTGCCACTCCACTGCTCCAGCTGGAGAGTTGCACCAGTGTTTCAGGAGGTTGCGCTGCTTCTTCCCTTCACGTGAAGCTCTGTTGGGGCCTTGCACATCCACAGTGTTTATCAGGTTTCGCCCTTGCCTCCATTCACCAGGCTCCATGTCCCCATTGCCTTGTTGGAGGTCCACGAGCCTGTTCTGCAACACTGGGTAGCGGGCGCACATGAGATTGTGCAGGATGCAGCAAGCTTCCACGATGTTCCTCACAGTCTCTGGGCGATGCTTCATGGTAGTGAGAAGTACCTGGAACCTGTTGGCCAGGATGCCAAAGGCATTCTCCACCACCCGCCTTGCCCTGGACAGCCTGTAGTTGAAGATCCTCTCTTCACGGGTGAGGCATTTGGAAGTGTAGGGCTTCATGAGGTAGGTTCTGAGGGAGAAGGCGTCATCCCCCATGATGAAGTAGGGCACATCTTGTGTGTCGTTGGGCAGGGGGTCTGGATCTGGAAAACCCATGATGAGGTTGCGTTCCAGCCCCTCCTTGAGGTGACTGGCGTTGTATACCTGGGCATCTGAAGATGACCCGTTGCCTGAAGCATCGATGTACATCAACCATGGCGAAGAGGATGATGCTGAAGAAGCCCTTGTAGTTGAAATAAGTGGACCCTGATTTGGCTGGAGCTTTGCAGGCCACGTGCTTCCCATCTATGGCTCCAACAGTGTGGGGAAAGTTCCACTTCTGATACCACTGCTCTGCAACTTTCTTCCAGCCTTCTTCATTGGAGGGGCACTGGAGGAGCTCCTCCAGGTATTCTTCAATGATGGCCTGCACCACTTCTCTGACCACAATGCTGATGGTGTTGTGTGGCACCCTCCATCCATACTGCATGCTGCTGTAGGTGGTCCCTGAGGCCAGGTGGCGCAGAGTGAGTGCCACCTTGAGCCCAGGGTCCAGGTTGGGCCGGAAGTTGGTGTTTGCCTTGGTCAACCTGGGTCTTAGCCACTCCACAACTTCATCAAACATGGCTGGCGGCATCCTCATGAAATTCTGGAATGCACAAGTGTCTTCGTTCCTCAGCTCCACCATCAGCTTGTTATACAGTCCGTACTCAGCTCTTTTCGTGATCCATCTTTGGACCCAGACACTTCTTAGCCGCTTCCTTTTCTTCACGTAGAACAGATGAAAGAGCCTGTAGATGGCTTCGCACTGTTGTAGAATGATGGCGGCTACCAAAAGGAGTGTGTGATGATCCATGGTGGAGATGACTGGATGCTGAGGAAGAGCAAGAGCAAGAGCAAGAGCAAGAGCAAGAGCAAGAGCAAGAG
>BLBF01000004.1:8995877-9014110 GCA_015471245.1 Laticauda colubrina | reverse complement strand
GATGTATAAATGGAAGGGGGGAGCATAAAATAGAGTTAGGTTTCTATTTCTCGCTTAGCTTTCTTCTCTCTGCGCAACTGCAACCCGTTATCAAACTATGCCAAGGTCAACGGACAGAGGCCTCATCATCACCTGAAGATGCCCACATGATCATATCCACAACTTCTAATTGGAAGTGTCATTTGAACTATTGGGGGTGGGAACATTTCCATCACTTTCTATATGTGAATTGCGCGCCTAAATTCTCAGATTCAGAATTCTTTGGTTGCTACCACTTCACTTTCAGTAAAAGATATCTTTTCTCTAAACTAAAGAGTCTAACTATTTCTTTCCTGGATTTTGAATGGAGCTCCGCCTGACAATAAGTCGGAGTTCCACCCCAGTTCCAAGTGCTGTTTCCTTGACACGGTTTGCTGGCACTGCAAGAGACGGGGACATATAGCAAGGGTCTGCTGGAACTGAAAGAGCTACAGCCCCAGACGAAGAGACAGCACTCCCCCCAGAACAAGAGAAAGCAGGCAGGGAGCCGTTGGAGCCGTGAAAACAGAAGCAAACGGCTCAATGAAGCCTACCGGAAGGAAGAGACACACCAAACGATAACCATTGGGCATTCAAGTGCAACCAATGCCCGAAAGGTACATGTGCAAGTCAACATCGAAGGCCAACAATGCAAAATGGAGGTAGACCTGTCTATGGTACCTGTCTATGGTATCATGGAACACACTTAAGAGACTGATACCTAGCATATGAAGAAAGGAACTTGAGAGCCAAAAACTGACCCTGAAAGACTACCAAGGGAACAGGATTCCCGTAGTCGGACTCGGACATTTCCAAGTTAAATTCAGAAAGCACACGACAATTCTTCCATTAACAAAAGTAGACCGGGACCGCCCAAGCCTACTAGGACGCGAATGGTTCACGCCCCTGGGAATCAGAGTGACCGGAATCAACAGCGTCACTGAAACAGACTGGGAGGAGAGCCTGATAAGGGATTTCCAGGACGTGTTCGATGGGAAACTAGGCAAGTACCGAGGGTCCCCTATCTCATTTAATTTGAACCCGAACATAGCCCTAATCAGGTTAAAGGGAAGGCGAGTTCCTTTCGCATTAAAACCAAAGATTGATGAGCAATTGGCTAAACTCATTGCACAGGGGGTATTGGAACAAATGGACCACGCAAGGTGGGAAACCCCAATTGTGACTCTGATAAAACCAGATGGGTCCGTGCACATCTGCGGAGACTATAAGGCCACCTTCAACCACGCACTACAACAAAGTGCATACCCAGTTCCAGTGGTACAACATCTGTTACACTCATTGGGAGGAGGAAAGATCTTAGCGAAGCTTGACCTTGCACAAGCGTACCAGCAATTGCCGGTCGACCCCGAAACAGCAGAGGCACAAACAATTGTGACTCACAGGGGGGCATTCAGATGCAAAAGATTGCAATTTGGAGTCAGTGTGGCCCCAGGGGTGTTCCAAATCTTGACGGAGCGTCTATTACAAGGAATAAAAGGGCTGGTTCCATACTTTGATGATGTGCTGGTATCAGCTAGTGACAAGAAACAACTGGAAAGCCACCTCAGGGAAGTCTTACAATGATTTCAAGAGGCGGAACTCAAAGTAAAAAAAGAAAAATGCCAGCTAGCCACCCCTAAAGTTGAATTCCTGGGGTACCTAATAGATAAAGAAGGAATCCACCCCATGGAACAGAAAATCAAAGCAATAAAAGAAGCTCCCCGACCCAAAAATAAAACAGACCCACAAGCATTTTTGGGACTAATTAACTTCTATAATATCTTTCTGCCACAGAAAGCAACGACGGCGGAACCATTACACAGATTGCTGGATAAGACGGCTACCTGGACATGGGGAAGAAGCCGCGTTCCAAGAAATAAAAGACTTGCTGACATCCAAATCTTTGTCAATTCAATACAGCGAAACCTTGCCACTGACACTCACCTGAGACGCATCACCGTTCGGCATTGAAGCCGTACTCAGCCACACACTACCAGATGGGGGAGAAGCACCGATCACATTCTATTCCAAAACGCTATCTAAAGCAGAAAGAAACTGCAGCCAATTGGACAGAGAGGTGCTAACAGCGATAACTGGAATCAAGTGATTCCATGAATACCTCTATGGTAGGACTTTCTCACTAATTACAGATCACAAGCCACTCTTGGGAATACTCGCAGGAAACAAGGCCACCCCAAACATACTGTCACCACGAATGACGAGGTGGTCCGAGTTCCTTACCGCATACAATTACAAATTAATCCACCAGCCAGGAAAGGACATATCATGCGCTGATGCCCTGAGCCATTCTTCCCTGCCTGAACTGGGAAGTGACCCAACACCAATCACATCCATGCTACAAATTGAGACATTACCAAACCTACCCATAACCGCAGCAGACATTAAGAAAGAAACCGCAAGAGACAAAAAGATGGTCCAGATTTTAAACTGGGATCGGAAAAGGGTGGCCAGAAAATGAGATGGATGATACTTTTAGACTGTTCCTGAACAGACAGATGGAACTCTCAATTTTAAAAGGTTGTATACTATGGGGGGATCGGGTAGTCATACCAGAAATACTCCAAGAACAAGTACTGTATATCTTGCATGAAGGACACCCGGGTATCGTACGAATGAAATCCCTGGCCAGGAGTTATGTATGGTGGCCAGGGACAGGTAAGGATATTGGGAGATGGGTGGAGATGTGCACGCAATGCCAAAAATCCAGACCTACACCCCCTGCTGCACCTGTGCTCGACTGGGAAACACCGAGGGGGCCCTGGTCGAGAATACACATAGATTTCGCAGGGCAGACAAAAGGACACACATTTTTAATAATAGTAGACGCTTACTCAAATTGGTTGGAGGTAAGCGTCATGAACTCCACAACAACAGAAGCCATCATCAGACAGCTGAGGCAACTGTTCGCAACACATGGGTTGCCAGACTTATTGGCACCGGATCAGCCGGCTACAAACGGGCAGGTGGAACGCATGGTTCGGTATACGAAAGAGACCATAGAGAAACTAGACACGAGGGACATACAAAAAAAAAATCTACAAAATGCTAACTATACAACACATCACACCTAACACCACAATGAATAAAAGCCCAGCAGAACTATTGATGGGCAGGAAATTAAGATTGCACCTAGATAGATTATACCCCACTTATAGCCCTGAAAAACCAGCAGACTCCTCTAGTAAGCACCGCACATTCAGAACAGGGGACCTGGTCTACGCAAAAAATCTCACAGGGCACCCACTTTGGATACCGGCAACAATAACCCAAGTAACAGGACCCCGGTCATACAGACTAGAAACAGAGGAGGGAAGAAGCTGGAGGAGACACAAAGATCAACTGAGATCACGAACACTAGAAAGAAACACTAACAAACCCAGGTGCGAAGAAAAAGAACACACACACACGTCAGAACCACAGCAAACATTAAAAAATAATAATAATAACCAAACCAGAGAGGGGGGAGACCCCTCAAACACGAATAAGAGGGGAGGGGGGAGACCCTCCACTAGCACAAGAAATACCACAACAAACCCGAACAACAACCCGCCAACCAACAGCACCAGTAGCCCCAGAAAGAAACCACAATTACTTACCTGGAGATGACTTCAGTAGAGAGGAACAGGCAGCGGAAAACCAACACGAAGCCACTCCGGAAGGGAGCAGCCAAGCCGACTCTACCAGTCCAAATAGGCCAGGCGGGAGCAGCATGGCTGACTCCACCTTCCAGGAGGTTCCATGGAGAAGGACGGGAGAAACAGCGATCCCATCCGAACTGGCCAAAGACAGCAACGCAACTGAGCTGCGCAGGTCAAGTAGACACCATAAAAGTCTCGCTTACTTATGTGACTGCATAACTTAGGTTGGACTAAACCAGGTGGGGAGGGATGTTCTATATTAGCATACTTGTAATACCGTTTCCTGATTGGTCCACAAATACTATACTGTGATTGGTTCTTCAAGCTACGGTGATTGGTTCACAATTGCCGCCCTGTGATTGGTCTGCCTGAGCAGCGGGAGATTCAAGGAGCTGTCATTGGCCACGAGCAGCCGCTATAAAAGAGGCTCCCAGTCAGATTGATTCCAGGAACCAAATAAAGAGCTGAAAGTCACACTGGTCTCGTGTCTCTTTTTCCCCTTAACAAAATGCATGGCAAGCCGACTTCTTGTTGACAGTATTGACGTACACAAAAGCGCACTAGAGAAGCTGTATAAATGCTAAAGGGTGACAAACACACCCTTACTTTTAAAAGGATGTCTTTGACTTTCTACTTCCTGATGTCCCCCATATGGGCAGAAACCATCATCTCCAAAATGCCTGACTGGCACCAATTTGGAGAAAACAATCTCTTTCATTATCTTTCACTATCACAGTGTTTCCAAAATCCTTCAGTGAATTCATTGGCACTTAGCAATACTTTCTCAATCAACTGGCAACCTTTCGTAAATTGTTTAGTCTTTAGCAAATACTTCTTAGGAAGTATTGCTGGAGGCTGGTTCCCTGTTGCAAAAGACAGCAATTCACAAAATGTGATTTCAAGAGTAAACCTTTAATTTTTTTAGTTTTATTTCCTATCCATCAAAACAGTGGTGAGATTTAAATAAATTAACAACTAATTCTCTCCCTTTATGGCTGGCTGGGTAGGCATGGCTGGGTGGTCCTATGACTGTGTGGTCAAGGCCAACTCGACGTCACTCATGTCGAGAGGCGTCTCTCCTCGCCCAGCCTCTCCTCGCCATATCCAGCCCCGCCTCCCACTCCCAGCCACTCCTTGTCATGCCCAGCCTCACCTCACCTCGACTGGACTTACAACCACAATTGAGCCCAAAATGTATGTAGCTAAGTGAGAAATTTATTAAGTGAGTTTTGCCCCATTTTATGACTTTTCTTGCCACATTTGTTAAGTGAATCACTGCAGTTGTAAAGTTATTAACATGGCTGTTAAGTGAATCTGGCCTTCCAATAGACTCTGCTTGTCAGAAGGTTGCAAAAGGGGATCACATGAAGCCTGGGAGACTACAACCATCATAAATGTGAGATTGTTGTCAGTCATTTGAATTTTCATCATTTGACCATGGGGATGCTGAACTATCATAAGTGTGAAAACAGGTCATAAGGTACGTTTTTCACTGCCATTGTAACTTTGGTCACTAAATGAATTGTTGTAATTCAGGGATTACCTGTACAAAAATACAAAAAGCTTGAGGGGCGGAGCTGGCATCACAACGATATGGCATGCGATCTTGGAGGTCTGAGATCACTGCCAAAATCTTTGCTCCTGGACAGTCCAATTGGATCTAAACCGTCCTGAAGAGATGGTGAAAGTGAAGAGCGCATCCTGTTGATCCCAGGGATACCGCAAAGTCCCTGGTAGATACAGGAGAAGCTCTTTTTGCCAGCACCAAAGAGGCAGCCATTAAAGCTGCTGAAGTTGGGACAGTGTTGAGGTAATTCCCCATTAGGAGAATGAGCACATATAGGGAGACGTAAACATTTCCTAACAGTATAGGCAGTTGAAGATAAGAAAAACATTTCCGAACAGTATAGGCAGTTGAAGATAAATCCTCTTACTGTGGTTGTTCCTTCCTTAGTTGATCCCTATCCAGCCATCTTCTTGCTTCTTCTAACAACCTTCCAGTTATGTCAGTCAATGTCAGTTTATCTCTGGGCAGGACTTCCAGTGAAGATACATAATCATCATAACTTTCATCCAATGAGGAAAGAATGATGTAAACTTGATGCAGCTCTGAAATATCAGTTCTTTTTCATGTAGCTCTTGAAAAGTTGTTTTCATGAAGTTTAAATGAGCTAACATATCTCCACCTTTCAGAAGACATGTTCTAAACAGTTTATGTGTAAGATGTATGTATGCACCTACACTGTCACGAACATAAATCCTCTTCAAATTCTCCCAACACCTAGCAGCAAACTCTTCTCCACGAATATAGACTAGCTGCTGGTCACTCAGTGTTAGTCCAATTATACAAAGAGCTTGTTTGTTGTTCTGTTTAAAGTCAGCAAGCTTCTTGGCATCATCCTCATTTTATGGATCCCAAGCATTTACATCTGGTAGGTCTTGAACTAAATTCCATAAACCTTCTCTATGCAGACCTTCTCTTTACTGCACTTCATAGACCAGGAATCATAGTTTGTCCCATCCAACTGGGTTATCAGTGATAGACTTGTTGAGGTGTCTTGTGCCATCTTTACCAGGATAGTAAACCACAATTAAACAGTAAATAGCTGTCTGTATAAGTACTGTGCATTCACACTAACTCTCTGTTATCTGTGCCTAGTATGGTCTGGGCCCATAACCAGTGTTGAGGTAATTTCCCGTTAGAAGAATGAGTGCATACAGGAAGACGTATTTGAGAGGAGTATTTGAATAATACACATAGAGCACACAGATACACTGTATAGTAAATGTAGGTTTTTACTTCCAGAAAGGTTTAAGTGAAGTCCAAAATAAGCAATCCAAAGTCATTCACAGGTAAAATCAGTCAGTTTTCATCCAGGGATAATCCAAATATCAAATTCCAGTGTCAAAAACAGTTCAGTAACAGACTTACATTAAATCCAGTAATATCAGTCAATTAGAAGAAATGGAGGAACGGCAATACTTTCCAACAGAAGGAAACAGAGATACTCACTCAGACACACTCTCTTCTGAGACGAAGACTAAAACAATCCAGGTTTCAGGCTCCATCTTATGGCTGTTTGAGAAACCACACCCAATTGCATGCTCTTGCATTCCCTTAAAGAGACAGTATTAAAATGTCTATCCTGGTTTATATATTTCTAACCCAAATAGTTGTTAGGTGACTCATATTCCTTTCAGACAGCTCTGAAATGAAAGAGAACAGAAAGAGAGTGTCGGTTTGGTGAGAACTTTTTCTTTATTCTAAGATCTGAAAGGACACCCTAAGGAAAAGAAAGAATCTGTAAAAGTTTTGATAGAAGTTATTAAGTGGCGATTTTAAACAGGAATGTCAAAGTAATGTTTTTTTCTCATTGCTGGATTTTCTATACATTATCTTATATTTTGAAACTGGACTGGGTTTTTTTTCATCAATTTTTTTTCTCCTTGATTTTGTAACATTTTAGGCTAGAGACTCCCTTTTAGTCATTTCTTTTTTTAAATATCTTTTTCTTTTTTTTTTATTAATCCTTATTATATTTTGCTTGGAAAAGGAGGGGGAAAGTGAAAGCAAAGAAACTTTGTAACACTGCCAACTAGAGGCTTGGAAATATTCTATTTCTCTTGTGACCAGACAAAGCTGGGAAAGAAAGAACTGATCCTTTTTTTCAAGGACATTGCTATTTGATAAGATAGAGGGAAGAGCATGGGACCATATTATTGCAGGTGCTCTTGTGGGTTTCTATCAACAGCTGGAGTCTGGGTGTTGAAGTTTATAGGAAAAGAAAAGGTGATAAGTTTCTGGAGAAGAGTGTTATAACAAGAGCCTTCGATAACTAAACAAAGTGCAGTGCGTTCTTTTGATTTTTCCTACGCTGCACTACCCCTCCTCAACAGTTTACTTTTTGAAATAGCTATTTGGATTCTTAGCTCTTTGGAACTTGTCTTTGTTTTTTGTTTTTGCTTGTCTTTGGAAGTTAAGTTTTTGCACTTGCTTTTTATTTTAAAAGAAAAGTTTTAGTATTAATGATTTCCTTCCTTTTCTTTTTAAGGGAGCAGGCTTTTTTTTTTCTTTCTGCCTTGCTTGTATTTTTGTCTTTCCATCTACCTTCCATACAGGTTTTGTCTTTTCTTTTTTTTTATCTTCTTGGCCTTTTATTTTTTTCTTCTTCTTTTATGCACCCTTTTATAATTGAGACCCCTTAATTGGATTAAAGTGTTGAAGAACCTGAAGAATTTTTCCTTTTTTTTTTTTGCTTTTTATTCCTCACTTTTCTGTCTTCTTTAGGAATTTACAACTTTTTCTCTTTTGTGCGTGTTTATGATCTTTTCCTTCATTTTTGAATTTTCACTGTTATCTAACTAATCAATTGGATTAAGGTATACAAGAACCTGAATATTTTTTTTTTGTTTTTTATAATTATTACTATTTGGCTTATTTTTCCCTACTATTTTTATTTGGAATTGCAATTGGTTATTTCACAATTGGATTAAGGTCTAGAAGAACCTGAAGATTTTGAATTGTTTGAAATGAGTAGAAAATTAACAGCTCCTGATTTTTCAACTTCTACTTCCTCCTCTCCGCCATCTGGAGGACAATGCTCAACACAGACAATGTTAAAGCAAAAGAAAGAACAAGAAAAAGAAAAAGTGACCCTGCAGATGATTATGCAAGGAATTCAAAACATTCAAACAAGATCAGAGAATATTGAAAAGAGAACAGAGAACATCGAACAAAGAACAGAGAACATTGAACAAAGAACAGGGAAAACTGATGAAAAAGTGGAGAACATCCAACAAATGATGATGAAGTATGATGAGAGACAACTAAAAATTGAAGAAGATAAACAAAGAGATAAGAAGATTGGAGACATTGATAACAGATTAACTGTGGTTGAACAAGATAAAAATGGTATGCTGAGATGGGAGATGGACAGATCAGAATTTTATCTTAGATTCCAAAACAAAGAGGAAGAAAAAGGACAAAAACTAGCTGAGATTATGATAGAAATATTGGCTGAAGCTTTGGAAATAACTGAAGAGAAGATGATGGATGGAATAGATGAGGTCTATCGAGTCTTCGCAAGATACACAATGAGAAATAGCCTACCAAGAGAAGTTCACATCAGATTTACAAAAATGCCATTAAAAAGCAAATATTGCAAGTGGCAAGAGAGAAAACATTGAGATATAAAGATAAGGAGATTGTGGTTTTGAAACAAGCACCCAGAAGAGTGAGAGAGATGAGAAGAAAATACCGATTCTTGACCAAATTGCTACTTTAAAAAGAGGTGAATTATAGATGGCTGATTCCAGAAGATTTAATGTTCACATGGCAAGAACAGAGATACAGAATTGACTCAATTGAGAAAGCTGAATCATTTTATACTTAATTTTTCAGAGGGAAAGAGGAAGAGGCAGAAAAAGAAATTTCACTAATTGAATTCCAGGAGGACTGCCAAATGACGACTGAAAAACAAGAAGGTGCAGTAGGTGGAAAGGAGGAAGCCAAAGAACAATGTGAACCAAGATCCACGAGATCTGCCAAACCTAACTATAAAATATAACCATGGAAGAGAAAAAAATTGATTACAATTAATATAAATGGACTTAATTCAGCTGTTAAAAGGAAAACTTTCCATAAATTAGAGAAATTAAAATTTGATCTAATCTGCCGACAAGTACACATTAAAAAGCAATATGAACAATTGTTGATACAGCCAAAACTAGGGAAAATATTTACCTCCTTGACACAATGCAAGAAAAGAGGAGTGGTTTTATATAAAGAGACCATTCCAGCGAAATTGATTTATACTGATGATGACAGAAGAATATTAATGGTGGAAATAATGGAGAACAATATGAAAACACTCCTGATTGCAATCTATGCCCCGAATGACAAACAAGAAGAATTTTATAAAAAATTACATATGAAAATAATTGAACTGGATTATGCTAATATAGTTATGATGGGAGATTTTAATGGAATTGTAGACAACAAACTGGACTATACAGCACAGAAAACAATAAAGCAAAACAGAAAGACTCTCCCTAAATCTTTCTTTAAAATGGTAGATGAAATAAATTTAAAAGATACATGGAGAGAATGAAATGCTAAAAGAAAACAATATACTTTCTACTCAGATAGACATTTATCATGGTCCAGAATAGATATGATATGGATGTCAACAGAATTGTAAACTAATATTCAAGAAATAAATATTGAAACAACTACTTGGGCAGATCATAATCCACTGACAATCAAATGGAAAGGACAAAGAAGAAGATCTAGAAGGATGTTAAATAATACTGTTTTAAAGGGAAAAAACTTCACACAGTGGATAGAGAAAGAATTGGCTTTTTTTGTTTAGAGAAAACAAAAAAGAAGATACATCAATTCAGAATGTATGGGATACAATGAAGGCATATACCAGAGGCTTGGTAATAGATTAACAAGCAAGTGTATATAAGTGCTAAATAGAAATATTAGAGATGAAACGAATATAAAAGGGATGAAAATTAAAAAGGAAGAATTTAAATTGCAAGCATTTGCAGATGACCTGGTTTTTATCTTAGAAGACCCACTAGAAATAGCACCAAAATTGATAGAAAAGATAGAGACATATGGTAAGGTGGCTGGTTTGAAAATAAATAAAGATAAGATCTTGACAAAGAATATGCTATCAAGACAAAAGGAAGAACTGGCAGACTTATTGAAAATTCAGGTCATGAACAAGATCAAGTACTTGGGGATATACTTGACAGCAAGATGCAGTACATTAAAAGAGAATAATTATATCAAATTTAAACAGCAGATAGTGCTAGATTTGGCGAAATGGGAAAATTGACAACTGTCATTAATAGGGAGAATATCAACAATCAAGATGAATATATTACCCAGAATTTTATATTTGTTTCAAACAATTCCAATAAGGCTTGGAAAAGATTACTTTGAAGATTTAAATAAAATTGTGTTGAAATATATATGTCAAGGTAAGAAAGCGAGAATAAAGTTAAAACTTTTGCAAGATGCTAGAATAAGAGGAGGATTTGGCTTTTCTAACTGGGAGTTGTATTACCAAGCTACAAATTTGATGTGGGTTAAGGAATGGATAACATTAAGAAATACTAGATTGTTAACATTAGAAGGACATGATCTGTTGTTGGGGTGGCATGCTTTTTTATGGTATAAAGGAACGAAAACACAGGGATACTTTAGAAGATATTATATACAGAAGTCTCTGTGGCTAAACTGGGAGAAGATTAAAAGACAATGTCATTTGAAAATTCCAGTCTGGCTATCGACTATTGAAGCATTTTCTTATCCTACAATATACAAAAAGGAACAAACAGTTAGATATGGTGAAATATTGAATGAAAAGGGTGAACTTAAATCTATGCAAAAATTAGAGGAACAAGGTATAAAGATGAATTGGTTTTCATACGCGCAAATACATTCAAGGTATGATAAAGATTCCAAAACAGAAGGTTTCTATGATAAACTGACTGACTTAGATAAGATTTTGACAGATATTGATGAAAAGGTGATTAAAAAATTGTATGGATATTTATTTGGAAATTAAACTAGAATAAGAACAAGTTAAAGAAACTATGATTGCTTGGGGGAAGAATTTTGGATATGGGATTGACCTAGAGAAATGGCAAAAATTGTGGTCTCAAAATTATAAATGACAATGTCAACAGCATATAAAGAAAATTTGTATAAGATGTTTTACAGGTGGCATTTTCCCCCAACAAGAATAGCAAGAATGTTCAAGAATAAATCCGAAAAATGTTGGAAATGTCATCAGACACCTGGCTCATATTACCATATGTGGTGGACTTGTGGGGATGCTAAAAAATACTGGACTAAAATCCACACGTGGTTGGAAAAAATGACAAAAAAACATATAGATTTGAAACCAGAGATATTTTTATTGAGAATTTTACCTGAAATATATAATAAAGACTTGAAATACTTGATTGTATTAACAGTGGCTAGGATTGTATTTGCTAAAAACTGGACAAATGAGAAAATACCATCACAGGAGGAAATCATTAAGAAAATATTGGAATGTGCTGAAATGAGTAGATTGACATTTGAAATTAGAGAACAAAATAATAAACAATTTTATAAAATTTGGGATCTATTCTATCAATAGTTAGACAATGAAATATAGTAGTGAAATATGTAGACTTTTAGAAACTACTAAATATATAAAGATGTATTCTTTCCTTATTATATCTACAAAATGATTTTAGGATAGATTTGGGATGATAATATGAACTGTCACAAAACAAATTAAGTAAAATATGATTATTTCCTAAAGCATGAATGAATAAAAGTATAGTCAAATGATTAATAATGATATTAATGTATTTAATATTGGATTGAAAATACAAGATCATATATAATATAACTGTAATTGAAGACTATGAAATGGAAGCACAAAACAATTTGTAAACCAACCGGCACACTGTATGTACATATATGGAAGATGGCCTGATGTTTTTATGTTTTGTTTGTTTTTGTTTGTTTAAAAAACCAGTAAAAATAAAAAAAAATACAAAAAGCTTCTTTGCTTGCAAAAAGCTGCCCTAAGTACCAATCATTAGATTAGAAATGGGGGAATACACATTGAAGATCCTTTTCATCAGCAATACCTGCAACCCTGACTTACAGATCAGGCAGGGTGCCAGAGCACCTTGAGGAATTAAAATAGTTAAAATGCAGTGATAACTATCAAGCAGCCAACTCTTGCTCATAAAAGTGAAACCCTTTAGCAGACAGGTCATTTAAGCTCTCCAGAAAGTGGGTGGGCATAATTGGACTACAAAATGACGAGCTAAAGAGACAAATTAACAAAGTATATAGGGGACCCAGGTTCAAGTCTCTGCCTTCCCAAGCTTGTCAGGATCACAATAAAATTAAAACATGCCACAGATATCTAAATAAATTTCAAGTCTGGTGCAATGTTACTAAACCTTATTATCATGAGAGAAAACCAAAAATGAATTGGAGGGAGGATCCACACCTCTACTTCCTTTAAAAAAATCTTACTATTAGTGAGCAATCATATGCCTTGGCCAAGCAATGCAAGAGACTCCTGTCCCAAAGGTGCTTTTTCAAGAGGCAACTGGACTTTCTGGAAACAAGGAAAGTCCTGTTGCCTTTTGAAAAAAGCACCTTTGGGACAACCATGACCTGGATGACTGTAGAATCCCCATAGACAAGAGACTCCTGAGCTCAGTGAACTGACAAAGCACTCTTTCATACCCAGGAGAGGCAATCCTTAGATCCACCTGCACTACTTAAAGAAACCAGTTGATCTCATCTCACAAGATATCCTAAGGAAAGCATCCAGATTTAAGGAAAGATCACATGCCCTCAGAAAGGCAGTAAAAAAATCAGAGTGTCAAGCTTGCATCCTGTCTGTCAGTCATTCGATCAGGCAGGCAGCAGCAGTCTGAAAAGATTACATCGTCGCTTTCCCATCAGAAGCCCTTTGTTTGTAAACAAACAAAGAATCCAAAAACTAGCCAAATCACTCCATTTAGAGAAGATTACAGATCCAAAGAGGCCCATGATCGCTCCTTCCCATCCTTAACTGGGGACAGGTAAGGAGTGCTGACAGGGGATTCAGTTGTGTTGGAAGTACACCCCAAAAGGACAGTGCCAGGAACCACTAAAGCAGTGTAAAAAGCTTAAAACAACCTTTCCTCTTTAAGAAACTCAAGCCCTTCCCTGTAAGAAAGTCAAAAATGAAAGTACCAGCAAAAGAGAGAAAAAACCCCAGAGAAGCCTCTATAGCAGTGGTGGCTAACCTTTTTCCGCTCCTGTGCTGATAATTGCACATGCGCATGGGCTCACGCATGCCAGCACCCAGAAGACAATGTGTGCTGGCCCACCCGCATATGCACACATGATCCCCCTCATGCACCATGCATCTCTGCGCATGCATACATGATACCCCTCGCACTCATGCATCTCTGCACATGTGCGTGAGACTCCCTGCATGCTGTGCATCTCTGCGCATGTGCATGCGTCTCCCACGCACCCCCACCCCTATGCACCAGAAACCCGACAATCAGCTATCAGGCGGCGGTTCATACACAGTGGGGCTCTTCTGGGTGACCTCTCGCATGCTGGCCGAAGCAGTTCTCTGTGCCACTTCCGGCATGCATGCCATAGATTCACCAACACGGCTCTATAGAAAGTCTGGACCTACTGCCAAGAATCATTAAATTGTTACAATGTAACAAGGCTTAACAGCAGAGGCAGTTTCTGAAAACACTTAAGCAGGACAATAAAGATAAGCAGGATGAGGCTAGAAACAACACAGAGGCACACCAGAAAGCCTCCTTCCTGTCTTCCTGATGGGATTAACCCGTAAGGTGGGAAAAACAAAAGGCTCTTGGAAGGAATTTCTTCCAACCGCAGGTTTGAACTGCTCAGAAAGTTAATTATCAGTTTTCCCAAATAGATGGGAACCAGCTGAATCTCACCACTGCATCAAAGTATGGGAAGCCAATATTCTAGGTTTTGATAGGATTGTGGAAACCTGAATTCTGAACACTTAATTTTAATGGGGAGAAGGAATTATATCTCTTTGGGGTTTTTTACTTTAAGGAATTTGACCAAAATAAGTTGTTACAGAACAGCCAAGTACACAGTTAACTGAACAAATTATACTAGACAGCGACAATTCCCAGCAGGATTGAGCATCAGCTGGGGCCTTGCTCTCAACCCAGCAAAGCCTTTAAATAGGAAAATAATCCTGTTGCATTCATTTCTAATTACCTTTGGAACTGATCAATTTAATGATTTCATGAATATCAGAGACCTTCAAAAATGACAAGTTTAATTTGACACCTGGTGTTCTACTTTTTTTTCTCTGATAAAAGGATTTTTAAATTTTAAAAGATTTTAAAAATTTAAAAACAATATATTGACAAAAAGGGGAAAAGATTAGGAAAGTTATAAACAGAATAGGAAACCAGATGAATAAATCAATACATTTTCAAAATAAATAAATATGAAATATTTGTACAATTTGAAAAAAGTATACAATTAAATAATACATCAGTGAGAAACAGAATTAAATTTGTATTAACAACGGAAATTCTTTGAATGCTGCAAATGAACACTAGAGGGGACTAAAGGACCAGGCATAAAGGAAAAAAGGGAAAGTGCATTTATTAATGTTTAAATTAAGGTTTAAAATGGCCAATCCAGTATGTTTTGAATTACTTGATGAGCTCTTCAAAAATGGATGAAGATATTAATAACTGATACGTTAGAAAGCATAAAGTCTCTTGTTAAAAGCCCCCAGTGATGAGACACCCACCACTTCTGAAGGCAAGCCATTCCATTGTTGGTTGTTCCCATTTTTAGAAAATTTCTCCTTATTTCTAGGTTGCTTCTCTCCTTGATTAGTTTCCAACCATTCCTTCTTGTCCTGCCTTCATATGCTTTAGAGAAGAGGTTGATCCAGTGGTGGGATTCAAAAAAATTTGCTACCGGTTCTGTAGGCGTGGCTTGATGGGCGTGGCAGGGTAAGGTTACTGTAAAATCCCCATTCCCTCCCCATCCCACTAGCCTGCTTTCCAACTCCGTTCTCCTGTGCAGGGCAACCAAAGAAGACCCAGCTGATCAGCTGGGACTCGGGAGGCAGAGAATAGTTGGGGGCCAGTCAGAGTTTGCTGTTTCTCTGGACTACTCAAAATTTCCACTACTGATTCTTCAGAACTGGTCAGAACCTGCTGAATACCACCTCTGGGTTGATCCCCTTTTTTTTGTTGCAGCCCTTCAAATATTGAACACTGATATCTATATATATATATATAGGATAGGATATTTATTAAGTTTTCGCAGGTATTTATATGTATGGTATTCAGCTTTGTTTGAGTAGGATAGGATAGGACATATACCGTGTTTCTCCAACAATACGCCCCCCCCAATAGGAAGACCCAGCATGTTTTCTAGGCATAAAATGAAATTAAGCCCCTCCCCCCAAATTGGGAAATTGGGGGGGGAAGACGGGGGGAACTTTCCATTAGGAGTGCCTCACGGGCAGCTACGCCTCACCATCAGCCACTCCTAACACCATGGTGGAGCACGGAGGGCTCCCTTACCCCTCCCTTACACGGGTCAGCAGGCGGGCAGTGTCATCGTGGATGTCCAGCAGTGTTTCAGCCGCTCCTCAGGCCTCCATAGCTTTCACAGCTCACACCGGTTCTGGCACCTCTCTCGCCAGCAATGTCTTCAACAACAGTGTCTGAGTCGCTTCCACTTTTTCCCCGTCCCCGTAACAGTGAGAAGAGCCGAGCGAGAGTCTTTGCTGCTGCTACCCTTGGTGCTCCAGCCTCGGGCTCTGCAAGTTTGCAAAAGTCCCGGTGCACAGCCCATTCCTGCATTCCCAGCACCCAGGCTGAGCCTCAGCTGTCCTTCCCTTGGCAGCACCGTCTCCAACAATAGCGGCAGCAGCGGCAGGAACTGTGGAAGCATTTTAGCCGCTTCTCGGGTGGGGGAGCCGCCTCTGTAACTTTCACGGTTCCCGCCGCTACTGCCGCTGTTATTGGAGATGGTGCTGGTAACAGAGGAACGGCTGCAGCTCGGCCTGGGCGCTTGGCTTGCAGGAACGGGCTGCTCACTCGACTCTTCTCATGCCCACCCAGCTGCTCAGGATTAAACCAAAACGCAGCAAGCAGCGCTCCCAGGTACCTCAAAATCTTTTTTTTTCCTGTTGTTACAGGGATGGGGGAAAAGCGGGAGCGACTCAGATGCTGTTGTTGGAGACAGCACTAGTGCGTGGGGGGGGGGGGGTAGAAATTAATTCATCCCCAAAAAGACATCCTTGCCATTTTTTCAGGGCTCAAAAAAAAATAAGGCCTGGCTATATATATATATATATATATATATGCTGTTCAGCTTCCCTCGGGTATTATCCCACGTCATTGTAGTGCTGTTAAAGTTGTAGCAACGTTTCAGCAGAATCTCATCTGCCATCATCAGGCTTCTGTATGGATGTGGGTCTCACAGCTTGAGACCCACATCCATACAGAAGCCTGATGATGGCAGGTGAGATTCTGCTGAAACGTTGCTACAACTTTAACAGCACTACAATGACGTGGGATAATACCCGAGGGAAGCTGAACAGCACACATGTAAGTACCTGCGAAAGCTTAAACACACACACACACACACATATATATATATATGTTTTTTTCGGCTTTCGCGGGTACTTACATGTGTGCTGTTTAGCTTCCTTCGGGTATTATCCCACGTCATTGTAGTTCTGTTAAACTACTTTAACAGAACTACAGTGACGTGGGATAATACCCGAAGGAAGCTAAACAGCACACATATATATATATGTATATATATATGCATGAATGCTTCACCAATCTCTTTGATCTAAAGTTTTTCAACACTACGTTTGTAACTAGTTGCTATAGGAGTGTGTCCAACCTTCATCTAAACTTGGTTGAACAATTAACTACTTACTTACCAGGTGCATTCATTATCCCAAAAAGCGAAACTGGCCTAAAATGCAGATCCATATTCCAAATGGGACGGTACCTGCAAATAATTTACATAGGTAACAGGGATTATTAATATTATAGGTGGTCCTTGACATATGATCACAATTGAACCCCAAATGTCCATTGCTAAGTTTTGCCACATGTTATGACCTATCTTGCCACAGTTCTTAATCACCACAGTTGTTAAATTAGCATCTTGGTTATTAAGTGAATCTTGACTTTTGCTTCTCAGAAGGTCACAAAAAGTGATCACATGACACAGAACATTGCAACCATCATAAATACAAGCCAATGGCCACATGTGTCTGCATTTTGATCATGCAACCATGGGGATGGTCATAGACGAGGAAAACTGTCATAAGCCACTATTTTCAGTGCCGTTGTAATATGTTCATTGAAAATCAGGTGTACGTTTATTAGGATATAAATCCTGTAAAAGTAAAGTATCACAGAAACTGAACATAAACTGTATTATTTTTTAAAAAAAAAAATCTTTATTATTTTGATAGCTCGAGGGGGGTGTCTGCGGGGGAGGGATTCAAATTTTTTAACAACAATTTATGGATGTGGCTTATTGGTCATGTGACTGGCTAGGCGTGGCTTGCTGAGTGGGAGTGGCTTGGTGGTCACATGACTGGCTGAGTGTGGCTTGGTGGTCACATGACTGGGTGGGTCAAAAGATATTTTAACAATGCTCTTGGTGCGGGTTGGGCTAGATAACCTCTGAGGTCACTTCCAGCCCTGGATTGCTGTGCTGTTTCAAAGCATCCTCTGAAGTTGCGTCTAGTGCCAGAGTTTGTGGTCCTTCCTTCCTCTCCTTTTTCTTTCTTTTCCTCCCTCCCTCCCTCCCTCTATCCATCTGTCCATCCATCCATCCATATCTCATTCACATTCCTTTCCCTTACCTTTCTCCCTTCCCTCCCTTTTCTTTCTCCCATCCCTCCCTCTTTCTCTTTCTTTTAAGAGAAAGAAAGAAAGAAAGAAAGAAAGAAAGAAAGAAAGAAAGAAAGA
>BLBF01000004.1:8980821-8995867 GCA_015471245.1 Laticauda colubrina | reverse complement strand
GAAAGAAAGAAAGAAAGAAAGAAAGAAAGAAAGAAAGAAAGAAAGAATCTCTATGCTATTCATGGCATATTTTCAGCTGGAACCTCTTTCTACTTAAATCAGGGGTGTCCAAACTTGGCAACTTTAAGACTTGTGCACTTCAACTCCCAGAATTCTCCAGCCAGCTATGCATAGAGAACATAGCTGGCTAAAAAATTCTGGGAGTTGAAGTCCACAAGTCTTAACGTTGCCAAGTCTGAAGACCTCTGACTTAAATTAAACCTTAGTACAACACCCAGATATTTAAAGCCATTAAATATCTTGGATTAATCTTGAAACTTTTTGCATACTTGTACTTAAACAGAAAGAATTGTATTTTAATACATATGACATATTTTAACACAATTCCAAAGCTACTTTTTATGAAAATCAGTTCAAGAAAAGGAGATTGGAAACAAAGCAAAGGTTAACTAACCTTCTCATTCTTTCTAACCCTTTCTAAATGGCAAGTAGAAGTGAGCCTTTCTACTTGCCATTTTATTTCCAAGAATTTACCACCATCTTCAAATTAAAGAGTTGCCTTCCAATAACAAAAAAAAAAAAAACAGGTTTGCAAACACAGCACATAATTTTGTATGTTAAACATCGAACCACAAAGTGGAAGAGGGAAAATATTTGTGAGAAATATTTACTGTGTTTTTTGCTTGTCAAACTTAAAAGGCCATTGAACACTCCAAAAAGGTTGTGACAGCAAGAGAAGTAATGAACCAGCTAGGCAAACTGCTGAATAATCTGAATTATGCTTTGGAAATTGGGTAACGTATGCTCTGAAATTGAACAAATGAATGAGACCTAAAGGTAATCTGTTCTCTACAAAATCCATTCTGAACTTACCACACTAAGCCTGGCATGAAAAAGCAAAGCAACTTACTAGTTTTGAAGAGGATATGGAAGAAACAAAGAAGATTGACTCCAACAGTTTTCAGAGACTGCATAGTTTTGTTTACCCAGAACATTTCCATTAGCTCCAAATGTTGTTTTTGCTAAACACTGAATCCAGGCATACTAGATGGCTGGATGCTCGCAGGAGGCTGCAGGAAGGCCTCCCAGGCACAAAACGGGGCCTAGCAAGCCTCTCTGGAGCCTCTTGGGAGCAAAAACGGGGTGGGGGGGGTGGCACCAGACCCCTCCAACTTCCTGTTTTTGCTCCCAGGAGGCTACCTACCCTATACTTGCCTGGTAGCCAGGTGGGCCTTGTGGGGACTCCTGGGAGGGGCTGGGCAGGGATTCTAATGGGAGCCCCCCCCATTAGAAACGGCTGCTGGGCAAGCAGAGAAAAGCAGGATTAAACCTGGCTTGCTCCTGTGCTTTCCCAGCAGGCATTTCTAATAGGAGAGGGGGGACTTGGAAGCTTTCCACTGTGCAGCAGCAGGTAAGAGAAGCAGCCGTTTGGTTTAGTTGGAAACTGGTACTTTCACAGCAGAAATTAATATATTCCCCAGGTAAAATGGATAAAGTTTGGAAATAATACATTAAATTTATGGATACCCTGATACTGGAAGCCATATTGTGTAATCAATCATTCAGGATTGGAATACTGTACAGCAAGGCTGTCAAATTCATGGCTCACTAAACAAATGGTTGTAAATTGAGGACTACCTGTATTGAGAATTAGGAATCAGAAAATGTTGTTGAAAGGCTGTCAAAGTGCCTTTCTTCCAAGGATTCGAATTCTCCCACTGGGAGAGCTCTGGCGCAAGGATACAGACAACTGCTTGAAAGTTGGATCTTTTTATTTTTCAGGAAGGCGAGAGACAGCGAGGCTGCGTTCCTGGGGCTAGCTAGCTAACTTCAAATGGTAAGTCCCTGGTTTTTATACCCTTTTTCTCCTTTTGTATATGAATGTTCATTTAGTGTTTTAATGTTTAGATATTAAAATCCTGTCAGAGTTTATTTTTCACTGGAAGGCAAACTTAGCAAGGTGCGGAAAATAAACTCTGCGGGGTGGCTTGATTGTATTATCGTTTTTTTTTCCTAATCTCTTTCAGCTTTATAATGGTTTTTCTATTTGTTTTTTCGGCAATCTTCTGTTTGTTTCCTTTGTAATTTATTTTGTATCTTTTGTCTGTTTGTTTTGCTGATTTGGCATGCAGTCTCGACATGGACGGGCAGCTGTTGGTATGCTTGCGCCAAGTCGAGCTTTGCAAAGACCTTTCCTCCCCCGAGTGAGTGTAGGAGGTGCTGTACCACCGGAACTGGGTATGCACTTTGTTGCAGTGCGTTGTTAAGTGTCGCTTTATAGTCCCCACAAATTCTCACGGACCCGTCTGGTTTGATTGGGGTGACTATTGGGGTCTACCAGCATGCATGATCTATTGGTTCCAAGACCCCTTGCGCGATGAGCTTATCTAATTGTTCATCTATTTTTGGTTTGAGGGCGAATGGAACTCGTCTAGGTTTGAACCGGATTGGGGCAATATTGGGGTTCAAGCTAAATGATATTGGGGACCCCCGGTACTTGCCTAATTGTCCGTCAAACACTTCTTGGAATTCCTTCATCAGCTCCTCTTCCCAGTCTGTTTCCTCAACATGGTTGATGCCCGTCACCTCGATCCCTAATGGCGCGAACCATTCCAGACCAGCAGGCTTGGGTGGTCTCTGTCAACAATAGTGAGTGGAAGTACTTTTCCATGCCTTTTGAAGGTTACATGGAAGTGTCCAATTCCTATTACGTGGATTCTGTTCCCCTGATAGTCTTTAATAGTGAGTCTCTGGTTCTCCAGCTCTTGTTTCTGTAAGCTGGGCACTAACCTCTTAATTGTGTCCCAGGACACCATGGAGAGGTATGATCTGGAGTCCACCTCCATTCTGCACGGCCTGCCTTCGATGCTGACCTGCACGTGTACTTTTCTTGCATCTGAGTTGTCTGAATGGCCAATTGTGACCGTTTGATGGGTTTTTTCCCGTCATCTGGTCTCGCTGAGCCACTTGCTTCGGTTTTCGTGGTTCCATCCGTTCTCTGTGAATCTGTCTCAGTTTCTGGGAGGCACGTCGTCTTGGCCTGGAGTTCCGTTTGTTTCAGCAGACCTTGGCAATATGCCCCCATTTTTCACAGTACCAGCAAATGGCGTCTAAAAACTGGCACTCAGAACAGGGGTGATCGCCGCCGCAACCGGTGCACTGGAGGCCCAACTTACGACTTCTCCGCCGGTCTCATTCCGCTTGCAATCGGTAGATCTCCTCTTCCTCATCGTCGGTGTTGGGTGATAGATCGACATCCTCGTGGTGCACCGTTGTTGCTTTGTGACCAGTTTCAGTTCGTTTTTCGGGGGATGTGTTGGTCTCCAAGGTTGTTGGCCGGTCCCTTGCATTCATGAGTCACATCTTGGCCGCTGATTTGTTCGTGGCTTCAGCTGCGGTGGCTTCAGCAATGGCTTCGGTAACTGTAATGTCTGCTCGAGCCATTACCTGCTCTGGAGCATGGGGTCTCTGAGACTGAGAACCACGCAGTTCCTCAGAGCCTCGTCCATGTCTGAAAAGCCACAAGATGTTCCTCAATGCTGCCACAAAATCCCCGATGCTTTCTCCCTCCTTTTGATCCCGATGGTAGAATTCGTGTCGCCGGATCAGGTTTGGCACAGCTAGGGCATAGTGGTTCCGAAGTAATCGATCTAGATCTGGCCAAGTCATCTCCTTCACGTCCTCTGGATTGGCCAACACTTTGGCCATCTTGAATACGGCCGGTCCGCAATGGACCAGGAACACAGCTCTCTTTCAGTGGTCGTTTGCATCCTTGAGATTGTTGCTCTCGAGGAACATGAGGAATCTATCGATGTAAGATTCCCAGTCTTCCGTTGCCTGGTCGAATGGTGCGGGTGGCAAGTTGCTGCCAGCCATCTTGTCGGTTGTTCAGCTCAGTTGCCACATGCCCGACTGGTCTCTTTGTCTCAGAATCCCACCTTCATCGCCAGTGTTGAAGTGTGGGAAATCAGGAGACAGGAGACCAGCGTAACTTCAGCTCTTTATTCAAGGTATAGATTTGTGTGTGTGTTAGTGAGCCACGGCAGCTCTTCTTATAGAGCTAGCTGGCGGCTCTCACCCAATGACAGCTTTCTGAATCTCCCACGATTGGTTCGTCCAATCACGGGAGATTCCTTACTAACCAATCACCATCTTGCGTCTTGGCCAATCACAGTGCAGTTCATTTCAGCCAATCAGGTTAGGGTATTACAAGTATCTTAATATGTAACAATTTTATTTTTCTCTTTGTGTGCTTTTTTGGAATTTGGACCAGTTTAGAGGCTTTTTACCGATTTCCTCTAAGGCTTCTAGTAAGTTATTTTTTGCTCTTGTGTATTCATCCCAGTGATTGGTATCATTGTAGTCCCAGTTAGGGCGATGTACTGGGCATGCGATGCGGGCTGGGGCTGCCTGTCCTGGGATAGTTGGTAGTTTAGCTATTTGGTCTGTTTTCTCAAATAGTTTTAATAGTTCATCTTTCATTAGAAAGACTTGTAGCAGCTGGGTCATGTCATCCCAGGATGGATTATGGCTGTCTATGATAGATTTCAGGGTTTGAATTACTGTTTGAGGATCAGCCCTGAAAGCTGGGGTATCCTTTTTCCAGATGACTAAGTCAGAGGCAGAGAAGGGAGTGTGGGTAAAAACGTATTCTAATTGTCCCCTGGTTCTGCATGGCACTGGTTTTTTTAAAAGGGGAGCCATGAACCGTGCCTCAGTTTGTCCTTCCAGGGAATGGGTTTCAGGTTTTTCCTGATCTTTTCCCTCGGTCAGGTCTTTTGTCCTAGCCATTTCAGCCCAGCAGTACCAATAGGGTATTTGGCTGGGTTTAATGCGTGTTTTAAGTGCTTTCAGGGTTTTATGATCTAAAGTACCGCTATCAGGCCAAATTTGTCTGCTCGTGTCAACCCATTTTTTGCAAATTCTTTTTGCATCTCTTTTATTCATTCCAGGCAGGACAAGCTTTCGTCCCAAGCCTCAAGTAATTTATCCAAGGGGGTCTCTTCCATTGCCCTCGAGCTACAACTTCCCAAATTCCCTACCTGATGTGGGGAATATTTTGGTTTAGCCGGGCTACCGCTGTCAGTTTTCAGACAAAAAAGGTCTGGAAAGGACTCCAGTTTCCGTACACACGGAGTACGGGCCCCTTTCTCTTAGGGAAACTCCACTGTCAGTTTGAAGACCCCCCTAAAAAAATGGGGATCTTGGAGGACCGTCTGCCCCCTAGCAGCACCAGTATGGGCCCCTCCCCACACTCTGTCATCAGTTTTCAGATCTCCCTTAAAGGTGGGGATTCGGAAGGACCTGCTCTGCTTTTTTAGGCAAACTATTTCCAATTCTGTTTGCCAGCAGCCGGTACGGGCCCCTTCTTAAATGCACAGGGCTTTGCTTGCAGGATGCATTGGAACTATTTTTCTGCTTTTTATTTATTTCCTAACACCAGTTCCTTTTGTAGCCTGCTCGGTTTTTCTTACGTCCTTCAGAAGGACTCACACTCTGTGATCACCCCTTGCGTTCCCAAATCCATCCGGTCACGACTTGTTTTGGAGCTAGCAGCTGGCTGGGGTGCGGCTGGCAATCACGGAGGAGGTGAGGTCCCACTGTTTCCGCAGAGAAAACCCACACTCACACACCTGGTCCACTCACGCTTCCACTCTCCTACCTAGTAAGGTTATAAATTTAAAGTGGTACTCACCTGCTTTCAAGCAGCTGTTGAGCAGAAAGGCTCACGGACTCCCTTTACTACCCTTATGCCTTCCGGGCTGGGTCCGTGGATGTTGTCCCTGGACAAAGAAGGTCCATGCCAGCTGGGAATGGATCCATGGGCCCAGTCCGGTGGCAGGGTTGGCTGGAAAATCTTCATGGTCGCCAATTGCTGAAAGGCTGTCAAAGTGCCTTTCTTCTGAGGATTCGAATTTTCCTGCTGGGAGAGCTCCGGCGCAAGGATACAGACAACTGCTTGAAAGCTGGCTGCGTTCCTGGGGCTAGCTAGCTAACTTCGAATGGTAAGTCCCTGGTTTTTATACCTTTTTTCACCTTTTGTGTATGAATGTTCATTTAGTGTTTAATGTTTAATGTTTAGATATTAAAATCCTGTCAGAGTTTATTTTTCACCGGAAGGCAAACTTAGCGAGGTGCGGAAAATAAACTCTGCGGGGTGACTTGATTTTATTATCGGGTTTTTTCCCTAATCTCTTTCAGCTTTATAATGGTTTTTCTATTTGTTTTTTCGGCAATCTTCTGTTTGTTTCCTTTGTAATTTATTTTGTATCTTTTGTCTGTTTGTTTTGCTGATTTGGCATGTCCTGTGTAAGGGTTTTCTTTTCCTTGTTTCCATAGCTTTCTTAATTACTTGGCTTTTGTCTAAGGGGCTTCTTTTAATACCTTTTATTTGATTTCTTTTCCTATGCAAGTTTGTTTTATGGCTGGCCTGATGTACCCTTTGGGCTTTTCCTGCTTGGGTGACACCACTGTCCTCATGAAGTTCCCTTTCCACAATATAAAGCAACACCTGTAGAGGGTAAAAGAATTTGTGTGCCCCTGCAATAGGAAAAGAGAGCTATCACAAATATATTTTATTTATAATCCATTTTTCCTTCAGGAGCATAGAGTGGCATACACGGCATTCCTTCCTCCTATTTTTCCTCACAATAGTTCTGTGAAGTAGGCTGCCCTGACAGAAAGCGACTAGCCCAAAGCTTGGGTGGAGAGGAAGCTGGCCCTAGTCCACTACACCACAATGCTTCCAGAGGCATCCATTTAAAGATATTTATTTACTGCTCCAGAAGCAATCAAGTTCATCATTTGGCATGAACCTTCATAGGCTATACTATGGTGGAAGGTCATAATATGTTTGTTGAAAATCAGATGCACGTTTATTAGGATACAAATCCAATACATGTAAAATATCACAGAAACTAAAGATAAACTGTGGGTATTTTTTTAAAATCCATCTTTATTATTTTGATAGCTGGAGGGGGGGTGGTATCTGTCATAACTTTGAATGGTCACCAATGACCATTCTTAACTCCAGTGGTGGTATTCTACCAGCTTGGCCCGGTTCTGCCGAGCTGATAGCAGCGATGAGCAGAGGAGACTGAACTGGTTCTCTCCACCACTCTGCTGTTGGTCCCACCTGCCCACCAGGCTCCCATACTCACCTTTATCCACTGAATTTGAAACGCAGCTGCTTTGTGCGGCACAGAATAGTGACACACAGCAGCTGCTGAAGCAACTGGGATTGTGCAGGCTTGTAGGAGGTGAGTTAGAATGCCTCTGTGCCTGCGCAAAGTGCATATTTTGCACACGTGTACACATAAAGTGCATGCATGCACGCAAAGTACACTTATCAAGCCACCCCCACCGAACCAGTGGCAAAAATATTTGACCCCCAACACTGCTTAACTGGAAGACTATCTCTAACTGTAATTTTAAATACTTTAATTCTTTAAGTCAGCGATTGCTAACTGGTGGGCTGGGCTGCAAGAAAATTTTGGCAGGCTGTAGGGAAATCTCACCACCAGAGCACCCCTTCGAAAGCAATTAATCCAGGCTGCACAGAAACAGAAGGCTGCGCTGCCCACATGGCCTGTGGGAACCCTCCCTGCCTATTCACGTCTTACCCGGCAAGCTTGCCTGCTAAATTGCTGTTTTTCTGACCATCAGCTGTTCTGCTGTGCCAGGAGATTTAGTTTAGCTAGGAAGCAGGAAATTGTTGGATTTCTTGCTTTCTAGCTTGTCTTTAGATCTTCAGCTCTGCTTTTCGGCACTTCCAAACCTCCCTTAGGACTAAAGGTTCTATTATTCAGTGCAGACTCACAGCAAGTAAATTTTATGTGACAGACTGAGCTAGCCGAAGGCAGATAGATAGATCACTGAATGATTCTGTGAGCAAGTCAATCTGCCTGCCTGCTTTGCCTGATTTTGGGTAAAAGTTGCTCTCTTTTTAAGAAAAAAATCAATATTTACATACATGGTGTGTTGTGAGTAAATTTTGTGAGTTTGCTTGCAAGCAAATTTTATGTGACAGACTGAGCTAGATATCTGAATGAATCTGTGATTGTATGAGCAACTCAATCTGCCTGCCTGCTTTGCCTGATTTTGGGTAAAAGTTGCTCTTTTTTAATAAACAAATTCAATATTTATACAAATATTTATAATATTTACATTCAGGCCCCATGCCCAGCCAGTCATATGACCACCAAGCCACACCCACAAATTAGGCCATGCCTACAGAACCGGTTAGTGGTCCCTGGGATTTAAAATTATGAGTTTGAGGGCGGAAGGCGGAGCTACGTCTCGGTGTTACAGCTGCGATCTCGGGGCTCTGAGATCTCAGCTGATATTTTTGCCTCTGGTCGGTTCTAACGGACCTAAACCGTCCCGTAGAGACGGGGATTGTGAAGGGCACAGTCCCAGGATCCCAGAGATATCGCAAAATCTCTGGTTTGATCCGGGAGAAGCCCTTTTGCTGGAAGCAGAAAGGCAGCCTCCAAAGCTGCTGAAGTCGGGACAACTCCGGAAAGAAAGGGATTTAAATGAGCGTGTATCGGTTGGGTGAGAAATTCTTTTGTATTATAAATCGATTAAGACTTGAAAGGACATCCTGAACAAAGAAGAAATCTGTGACTTTATTTTTCTTTTGACTGAACCTGGGTTGAGCGGCGTTTAAGTGATGTCAAATTGAGACTTGGATTTTTTTTTCTTATTTTCTTTGAGGACTTTAAGGTGACTTTGTAGGTAACCGGATTGAATTTTCTCTTATATATATTTTTATTTTTCACTTGATTTTTATTTTTTATCTTTTTAACTTTCTTTTTAGGATAGAGACTCCCTTTGACTATCTTTTTCTTTTGTTTGAGTTCTTTATAAACATTTTTTCTTTTGGCTGGGGGGGGAAAGAGTATTTAGAGATGCTGTAACACTGCCAACTAGAGGCTTGAAGATATTTTGTTTGAATTGGGGAGAAAAGCACTTCTTTTCAAGGACATTTTAATGTGATAAGATAGAGGGAGAATACAGTAAAATATTATTACAGGTGCTCTCTTGGACTCTTATCAATATCTTAACATTTGAGGCTTGGCTTTGAAGTTGCTGGAGAAGACAGTCATAATAAGAGCCTTGGATAAAGAAATAAAGTGCAGTGTACAGTGCATATATATATATATATATATACTTTTGAAACTCCCACTCGCCAGCCTTTTTGGTTAACTTTAACTCTAGCATTTTTGTTTTTTATTTCAAAGGAAAAGCCTCAGAGTTTTTTCTTTTTTCTTCTCTTTCTTTGCTTCTTCCATCTATTTTAATTGGATTAGGGTCTAGAAGAACCTGAAGACCTTTCTTTTTCCTTTTTCCTTTTTTCTTTTTTGGCTTTGGGCTTTTTACTATCGGATTTTTTCTTTTTCTTTTTGATTTTTTGGACTATATTTGGTTACTATACCAGCTGGATTTAAAGTCAAAGAGAGCTTGAAGACTTGGAAATATTAAAATGAGCAGGAAGCCAAAACCATTCGGCGTTTTTGCTTCTACCTCTGCTTCCCCACCACTTGAAGAACAACTTTCAATTCAGACAATGCTGAAGCAAGATAAGGAACAAGAAAAAGTAAATTTACAGATGATTATGCAAGGAATTCAAGATATTAAGATAAAAATAGATACCATGGACAAAAAAATAGAGAAATCTGATGAAAATTTTAAACAAATGATGGGAAAGTATGAGGAGAGATTCCAAAAAATTGAGGAAGAAGGAAAACAAAGAGAGGAGAAGATTGGAAATATTGACACTAGATTAACAGTGATAGAACAAGAAAAAAATGGGATGTTGAGGTGGGAGATGGAAAGATCAGAATTTTATCTTAGATTTCAAAATATAGAAGAGGAAAAAGGAGAAAACTTGGCTGGGATAATGATAGAAATATTGGCAGATCTTCTGGAAATTACTGAGGAAAAAATGATGGACGGAGTAGATGAGATATACCGAGTTTATACAAGATATGCGATGAGAAATAAACTACCAAAGGAAGTACATATTAGATTTACTAAAAAATCCATCAGAACACAAATATTACAAGTGGCAAGAGAAAAAGCATTGAAATATAAAAACAAAGAGATTGTAGTTTTAAAACAAATACCTAGAAGAGTGAGAGAGATGAGAAGAGAATATCGATTTCTGACCAAAGTGCTACTGGAAAATGAAGTGAACTACAGATGGCTGATACCAGAAGGACTAATTTTTACGTGGCAAGAGCAGAGACATAGAATTGACTCGATTGAAAAAGCAGAACTTTTTTATGCAGAATTTTTTGGAAGAAAAAAAGAGGTGGCAGAGAAAGAGATCTCATTAATTGAGCTTCTGGAGGAACAACTGGAGATTGAAAAAGAGAAAGGAGTTGTAGGTGGACAGGTAGACAGTAAAGAACAACGTGAAGTGAGAGCTACGAGAGCTGTTAGACCTAAATACAAAGCATAATCATGGAAGAAAAAAAACTGATTACAATGAATATAAATGGACTTAACTTAGCTGTTAAAAGAAGGAAAACTTTTCACAAATTAGAGAAATTAAAATTTGATATAATTTGCTTACAAGAAGTTCATATTAAAAAGCAACATGAGCTTTTGTTAGTACAGCCAAAATTAGGGAAAATATTTACTTCTTTGATTCAATGTAAGAAAAGAGGAGTGGTTCTCTACATTAAAGAAGATATTCTAGCAAAACTGATCTACACGGATGAAGATGGAAGAGTATTAATGGTGGAAATAATGGATAATAATAAAAAAATACTCTTGATTGCAATTTATGCTCCGAATGATAAACAAGAAGAGTTTTATAAAAAACTACATATGGAAATAATTAGACTGGACTATGTTAACATAATCATGATGGGAGATTTTAATGGAATTGTGGACAATAATTTGGACTATATAACAACAACAACAAAACAAAATAGAAAGATTCTCCCTAAATCTTTTTTTAAAATGACAGATGAATTAACCTTAAAAGATATTTGGAGGGAAAGAAATGTTAAAACTAAACAATATACTTTTTATTCTAATAGACATTTATCATGGTCCAGGTTAGATATGATTTGGATCTCAACAGAACTAATATCTACTATTCAAGAAACAAATATTGAAATAAGTACTTGGGCAGATCATAGTCCAATGACAATTAAATGGAAGGGACAAAAAAAAAGATTGAGATGGACATTAAACAATACCATTTTAAAGGAGAAAGATTTTATACAATGGATGGAGAAGGAATTGGTCTTTTTTTTTTAAAGAAAATAAAAAAGAAGATACCTCAATACAGAATGTTTGGGATACAATGAAGGCATATGTAAGAGGTTTGATAATAGACTATACAAGAAAAAAGAATATTAGAAAAAGACAAACCTCTAAGGCCTTGGAAGATGAATATATAAGACTTGAAAAAGAATTACAGAAAATACCACAGAAAAAAGATATTAAATTGAAACTGGATGTAATTAAGCATAAAATGGAATTAATAGAGAAAGAAGAACTGGCACAGAAAATTAGAAATTCTAAACAGAATTATTTTGAAGATGCAAATAAACCAGGTAGATGGCTAGCATATAAACTGAGAAAGGAGAAGGAATCAAGAAAAATATTGAAACTAATAGATGATCAAGGTCAAGTTTGTTGTGGTAATAAGAAGAAAAAGGAAATTATTCGAGATTATTATGGACAACTATATAATCAAGAGAATATTGATGAGAAAAAAATTAAACAGTATTTACAGAATGTTAACTTACCGAAGATACCTAAAGAGACTGAAGAAATGTTAGAAAGCAATATAACAATGATGGAACTAAATGAAGCATTTAAAAGACAAAATAATGGGAAAGCACCAGGTCCAGATGGGCTTCCGGCAGAATTCTATAAAAAATTTCAAGAATCATTGAACACTCCATTGTTAGAAATTATGAATGAAGTTATGTTAAAAAAGATGACACCCAAAACATGGTCAGAGGCTTATATTACACTTATTTTAAAGGAAGAGGCTGACCCGTTGAAAATTAAGAACTATAGACCTATTTCCTTATTGAATGCAGATTATAAAATCTTTGCTTCAATCTTAGCAGAAAGACTGAAAAAATATTTAAATAATTTTATCCATCCAGATCAAAATGGATTTCTACCAAAGAGACAAATTAGAGACAACATGAGAGTAATTTTGGATACCTTGGAATATTATGAGGCTCATCCTGAAAAACAAATGGCTCTGATATTCCTAGATGCTCAAAAAGCATTTGACAACGTGAACTGGAGATTTATGTTATTATTATTGGAACAGATGGGCTTTGCCAGAAAATTTATTCAAGCAATAGAAGCCATATATAATAAACAGACAGCAAAGGTAATGATGGAGGGAGAATTTACAGATCTTATTAATATAAGAAGAGGCACAAGACAAGGATGTCCCCTATCTCCTTTGTTATTCGTATTAACTTTGGAAGTGTTGAATAGAAATATTAGAGATGACAAAAATATAAAAGGAATGAAAATTTAAAAGGAAGAATTTAAACTACAAGCTTTTGCTGACGATTTAGCTTTTATTCTGGAAGACCCGTTAGAAACCGCTCCAAAGTTATTGGAAAAGGTAGAGACATATGGTGAGATGGCTGGCTTGAAAATAAATAAAGATAAAACAAAGATTTTGACAAAAAACATGTTATTGAGACAAAGAGAAGAACTGACAGATCTTTTGAAAATTCAAATTACAAACAAGGTTAAGTATCTGGGGATATATTTGACAGCAAGATGTAGCACATTAAAAGAGAATAATTATATTAAACTTAAACAACAGATAATTACAGATTTGAAGAAATGGGAAAATTTACAATTGTCATTAATAGGGAGAATTTCAACAATTAAGATGAATATTTTACCTAGAATTTTATTTCTCTTTCAAACAATACCAATCAGACTTGGAAAAGACTATTTTGAAGATTTAAATAAAACTATGTTGAAGTTTATATGGCAAGGTAAAAAAGCGAGAATAAAGTTAAAACTTTTGCAAGATGCTAGAAATAGAGGAGGTTTTGGCCTGCCTAATTGGGAATTGTATTATCAAGCTGCAAGTTTGATGTGGGTCAAAGAATGGATAACATTAAGAAAACATAGATTGTTGACATTAGAAGGACATGATTTACTGTTGGGCTGGCATGCTTTTTTATGGTACAAGGGAACTAAAACACAGGGGTATTTCAGAAGACATTATATACGGGAGTCTTGTGGTTAAATTGGGAGAAGATAAAAAAACAATGTTATTTGAAAATTCCAGTTTGGTTATCGACTATTGAAGCATTTTCTTATCCTATGATCTATAAAAAGGAACAAACAGTTAGATATAGGGAACTGTTGGATGAAAAGGGTGGACTTAAAACGATCCAAAATTTAGAGGAACAAGGTATAAGGATGAATTGGTTTTCATATGCGCAAATACACTCAAGATATCTTGAAGATTTTAAAACGGAAGGATTCTATGATAAACAGACTGATTTAGATAAGATATTGATGGGTACTGATGAGAAAGTGATTAAAAAGTTATATGGTTATTTATTGGGAATTAAGCTAGAGGAAGAACAAGTTAAAGAAACTATGATTGCATGGGGGAAGAATTTTGGATATGGAATTGATTTAGAACAATGGCAAAAATTGTGGTCTCAAAATTATAAAATGACAATGTCAATAGCATATAAAGAAAACTTGTATAAGATGTTTTACAGGTGGCACCTCCCCCCCGACAAGAATAGCAAGAATGTTCAAGAATAAATCGGAAAAATGTTGGAAATGTCATCAGATACCTGGCTCATACTATCATATGTGGTGGACTTGTGAGAATGCTAGAAAATATTGGACTAAAATTCACATGTGGTTGGAAAAAATGACAAAGAAACACATAGACTTGAAGCCAGAGATCTTTTTATTGGGAATTTTACCTGATATATATAATAAAGACTTGAAATATTTGATTGTAAATGTATTAACGGCGGCTAGGATTGTATTTGCTAAAAACTGGAAGAATGAGAAAATACCATTGCAGGAAGAAATTATTGAGAAAATATTGGAATGTGCTGAGATGAGTAGATTGACATTTGAAATTAGAGAACAAGAAGATAAACAATTTTATGCAATTTGGGGTTTTTTTTATCAATGGTTAGATGATAAAATACAATAATAGAGCATTAATATTATATATATGAAGAGTTTTTAGGATTGATTTCTTATGATTATACGACAAATTATAGAATAAACTGTTTGAAGTATTGTTATCTCGCAAAGCATGAATGATTAAAAGTATAGTCAGAAAAAGATTTTTATTTTTTTTTCTTAGTAATATTAGAATATGGATTGACAATATGAGTGGTTATGCAATATAATTGTAATTGACGCTATAAAATGAATGCACAAAACTGATGAACCAACCGATACACCGGAAGTATATATGAGAGTAGATGTTTTTAATGTTTTGTATGTTTGTTTGTTTGTAGAAAATTAATAAAAACTTTAAAAAAAAAAAAATTATGAGTTTGAGGTCCCTGAAGTCCAAAAGGTTTACGACCCCTGCTTTAAGTAACACTATGCATCATAGCCCACTGACATCAAACCACCCAAAATTTTAAACATTCTTTGTAGGAGAAAAAGAAGAATGAAAGAATCTATATTCACAAGATAAAAAAATGAAAACATCACGGTAAACATGGCTTTCTTTTCCTAATAAACAAAGTTACCAGTTTGGTTTACTTGCAAACCAGTTATTTCAAAGCAAAAATTACTATATTCCCCCAAGTAACTGGATAAAGTTTGGAAATTATACATTAAGTTTACCGATATCCTGGTAGTGGAAGCCATGTTGTTTAATGTACATTAATGTAATGTAATGACGAATATATCTTTTCTTTTATGTACGCTGAGAGCATTTGCACCAAGACAAATTCTTTGTGTATCCAATGATACTTGGCCAATAAAGAATTCTATTCTATTCTATTCTATTCTATTCTATTCTATTCTATTCTATTCTATT